>CM054063.1:26113869-26639552 GCA_028641055.1 Alopecurus myosuroides
CTAAAGGCCTCCTCCACAGGTTTAGGGTTTTAGCCCCCCTAAACCTGTTTTCTTTTTAATTTGTACTGTTTTATTTCTTTTATATTTTATTTTGTGATTTATTTTAATTTTGATGAAGTTTGAGTACACATATTCTACTCTACTATATAGAAGCATATGAAATTTCAAACAAGAAGTATTCAAGAGGAATATATAATATATATTCAATCTCGGGTGACCATATACAACTTCGAACAAGTTTCCATACACAACTAGGATGGATGACCATATACAACTTCGAACAAGTTTCAATCTCGGGTATGCATATAATTTTCTTCGTCCTCGGTATAGTGTTCTCCTTTAGGATTGATGACTTCCCTCACGAAAAATCCTGCTAATTCCTCTTGAATTGGTCAGAAGCGAGCTTCTGGACAAAGCCTCCTCCGCAAGTTATCCGTCGCCTTCCGCACGCTATCCGACGCCTTCCGCTCAGAGGTGTGTCTCCGGATGTTTTCACAAACATAGTATCCACATAGATTGGTCCCCGGTGGCTGCTTATCCACATTAACTAACCTTCTAAATTCTAGGTCATGTTTGAATTCACTGACAATTTCTTCTGAGAACCGTCTCCAAACCATACAGGGCAAAGAAAATTAAATGAACAAGGGAGTTATTAGTTACTTGATATTAGGAAATGAACGAAAGAGACTGATCGACATAGAGCGCAAATGATTGAAAATAATTACTTTTGCAGCATTTTTCTCTAATGTCGGCCCAACGCTTTGAATCTGAATCCATAGAGTCCATGATTAGAACTCTAGAGGTGTGAAGTTCAATATTTAGCAGAATCCAGTGGAACCTGGGGACACGTTACATGCACAGTCATGCATGGAGTAAACAAAAGAGAATGGGCACAAAACAGTAACACTCACCCAAAATGGTAGGGAAATAGAATATGACTTTTGAGTTGATGCTTTCTAAGAAACTTGTACAAGTCTTTCCCCACGTCTTCATGGTGATTTTGTAACACATATCCATTAACGATATGTGGGTCAATGAACCCAACATCATGGATGTTTCTTATTTTGCATTCCTAAATCTTCAATCTGCATAATAGCGTACGCAACAATATAGTTATGACAATATATATATATATATATATATAGACACCCTATTTGGCACCCTGCAGGGTGCAGAAAACTTATTTTGCATCCACAATTTTTTTATGTTGTCAAGTATAAAAATTATGTTAGGTATGTAATTATTTATGTTCATGTTTGATACATAAGGGAATACTCGGCATAAAAATGAAAAAAAATATGAGTCATAGCATCATAAAAGTCATAAAAACAACATAATACTGTGTTTTTTTTCATTTTTTGTGTAGCGGCACGAAAATAAAAGGTTTATGTCATGTATATGTTTTCTTACGTTCTACTCGACATAAGGAACACGACAAAATTTACGTGACGCTAAAATCATTTACGATTCAAAAGATACAGGGTGAGTGTAGAATATCTATCCTGCACCCTGGGTGTCAAATAGCGCGACCCAATATATATATATATATATATATATATATATATATATATATATATAGTGCAGGCAATGAAGAACGAGATAAGGTAGAAATAAATCACTTACAGAACGTAGCAACTCAGCATAGATTTGTCGAGCTCGCGCAAATTGAACAGCTGGAACAATTCACTCATATGAACTTCTACAGAGTACCGTTTGGTGTGATGCTCCTCTGTAACATCTGTATAAACATATTCTTTGCCGGCCCATGTTATGAAATTCTTGTACCAACGTAGCAGATTTCGCATTTGTGGTGCTAGACTCTTTTCCTGCGCAACCTCGACGAGAGGCCCATTCCGTACATATTGTATTGCTACCTCACTTACTGGCACATCCTCAAGGTCTAACGAGGCACGAAGAGTCAAACCCATCTCGGACGCTTGTTTCATGGCACTCGCTATAGTCATTCCAAGTGCTGCCGCAACTGCTATGATCTCGGGGTCCTCTTCCGGACAGGCTTTCACTATGAGCGGGGGGATCGATTGTTTATTCTGCATCCCGAGAGGGTCAACTTGTTTCCCGCTTTTTTTACTTTGTTCTTTCTCCTCCTTCAATATTTCTTCTTGCCTACGAAGTTCACGTCCATAGTCGTCAGGCATATTCAGCTCGGCTTGGGACGGTGTCGTCAAAAAATCCTTGGCCCACTTCTTTTGCTTCTCAGTGAATACTTGCTTTGGCTCAGGTTCTTTTATCGCCTTTATATTCGCTTTCCATTTCTCATAATGAGCAGACGCGACCAATTTGGTTTCAGCTTCACTAAGTTCCCAAGGCCTTGGGAGGAGAGGCTTCAGTGATGGCTCCGGTACCGTTGTGGTCTTAGGTACATAAGGGTCCGGGTTAATAGTCCAGGAGCGGGTTTCCTTGCTGTCCGCCTGCTTCTGCTTCTTCGCCGGAGGTGGATTGGGGGGCGTCATACCCGCCGGAGGAGGATTGGGGGGCGGCGGCTGCTTACCCGGCGGAGGTTGTGGATCGGGGGACGACGTCGAATGGCGTGAAGGAGGTGTAGGTGAACCACCACCACCACCACCACCACCATCGGAGGGGGTGGACTTGTTAGCCTTGGCGCCTCGTCTGGAAACACTATGCACTTATTTTTCCATAGAATGATCTGGCGCTTGACATCTCCAAGTCTTCTCTCCCCTTCGGGTGTAGCTTTGTTAATCTCCAGGTCCTCAAACTCTTGGACTATGTCTTCCACCGTGACATGAGCATAGCCATATGTAATGGGGTTGTTGTGGTGGAGTGCTTCAGGTGTGCAGGGTAAAGCACTGTTGGTAGCTACCTTGGTGGAAACTTTCTCCACAAGATAATGCAGATCACATTCTTTCATCTCCTTTACATCATCCACGGGGTAGTGAGGCTCCGGTGCACGAATGTCGATCGTCGGTGCATTAGCAGCTGCAGGCGGGGCATCCGTGGAAGCCACGCTGCTTCTCCGCTGCTGGCTTCCGAGATCCGCTTCATGATCTTCATGCGGCCCTGCAGTCGATCTTTCTTTTACTAGTCCATGCACGGTCTGCTTCAACTCATGGAGTTCCGATGCAAAGTTCGCCAAAAGATCTGCATCCCGGTCCGTCTTCTGTAACAATACGGGTCATTGTCCTGGGAAAACCCTACTTTCCACGGAATTCTGCTTTTGCCTCGTACATGTCCTCCGTGTTCATCATTCCCGAGGGCTGTTTTCAGTGCGTCTTTCTCTCTGTTGAACTTGATCAAGCCCTGTTGATCTTGGGTCATTCCGTCAATAACAGCTTCGGTGGGAGCAAACTTTCCCGGGCGAAGCCCTGCTCCGATTTTGCATCTGTGTTTTCAGTCCCTTTGCCGAAAAATCTCATCTTCGTGCGTCTTCTCTTCTTCCTGGGCGAAGCCCTGCTCCGATTTTGCTTCCACGACGCCACGCTGCCGTGCTCGCCTCCTCGCCGTCGTCGCCTCCACGCCTCCACACCGCCGTGCTCGCCTCCACGCCGCCACGCCGTCGTGCTCGCCTCCACGCCTCCCTTCTCGCCTCCACGCCGCCGCCGCCGTGCTCGCCTCCTCGCCGCCGTCGCCGTGCTCGCCTCCTTGTTGCCGTCGCCGTCCGCGTCGACCTCTCCGGTGCCGCCGCCCGACGTCCGCCTCCACGCCGCCGCGCGCCGTCCGCCGCCCCGACGCCGCCCCACGCCGTCCGCCGCCCCGACGCCGTCTGCCTCCGCCCCGACGCCGCCCGACGCTGCCCCAAGCCGTCCGCCGCCCCGACGCCGTCTGCCTCCACCCCGACGCCGTCTGCCTCCTCGCCGCGTCGACCTCGACGCTGCCGCGCGCCGTCCGCCGCCCCCACGCCGTCCCCCGCCCCAACGTCGTATGCCTCCGCCCCGACGCCGCCTCACGCCGTCCGCCGCCCCGACGCCGTCTGCCTCCTCGCCGCGTCGACCTCGACGCCGCCCCACGCCGTCCGTTGCCCTGACGCCGTCTGCCTTCGCCGCCCCCACGCCGTCGTCCGCCACCCCGTCGCCGTCTGCCTCCGCTGCTCCGGCTCCGTCGTCTCCCCGGCCTCCCCTGCCGTCGGCGCCGTCGTCTCCCCTAGCCGCCGCCGTCGACCTCTCCGGTAAATTCTTGTTAGTTTAGGGTTAGCAATAATTGCGTGTTGAAATATTTGCTAAGTTGGAATATTTGCTAAGTTGGAAAAAATTATTAGTTAGAAATTTTTTTCTAAGTTAACCGAAAAGTTTTACGGAATCGTCGGAGGCGGAGTCGTCGGAAAGTTTTACGGAGTCGTCGGAAAGTTTTACGGAATCGTCGGAAAATTTTACGGAATCGTCGAAAACTTTCCGACGGTTCCGGCTCCGACGATTCCGTAAAACTTTTCTGTAAACTTTCCGACGATTACGACTCCGACGATTCCGTAAAACTTTTCCGTAAACTTTCCGGTTCCGTAAATAATTTTGCTAAGTTAAATTCTTGTTACTAGCAGGTGTTGAGCTATGGATCCCTAAGAACCACATGATCCGCACGCCGATCAGCTCGCGGGAATGGGTGAGGCGGAGAAGGAAAGATACATGTGCCAGATGATTTTTGAAGATGAAAAGGCCATATATCATGATGATGACGGTGGACAGGCGTTTAGCAATCAATTTTTGAACGACTCCGGTGACGGAGCTGAGAATATAGAAGATGTAGTAGATGACGATGACGACGACAACGTCGACGATGCAGAAGTGCCATTCGGAACAAACTCTGCCAATGTATATCTCAAGTCAATGTTGACGCAACAATTAATTTGTATTGCACTTACTAACGAATCATTATTTTCCCGTTTAGGCGCCCTCCGGAACAGCTAGCGCAAGTACTGAGACAAAGTCGAAACGAGGCCCGGCCGCAAGGTTGAAAGATACTGCAAGGTACTCGATCGATAAGTTGCTGCTGATGGCAAACCACTGGAACCCCCAGAAACTTATCGCAAATTTGTAAATCAGTGTGGAGTTGTTGTAAGAGACCTGGTCCCGATCAACTTAATAAAATGGAATAAGCCAAAGACCGGCGCCAACGTTGGAGCTACTTATGTCGATGACGGATTGAAAAGAGTGCATTGCGACACGGTCTGGCTGAATTTCAGCGTAGAGGAAGATAAGAAGAAGAAAGTCGAGGAGTGGGCTTTGAAGAAGATGGTCACACAATTCCAGAGGTGGAAGAAAGACTTGTGGAAGAAATATAAGGACGAAGATCCAGTTTTCACTGGGCACCTAGTGAAGATAAGAGACGCTTGGCCTGATTTTAAGGCGTACAAGAAATCGGGTGTCTTTACATCCCGATCAGCCACAAATACGGAGAATGCAAAGAAGAAGAAATATCACCATATTTTGGGGTCAGGTGGCTACATGACTGCCCTGCCAAGGTGGCGACGCTATGAATATGCGCTTCTGAAAAGAAATAGCATTCCATAGACACATGACTGGCCCGATAGGTCCAAGTTCTGGTTGTTCGCACATGGGGCAACGTTGGACGCTGAGACTGGGATGATTGTTGCGGAGTGACCATGGTCGGAAAAAATAACACAAGTCGTATCAGATCTAGAGAAGGCAATAGAAGCTGTTCGAAAAGGAACTTTTGTTCCCGATAGAGAGAACGACGAGCTGACCAAGGCACTCGGGAACCCCGAAAAGTGGGGACAAACACGAGGCTTTGGAGCCACTACCCCGTGGAACCAAGGGTTTCCGGCGGACCTTGGCACTGACAGAAGCTGTGGTAGAAGCAAGAGGAAGGCGCTGGAACGGATATCGACATTAGAAGAAAAGGTGGTGTTTCTCTTGAAGAAAGGGGGACACCCTGTACCTGACACTGAAGAGGAGGAAGAAGATTCTGCACCTGACGCTGATCAGCAGCAATTAGAAGACGATCCTGTAGCAGATGCCGTCCCATCTCAGCATAGAAGCAGCGTGGGTTCCACGCAGCTGCAGCTAGAAGACGGTCCTGTAGTCGAACCGTCGGCGCCTCACTACCCCGTGGATGATATCACGGAGAAGACAAACTATGAGATACATATGCCAATGGGGAACATATCCTTCATGGTGGCGTCAGGCTATGCTTTACCGACTCAACCTGGACCAACCTACCATGGTGGTTAGATTCCAGCATCCCATGCTCGTGTCGGGTTGTCAACAATTACGCCGGGATGCCAGTCAATTGAGCTTGATATTCCTGGAGGTGAAGGCGAGAAGACAATGGGAGAAATGGAGCTTGGTATCATCTTGTGGAAGAAGAAACACATCGTGTTTCCTAACGCGGCGCCAAGGCCGCCGACTCCTCGAGGTACAAATGCACCACCTACAACAATTACTGAATGTTGCACCACATGTAAGCCTATTTTTAATAGTTTTTTCACTTTCGTACAGAGAATGCACGACCTCCAAGTCCACCCCCCAACGCACCTCCAAGTCCACCCCACAACGAAGATTGGGAGCCCGAGGCCGAGAGTCCATCGCCCGTGCACTCCCGTGAGCCGACGGATGCGCCGACTACGGGTACGGCAAAGCGGAAGCTGCAGTTCAGAAGAAACGGGACTCCTCCCAAGAAGAGAGAAAGAAAACCCAAGAAAGTCAAGACTCCCCCGAAGTTACCAGGCCTAATGACTCCGGAGGAACTAGACGAGGTCGTGAAAGCCAAAAACAAAGCATGGTTCGCACAGTTTCCCTGAAGCCCCCTCTAGACATCTGGAAGGAAACTCTGAAGAACATACCGAAGTGGAAAATTGAGAGCACCATCGACAACTTATATTATCCTGAACCGCCGCCACCGCCGCCCCTTTCAGACTATGAACGGTACATTGAAAAGATACACACCGCACAGATGAAGCAGGCGGAGCAGACGAAATGCGGGAAACAAGTTCCCCCGCTCGGACAACAAGAAGCACAGTCAATTGCCCCGCTCAAGGTGTTATCTGACCAGGCTTCAGTGTTCGGTCCACGCATGGGCGACGTAGGTTACGCTATTGCTGATGTGGTATATAAATATAAGCCCGAGCACCCTCTGGTCGAAAATCCTAGTGCTCTAACAACCCAACTATGGAATTTACATGTTTGATACTTGGAGGCCGCAAGGCAAAAGAGATACTGTATCATGGCGGCAGTTCAGGATCAACACTACTTCGGAGAGTACGGTGTGGAGGTTGGGTTCGATGATTTTTTCCAGATGTACAATCAACGTGCCCTCGACAAAGCTTTCCTCAGCTGCTACTGTTTGTAAGTGATTTATTTGTGTAATTTAATTATTTAGTTAAGCTCGCACTCATTGCCCGTATAATTATCACTCACGACATTCTTTTTGTTCGCTACTATGCAGAATGAAGATTCGTGAATGCAGGCTGGCAGGAATCTGGGACTTTGGGTTCATTGACCCGTATTCGTTTCATCAATAGATAATAGAAAAGTTCAACAAGGATACACCGGATGATTTGCTAAGGTTTTTGAAGCGACAAAGTACAAAAAAAGAAATACTTTGGCCCTACGGATTCAAGTGAGTGTTACTGTCTTGTACACATTCCATTTTGCTTACCTGATGTTAAGTGTAATTGATGAGTATGCATGACTGCGTGTGTACACGTGCGCATGTCCCACTTCATATTGTTCATCATTAGAATCGATCAAGGACAAGTTGAAGTCTGGGACCCGTTAACCTGTGACGCTGACACATGGAAGAGCGCGCGTTAGATGCTTCAAAGGTATATATATATCGGCCTCTTTCGTTCATCGGCCTCATTTTCGTTCATTTCCTGATACCAAGTAAGTAATAATTAACTCTTGTATTCATTTTTCTTTGTCGGCCTGGGTTTGGCAAATGTTCATCAAGGAAGAACCCGGTACATGGGCAGACAAGCTACGCTTTCAGATTAACAAAGTAAGTAGCACTACGTACCCTGGTTTCAATACCATTACCATTCTCTTGATTATTATTAATTTGACTGAATTCTGTTCTCGTATATAGGGCGTCCCGCAACAACCACCGGGCACTGATTATTGTGGATACTACGTTTGCGAGTACATTCACAGGATTATCAATGAGAAATCCCGTACTTCCAGAAATCTAGAGGTACGTAACCGGATCTTCACAACTTTATTTATGTTGCCATCAATTATGTTTAGTTTTGTTCATAACTTAATTGTTTTCATCTACTTGTTTTAAAGCTGCAACGAAAGCGGGCGATGCTCAGACCAATCCAACGTTGCAAGGCAGTTGCAGAGGAATTGGCAGGATTTCTCCTCACGCAAGTCATAGATGAAGGCGGAGAATTTTTCCATCCTATGAACCAATAGTCAGCTCCCTTCTCTATGCAAGTATACAACTATAGGAAACGAACTTCAAATTATGTAATGATAATCGGTCGAGTACTTCGTGTTACATGTATATATGTACTTTTATTTCGTGCATCAACATTTAACCGCAAACACGGAATCGGAAACACTTAACCGAAAACACGGAATCAGTGTTTCCGGATAGGTGTTTCCGATTACGTGTTTCCGATTTCGTGTTCGTAAAAAACGGAACACATACACACGGAATCGGAAACACGGAATCGGAAATACAGAATCGGAAAGACGTAAACAGAAATACGGAACCGGAAACACGTAAATGGAAACCCTGAAAATAAGGAACACGGAAACACCGAAATACGGAATCGGAAACCCTAAAAAGAAAAGAAAAAAAGCATTAGGACCGGTTGGTGTTACCAACCGGTTCTAAAGATCCTCCGCCTGCACGCACTCTTCGGCGCCCACGTGGAGGCCTTTAGCACCGGTTTGTAAGAGACCGGTGCTAAAGGGGGGGCCTTTAGTCCCGGATACGTAGCACCGGATGTGTATCCGGGTCCAAAGGCCCTTACCAACCGGTTCTAATACCCCTTTCTCCACTAGTGTGTACGTGCCATTGCTACATGTATGCATATGTTCAAACAAGAAAGAGAACATTTTCGTTAACGGTGGAAAAAGTGAACAGAAAGGCATACCAAGAAAGAAATGCATCTTATTTATTGGCAAAAATACTACTCCTCCTCATCTAGCATTCAATCAGTGTTGTAAAAGTACGCCAAATTTTGTTATTAATGTACTTTGGTAATGGAAAAAATCTTAACTATATGAAATTACACTGGCAAGCACTGACATCTACATTGTCATTTTTTCGCTTCGGCCATGGTTTCCTAGCCTAGAATTTTACGCTAGTCAACATTGCGTCTGCTCGTTTTTCAACGCGTGATACCAATGTCATGCAACGACAACACTGAAGAAGTCTCTTGGTAATAGAAACCTTCCTAGCGCATCCCATTTCTGAATCTACCTAAATATATGTGTACACTTGTAATTGATCAAGAAACAAGGATAACCTACAATAATATAAATTAAGAGACATCTTATATCTCACTTCTAGTAAATACCAAGTTGTGAAGGGGAAGTGGGAGATGTGATCTGAAGACAATTTTATGGTGGTATTGGGAAGCGAAGAGATCAAGAGGCCTCTATGGAAGTATATAATGTTCGAGCTGCAGGTGGTGGCTAGAAATGACTTTAGATGGTCTTATAATGTTCACTAGTGGAAAACGGGCCTTTTGCCCACTAGCGAGCACACCTTTCGCCCCGGCTCGGCCACCACCCGGTGCAAAAGACTGCAGAGGTGGGGCCGGGGCGAGCAGGGCGCGTGGTGTGGGGGTCATTTTCCCCGGTTGGTGGCTCAAACCGGGGGTAAAGGCACTCAACGAGCAGGGCCAGTGCAGGCGCGTGGTGTGGGGGGCTTTTGCCCCGGTTGGAGCCACCAACCGGGGCAAATGACACCCCCACTATGTATAAATCCTGCCATCCCTCTCTTCTCCTCATGCCACTCATTTTGGAGGACATATTTCTAGTTGTGTGGTGTGTGCTCACTTTTTCCCTCCTATGCACAAGAGGTGTTTGATGAAATGCCCTGAAGAATAACGCCATCTCAGCTCGTTAAAAACAAGCACGATTTAATTTGTCCGAGCCACACTTAATTAAATAAGCTTTCTCGTCCTTCTTTCCTTCTCGGTCGAGGTACCAACTTTAACCTTTCATCTGTTGATGTAACATTGGTCATTTCTCTATTCATGGTGTTCTATAACAGTTCTTAATTAATAATCATATAATGCAGATGAACCGGCAATGGATGTACGCTGATCGACGCTCTGCCGCGTTCATGAAAGGCGTGGGTTATTTTCTCAAGGTGGCCCAGGAAAACAAGCGGAATAATTTTATTTGTTGTCCATGTGATGTATGTCGGAATCAGAAGGAACACTCTTCTCACAGAGTCATCCACTTCCACTTGTTTCAATCCGGTTTCATGCCCAGCTATAATTGTTGGTCCAAGCACGGAGAAAGAGGGGTTATGATGGAAGACAACGAAGAAGAAGAGAATGAGGACAACTATCGTGCCATCTTCCCTAAATATGGTGCCGGTACTTGAATGGAAGATAACAATGAAGTGGAATCAGAGTTGCAGGCACCAGATGAGCCCATCGATGATCTTGGCCAGGCTATTACGGATGCAAAGACATAAAGCGATATTGAAATGGTGAGGGTGAAGTTCGACCGGATGTTAAAGGATCACAAAACATTGTTGTATACAACTTGCGAAGACGGGCAGAAAAAGCTGGGAAGCACACTGGAATTTCTCCAATGGAAGGACGAGAACGGTGTGACTGGCAACGGATTTACAAAAAGTTGATGCAAATAGTGAAGAAGCAGCTTCCTAAAATCAATGAATTGCCCGACAGTACATACCCAGCAAAGAAGCTTGTATGCCCCCTAGGATTAGACGTGGAGAAGATACATGCCTGCATTAATGAATGCATCCTCTACCGCGGTGAGAAGTACGAGAATTTGGAACAATGCCCAGTATGCACTGCATTCCGATATATGATCAGACCATACGACCCTAGCGATGTTGAGGGTGAGCGACCCAGGAAGTGGGTTCCTGGAATGGTGATGTGGTATGCTCCTATAATACCACGGTTGAAACGTTTGTTCATAAAGAAAGAGCATGCCAAACTTTTGCGATGGCACATGGAAGATCGTAAGAAAGATGAGATGTTGAGACACCCCGCTGATGGATCGAAGTGGAGAAAAATCGAGAGAAAGTTCCCGCGCTCTGTAGGTGAGGCAAGGAACTTATGGTTTGGTCTAAGTACAGATGGATTTAATCCATTTAGTGAGCAGAGCAGCAACCATAGCACCTGGCCTGTAACTCTATGTATCTATAACCTTCCTCCTTAGTTGTGCATGAAGAGGAAGTTCGTTATGATGCCAGTGCTGATCCAAGGCCCAAGACAACCGGGCAACGGCATTGATGTGTACCTAAGGCCATTAGTCGATGAACTTTTACAGTTGTGGCGTGAAGAAGGTGTACTTGTGTGGGACGAGCACGTACAAAAAGAATTTAACCTACGAGTGTTGTTGTTCGTAACCATCAACGATTGGCCTACTCTTAGTAACATTTTTGGACATACAAACCTGGGATACAATGCATGCACACACTGTTTAGATGACACCAAAAGTGTATATCTGGATAAAAGTAAGAAGGTTGTGTACCTCGGGTATCGTCGTTTTCTTCCGCGCAAGCACCCCTTAAGAAAAGCTGGCAAAATTTTCAATGGTGAGGCAGATACCCGGGAGACGCCAATCCTTCGATCTGGTGATGATATATTTGATATGGTGAAGGATTTGAAAGTAATATTTGGAAAGGGTCCGGGTAGACAAATTGTTCTGAATGACGCTTATGGACACGCACCCATGATGAAGAAGAAATCTATATTTTGGGAACTACCCTATTGAAAAATCCTAGATGTCCGCTCTGCGATCGACGTGATGCACCTAGCGAAGAATCTCTGCGTGAATCTGCTAGGCTTCTTTGGCTTGTATGGAAAGTCAAAAGATACATCTAAAGCACGGCAGGACTAGCAACACACGAAAGGACGAGACGGCAAGAATCCTGAGCGGTTTCAAGGTGGTCCTGCCAGCTACGCTCTTACCAAGGAAGAGAAGGAAATCTTTTTTGAAGCACTAAATAGTATCAAGGTCCCGTCTGGGTTCTCGTCGAATATAAAGGGAATAATAAATGTGGCGGATAAAATATTCCAAAACCTGAAGTCTCATGACTGCCACGTGTTGATGACACAATTGCTTCCGATTGCGTTGAGGGGGATTCTACCAGAAAATGTTCGACTACCCATTGTGAAGTTATGCGCATTCCTCAATGCAATTTATCAGTAGGTAATCAATCCAGAAAGTCTATCAGCGTTACAGACAAATGTGGTCCAATGTCTTGTCAGCTTCGAGTTGGTGTACCCATCATCCTTCTTCAATATTATGATACACCTCATAGTCCACCTAGTCGAAGAGATTACCATTCTCGTTCCTGTGTTTCTACATAATATGTTCCCCTTTGAGAGGTTCATGGGAGTCTTAAAGAAATATGTTCACAACCATGCTAGGCCAGAAGGAAGCATCTCCATGGGTTATGGAACTGAGGAGGTAATTGAGTTTTGTGTTGATTTTCTTCCAGACCATAAGTCGATTGGTGTTCCCGAATCGCGGCATGAGGGAAGATTGAGTGGAAAAGGCACGCTAGGAAGGAAAGCAAAGAAATTTATGGACGGATATTCTTTCACTAAAGCACACTACACAGTTCTACAAATGTCCACCTTGGTGGCTTATTATATCCAGGTACACAACAATATTATACAATTCAAAAACCCGGGGTTGTCTGAATCATCGATTATTGATGAACACATCGATAATTTCGGCGCCTGGTTGCAGACAGAACTCATGAATAACAACACTGTTGGAGATGAGCTCTACTTGTTGGCCAGGTCACCATCTTCGACTGTACTGACTTTCCAAGGGTACGAGATAAACGGGAATACATTTTACACGATCGTACAAGATAAAAAGAGCACCAACCAGAATAGTGGCTTCCGTTTCGATGCAACCGGATACAATGGGACAAAGGACACATATTATGGTTACATAGAGGATATATGGGAACTTGACTATGGATCTAATTTTAAGATCCCTCTATTTCGGTGCCAATGGGTCAAGATAACTGGAGTAAAGGTAGACCAGCACTACGAAATGACAACAGTGGATCTCAACAATCTTGGGTACATAAGCGAATAATTCGTCCTAGCCAAATATGTCGCTCAAGTTTTCTGTGAAAGACATGTCTACCCAACCGAGGAAAATAAAAAATAAGTTCTAATACATCATGCAGTGAGCCGAAGCGGCACATAGTTCTTTCAGGGAAAATAATACTTGAGGGAGTGGAGGACAGGACAAACATGTCAGAAGATTATGATAAATTTGAAGAAATTCGCCCTTTTGAGTGAAAACTGACCCAAGCATCGCGTTAAATAAGAAATATGCTCCATGGCTACGACAGAGAAGTAAACAATGGCGACAATAGTTGGTGATAACGTATAAAACCTTCATGGTTCATGTAATATTTCTAGACTATTTTGTAATAATGTATCAAACATTGCAGATTAAACCAGGTGTAACCTAGTTTTTTTTTTGTAATGTTTGAAAATTCAAACATTGTCACTAGTTTATATAGTTAGAATAATTATTTTATAAAGCGGAAAATGTATTTGAAATGTTTACGCAATTTTAAACACTTTTCATATACAAAGTTTCTCCGAATTTTAAACCATTCATAAAATAGGGTTTTTTGGAATGTTTAAAATAAAAAATTGTTACTAGTTTAAATAGTTGGAATAGTTATTTTATAAAACAGAAAATGTATTTCCAATGTTTACGCAATTTTAAACACTTTTCATATTGAAAGTTTCTCCAAATTCTAAACAATTTCAAATGTATTTGAAAACGTATTTTAAATAGTATTTGAAATGTTCGAAACGAAAAAATTGGCGGCAGAAAAAAAAACTGAAATTTTGGGCCTTTTGCCCCGGTTCGTGTTACGAACCGGGGCAAAAGCGGGGGAGGTGGGCGGGCAAGCGAAGGCCCACCCCCCCCCTTTTGCCCCGGTTGGTAACACGAACCGGGTCAAAAGGAACCCGGGCGGAGCAACCGCCCGACGCAACACATAGCAGTTTTCGCAGATTTCGCTAAGTCCCCGGCGCCAAAATCTAGAGCGACGCCGTGAGGCTGCCCGATTTCGACGCCGGTGATCCTCTTCGCCGCCGCTCCTCTACGGCACCTCCTCCCGCGCTTCCCGTCCTCTCTCCTTCTCGCCTCCCCGCGCCGCCCCTCCTCTCTCCTCCTCGCCTCCTCGCGCAGCCTGTCCTCTCGCGCCGCCCGAGATCGCCGCCCGCGGCCTTGCCCGCGCCTTAGCGTTCTTCCTCGCCGCCATTCCCTCCTCCTCAGGTGAGATCGCCTCCTCGCCGCGCTCTCATCGTCCTCACTGTTAGGTAGTGTTAGATTATTAATTAGTGTGTTAGATTAGTAATTTAGTATTAGATTAGTGTTAGATTTATTATTAGATTAGTGTTAGCTTTTGTGTGGTAGATTTAGTATTAGATTACTGTTATATTTAGTGTTAGATTTAGTATTAGTGTTAGATTTAGTATTTTGTGTTAGATTAGTATTAGTTATTAGTTATTTAGGCCTTGAACACACTTAGAAAAAATTTAGGTATTGTACACTTAGCAAAAATTTAGGTTTTGGAGATTTTAGAAAAAAAAATGGTATTGGAGACTCAGAATTTTTCTGGTTTTTATTAGTACCATTAGATGAATTTTATAATATAGGAATTTTAGTTTAGAAATTTACTTAGTCACTGTTTATAATTAGTGGATTTTTTTTACTTACTGAATTTTTAGTTTATTAGGAATATTTACTTAGTACATATATCATGCATGTGTTTTTAGTTTATTTTGCTTGGCGACGATGTCTTTGTTGGACCCGCGGAGTGATATGATGTCCGGGACTGGGCCCCGCCGGGCTGGCACTGGGAGGTGCTTTGTACCGGGGCACGCGGCTTGGTGACAAACCCGGGTGACGTGGTCGACCTAGATATTCGTTGGTGGCCATCGCGTGGGCCACGCTCTGTGCGGAGAGAGCCGACCCCTGGGGAGGTGCTACAACAGCGTATCAGGGAGGAGGACGAGCACGTCCGTCGCTGCATGTACTTGCTCTACAGAGAGTATAGCAGCAGTTGGTCGATTATTCGGAGGGTTCCTTACCACGTCAGCTTTGACCCTATCAGAGTTCCTTACCTATGGGCCCGTAGCACCCGCGACTCAGCACCCCGCGACTTAAGACCCGGTCGGAGTTAATTAGTTTGAGAGATGTTTCATGAATATGTACAAGTGATATTATTACATCGTGATGTATTAGGGTTAAATAAAATGAACCCGAGCTATGTAACTCTTGTTGTGTATTATACGTTTAAATATTTCATCAATGTTGCATTTTTAATTGAAATAAGAATCTGGAACATTAACATATAGTTACTCTTTTTTCGGACTTGTTTAGCTATTAGTACCACCATTAACTGTTATCTATAAGCAATTTTGATGAAATGGTTGTTGTTACCTATTTTTTTGTTAGAGTATATGCTATTGTTGCGAACTGATGAAATTGATGCTATTTGCTATTTTTTTAGCCATGGCGAGACGTCCCCGTGGATCGCGTGTAACCGGCGGTGGACGCGGCGTCATCCACGTCGAAGAAATCCCGGTAAGACGTGGTGGACGTCGGCCTGGACGTCCACGTCGATCGCGTAACAATGGATCGCGTGCATCGAATGCAAGTGGTGGTGACGCCATAGTCATCAAGGAGGAGGACGCGACGCCTCCTACTCGTGGACGTGGACGCGGAGCACGGGGGGCATCGAACGCTGCAAGGGGGCAAAGCGCGCTGCAAGGGGCGCATCAAGCGCTGCATAGGGGGCAAAGCGCGGTGCAAAGTGGTCAACACGCTGTAAACGACATGGTGCTGTTGCTGCGGCGTAGGAGGAGAAGGAGGAGGTGGAGGAAGAGGAGTAGGAGGCTGCGGTGGAGGAGGAGGCTACGGCGGTGGAGGAGGAGGAGGATGGTTGTGACAACGGACCCGTGCGCGTTATCCTGGAGCGACGTGGCGATGACGTCTACCTGTGTTATGGGTGGGGGCAGTTCGCGCGCATGAACAAGCTAAATGTGGGCAACATGCTCACATTCAGGTAATACAAGGACGAGGATGACCACATGCTGGAGGTGAAGATCTTCGATGGCATCTTAGTCCGCCCCTTTTGCTGCCAGGATAGCTCGTCTGAGAGCAGCTCCGACTCCGAGTCAGACTCCGGCGAGTCTAGCCCGAGCAAGGCTGCCTCCAACGCCGAGGGCAAGGGCAAGGCTACCACCGACGCCGATGTGTAGTATATATGTTTATTTCGATCTATGCTTACGTACTTATGTCGCTCTATATTGTCGTACTATGTCTAGCTATGTCGAACTATATATGTTTTATGTCAAACTATGTTTAATTATGTCATTGTGTCGAACAGTATTTGTATTCATGGCAGACTATATATTTATGTTATTCGTATTCATTTTCATCTGTATTTTTGTGCGATGATTATGCATCTTTCTTAATATAAACGTTTAGAGGAGAGAACAGGAAAACAGATAAGAATATATAGAATTTCTAGTCTAGATGAGAGAACACGAATACAGCCAAAAAAAAATTCTTTTAGCCCGGTCGGTGTTACCAACCGGGGTAAATGGGTGCAAGGCTGCTCGCGGTGCAGAGCCCACGTGGGACACGCCTTTTACCCCGGTTGGTAACCCAACCGGGTCATAAAGGGGGCCTTTAGCCCGGGTTTGAGGAACCCGGTTGGGCAGCCGGGACATTAGACCCTTACCATCTGGGGCTATTGCCCTGTTTTCCACCAGTGGTTCTACGTGCATTAAGTTAAGGACTTTAGGTAGTATCATAATGTGTGGCCTTCCAAAAAGTATTTGATGCCCCAAGCAAGAAAAGGTTGCCACATCTTGAGAGATACCCAAAGAAATAATTGAGGATCATGTCAGACAACATTTGTGTTGAACTCATAGAAAATCTGGACTCACACTAGGATACATAAATTCATAGAGCCAAACTCTATATTCCCTTCACCTCATAGCATGAAAAAATAAATCTAGTAGAAGGCCAGATGATTACGTTCGACATGTTTCATCTATGCAAGCTCATCACAGACATGTCCTTGATGTTCGAGCCAATGCGTGTGCTTGGCCGTCGCACAATAGATTCTTAGAGCCCAATTTCTAGGAATGGGTTGTTGGCTTCCTAGTGGTCATGGGGATGATCATTTGTATGAGGTGCCCCATCAGTCGCACACTATTTTCTTGTCGCCATGTTGGTGGTGCTGACGTAGGGTCATGCCTTTTTTTAAATTTAAAACTCACTATAATCAGCCGACAAGCCGTCTGATTATAAACCTTTCAGTCCCCATAGGTACCCTGCTAAGGAAAAGAGTGCGTAAGAAACTTGCCGCTGTCCAATTACATTGTCATTACATCATTTAAAAGTGCCTCAAGAATAAAGTTAGGGGGTTTATCGACCCAATTACAAGAGGAATTGGAAGAATAACCAAAGCTAGCAATCTGATGAGCTACCTTGTTGCACTCCCTATTGCAATGGTTAAAGTCTACTCTTCCGATCATTTGTAGGGTCATGCCTTTGTTGTTTGCGATCAGGAGGTTGTCCCTCTAGCGCAGGTAGTTTATCCGTATCAGTTTATCTAGGCTGGGTTGCGGCGCATTTGTATGAGTTTCGGAGGTGTCCTCACTAGTACGTACATATTAGGCAATCGCACACGGTCGTTTCTGGCCAGCGCACCCGATTACAGCGACCTCTACGTCTATCTACCTCTAAAGATTCAAGGTTCTAGCATGCTCATCGCGTTAATTTCTATCTATTCAAATTGATGTCAGTAACTCATAGTCCAAGTCTTACAGTCTATAGCGAGTACTCAGCAACAACCTATGTGACAAACAATTCTTTGCCTAGTGCATTTCGTGTTGGTACTCAGTATACAAACATGTTTCCCCGTTTATTTTCTTGTTTGCCGAGTGTATTTTACAGTTGTACCCGACATACAAACACATTGTCCAAGTGTTTGTTTTCTGCCGAGTGCGCTTTAGAAAGACTCGGTATACAATCTCCTTTTTCCTAGTGGACATTGTGTTGGCACTCACAAAGCGAGGGTATGTCGGCAGTGATGCATTTTGCAAATGTGTTCTAATGAAGGCATCCCAACTTTATTGCCACACCTGAAATTGCTAATCAACACACATAATCAAAATCATAAGATATTTTTAATGAGTACTAAAGTTTTTTTTTCTAAAAATTTTGTTCCACCTAATTTTTATGTGCTGTTTCTAGTCAAATATGTCGATGTTCATGCAGAAGATGCGTTGCTAGCGGAGGCTTCGTACTGTACATCGAGCGGCAGTTTGACATGGGTAGCCTCTGCTTGGATGCTTGGTTGTATTACAATATTATTCGCATACTTCATATGCTACACCTTTAAGAGACAATGATAGTCATACTTTGTTGTACAACACTCAACTCAACCAATGTCTGGCTAGTTTGAACCATCACGATCATGACACAAATGTTTAAATTAATAAAGAGTGGGCTTTCCTGATATTATCTAACTAGAAACGCGTGAATCTATTTTCTTTATTTTCCACCGAACAATGGTTTTATGAGTACAAAGATCAAAATTTACATATCACAAAGAATGGTGACAAACACTATCCAGAGAAATATAATAATACTTACACAATTATCCAACTAAGACAGTCAAAATTAATTCAAAGCAATTGATATTCATACAGCAAATGGGAAATTTGATTAATTTCAGAAACATATTATTTTGTTTGATTTGCACGATATTTGCACACTTCGCTATACAATTAAAAAGCCCAGCTAGGCTGTCAAGCTTGCATGCCGTTGGTTCCTAAAGAGCATAGCTGGCCTATCATGTCACCTAATGGTAGCTGCTCATAGTTGGACACGGAAATCTTCGACTTGTATTGTTTCACGTGCTATTTAGCTGGAATAGGCACTAAAGGGGAAAAACAGTAGAGATTAAAAACCACCAGTAGAACCAAAAAGAACTGAAAGCGTAAAACAAAAAATTGCAAAAAAGCTAACTTTGGCAACAAAGTATCTCACCCCATATAGAAAAAAAACTAGTGCAATAAATTTTTGCTCGTATTTCATAACACTTATTTCTACAAAAGAGGTAACCCGCGATTGATTTTCAACGAAATAACCATCATTTCCAACCAAAATCTCGAAATATAACAACAAAAAATACTTATGCTTGAAAAAAATTAAGAAATGGGTAAGAAACAATTTGTTTTGCTACATATTCATCATAAAAAAATCGCCAACTATTTCTATAAAAATATCAAATGATTAGAACAAAAATCATGTATTTTAGTAATAAAAATAGCGACTAAACAACATTTTCCCCTATAGATTTAGTTGCAACAGGGAAAAGTATTTGAGCAAAAATCATGAACGACTACAATAGAAAAACAAATGTGTATGCAACATATAAAACCCGGAGAAAACACAAAATTGACGCAATCTCCGTCCTCAAGTGATTGTACCTCTAGCATGTATCTTGGTCAACCTTTTTAAAATTTGACCAACTTTATAGATATGAAATCCGTCTATTATGAAATTACATTTTAAAATGGATCTAGTGGTAGTAATTTAGTGTCATAAATATTGATACATTCCCCAATAAAGTTGATCAAATTTTAAATCTTTGACTTCCATAAAAGGAAATAGTACACTTATTTGAGGATGGAGGGAGTACCCTATTTGATGTTTCAACAAAACTCGTGCGGCTTGGGTACAAATATTAAAGACGTAAGCAACACTGAAAGAATCACGAAAGAAAACATTGCTGCGTCATCGTCCATAACGGCCCGATTTCATGAATTAGATACTATCGGGCACATATTCGACTAGCCGGAGGCCCACTAAAACCAGTAACCTTGGGACTGTTCCTAGTGCTCCATCATCTAATCAGACGATCATCGTAGTTGTAACCGTTGGATGGAACGGGCAGCATTGCCGGTGTAGTCTCAAAGGGCTTTTCTTCAAATAACCGTCTATCTACGACTAAAGATTCAAGGTGCTATCAAGCGGAAGATGTTGCCTCTCGAAGGTATGTATGATGTGCTGAAAGCAAGAAACAACGGCAAATATGCCACAATGGGAAACTAATATACAGCACGCGAAGCGAAATGAACGGAGCAGCACCCTCGACGCGAGAGACCTACTTTTGTGTACAAAGCACTTTCCGTTGATTTTTTAAACGTTCCCGATGTGACTCCCTTTGTCAAGTTTGGCTGTCCATAATGTCACCACTGTAGACTCTAAAATCACGCCCTCTCTTTTCTCTCTCACACTCCTCTTAGACTCTTGCCTCTCACTCGTCACCTCTCTGGTGGCTTCCTTGTCCGCTGTCGATGAGGCTGTCCCATGCGTTATTTCATTGTGTCTTCACAGACTTATCTAGGTGATACATTCACAAATGTGTTTCTCAAAAAAAGGCGGTGTGTCTCGTCAGACTACCATCCAAATACAGCTAGACCATGTGGCTTCGTGTAAACTTTCCGATGCTATCATACCCATCAATTTAACGAGTAGCTGAGCATGTATAAAATGAGTAGTGGTTCACGCATGAGATTAGATGAAAATCATGAAGGAGCGACTAAAGTTGCATAGTACTTGAAATGTGTTGATTAACTCCTCGCTTGCTTAAATCATTATGTACGTACCATTGCTACATGCATGCATATGTTCAAACAAGAAGGAGAACATTTTTTAAACAATGGTGTAAGAGAACAAAAAGGCATACCAAGAAAGAAATCCATCTTATTTGTTGGAAAAAAAATAATCCTCCTCCTCGGCTGCCAAGTAATCAATGTTGTAAAATAACACCAATTCTTTCTAGTAATCTACTTTGGAAATGGAAAAAAACCTAAACTATAAGAAATTACAATAGCAAGTACTGACATCAACGTCGTCATTTCATGGCTTCGCCGATGATTCCTACCCTAGAATTTTACAGTAGTCAGCTTTGCTTCTCCTCGTTTGTCAACGCGTGTGCCCATAGAAATTCTCTCGCTTCCCCCGCTGGTTGACCCCATAAACATTGATCTGTTGTTCCGACGATCTCTCAACTCACAAGCACTAGTTGCCACAACCACGGATGAATTTATCCGACGTTTCTTCTAACATATCAAGGTACGCTGAACTCTGATGCAATGCTCATGAATTGAGTATATCTTGCTTGGATACCAATGTCATGCAACGACAACCCCGAAGAAGTCTCATGGTAATAGAAACATTCCTAGCGCATCCCATTTCTAAATCTACCAAAATATATGTGTACACTTGTAATTGATCAAGAAACAAGGATTACCTACGATAATATAAATTAATTGACATCTTATATCTCACTTCTAGTAAGTACCTAGTTGTGAAGTGGAGGGGGGAGATGTGATATCGTATCTGAAGTCAATTTGATGGTGGTATCGGGAAGGTACAAGATCAAGAGGCCTCTACGGAAGTATATAAAGGTTGAGGTGCAGGTGGCAGCTCATAGATGACTTTACATAACAGAATCCTTCTTTGAGATTCCTAAGGGAGTCCGTAAGAGACTTGATTTCTATAGATCACGCTTTTTTTGGCAGAGTGATGACACCAAGCGTAAATATAGATTAACTAAATGGAATATTATTTGTAGACCCAAGGATCAAGGTGGACTAGGTGTGGAAGTGTTAGAGCTAAAGAATAAGTGTTTATTAGCTAAATGGCTGTTTAAGATACTTCATGAGGAGGGTATCTGGCAGGAATTGTTAAAGAATAAATACTTACATAGCAAAACTTTAGCTCAAGTTGAGGCACAACCCACTGATTCTCCATTTTGGAAGGGTCTAATGAGAGTTAAGAGGGATTTCTTTAGTAGAGGTTCCTTTAAAATTGGTAATGGTGAAACAACTAGATTTTGGGAGGACATTTGGCTAGGCCAAACCCCTCTATCTGATCAATATCCTCTTTTATATCATATTGTGCAGTCTAAAAATGTATCGATTGCTGATGTATTTCAGAATGCACCACCAATTAATATTTCCTTTCGTAGGAATTTAGTAGGCATTACTTGGGACATGTGGTCTCATTTGTGTTTACGTCTTTTGAATGTCTCTCTGATTTCGGATTCTGATAGGTTTATTTGGAAACTTACTCAGAATGGGAGTTTCTCCGTGAAATCTATGTATGAGGATATGATGAATGGGCATACTGTTTTTCTAAAAACGTATTTGTGGAAGTTAAAATTACCTCTTAAGATCAAAATTTTCATGTGGTTTTTGGATAGGAAAGTGATTTTGACAAAAGATAATTTAGCAAGGAAAGGGTGGAAAGGTGATATGCTATGTTCCTTTTGTGGGAATAATGAGACAGTAGATCATCTATTTATTTCTTGTCCTCTAGCTAGACTTATTTGGAGAGTGGTCTTTTGTACTTTTAATATTACTCCTCCCTCCAATGTGACTAATATGTTTGGGAATTGGCTTAATGGGATTGATGTGAGAACTAAAAGAAGGATTAGGATTGGTGTTTCAGCCATTTGTTGGGCTATCTGGACATGCAGAAATAATGTTGTTTTTAACAGACAGAAATCCTTTCATGCTTTACAGGTTATTTACTCAGCAGCTCATTGGATCCAGCTATGGGCTTTGCTACTCCCTTCAGATCAGCGGAAGCTTATGGTGGATGGCTGCACTCGGCTCCTTACGGTGGCACAGGAGTTTTTCTCCCCGCATACGTGGCAGTATCATAATAGGATCACGTAGTTCCTTTTGGTTTTGCTGTTTTTAGTGTACGGAGACTATCCTGTTCTATTTGTAAGTGGACCACTTTTGTACGCGTTTGGATGCTATGGTTTTCAATAATTAATAAAGGCTGTGTGCATCACTCGATGCAGAGGCCGGGGTTATCCCCATTTCTAAAAAAAAAAGATGACTTTACATTGTCTTATAATTTTCCACGTGCATTAAATTAAGGAATTTAGGTAGTCTCATAATGTGTGTCCTTCCAAAACGTATTTGATGCTGCAAGCAAGAAAAGGTTGCCACATCTTGAGAGATACCCAAAGAAATAATTAAGTATCCTGTCACAACATTTGTGTTGAGGTCGTAGAAAATATGGACTCACACTAGGCTACATAAATTCATAGAGCCAAACTACTTATTCTCTTCACGTCATCGCACGAGCAAAAATAATCTAGTTGAAGGACAGATTATTATGTTAGGCATTTTTCATCTATGTATGCTCAACATAGAAACGACCTTGATGTTCGATCCAATGCGTGTGCTTGGCTGACGCACAACACACTGGGAGAGCCCATTTTCTAGGCATGAGTTTTGTCTTCCTAGTGGTCGTGGAGAAGACCATTTGGAGGAGGTGCCCTGTCCATTCCCACTATATTTCGAGTCTCTTTCTTGTTGCCATGTTGGTGGCGCTGACCGGAGAGGGCAGAGGCTACCCTATGTTGTTTGCAATCTGGAGGTGGTTCCCTCTAGCGTGGGTAGTTTATCCGGATCAGTTTATCTAGATTGGGTTGCGGCGCATTTGTATGAGTTTTGGAGGTGTCCTCACTAGTACAGATTAGACAATCACACACGGTCGTTTTTGGCCACCGCACATGATTATAGCGACTGTCGCTATCCATGGGTGTGCGTGGGGTGACACATCGCACACAACTGCTTAACCATCGGTTTCAAGCCCCTAGGTTTTCATCGGTTTCCTCCGAGCGTGGGGACTTTGTTCCTGGGGTGTGCCTGCCCTCGGGACCTCCACCAGCCCCAGCTCGGATCTGGTTTGGGTAGAAAATGGCTCCAACAGAAAAAAAAGGCTTTTATTCTCGGGAGATCAGGAAAAAACCGAACGGAGCGGACATTACACACGGGACCATGCTCAGACACGCATGAGGTGCACGCATGGTACTAGAGCATTTGTGCTGCGGGGGCAGTCCCGGTAATGGCGGAGAATCAATACGCCAGAAGTATTCAAGATTCAAAGAATATAAATCATGGCCAAAAATGGAAATAGGATATCAGGAGGTGACCAAGTAATGGCGGAAAATCATCAGGAAACACAACATGTTATATGGTTGCTCCTATATATTCAACTACTGGAATCGCCTTAACTTCTGTGTATTCAAAATTATGCCGACAACTCATATACCGATTGTTACAGTTCGTAGCAAGTTGCCGGAAACAACCTTTGTGGCAAACAACTCTTTGCCGGGTGCATTTCGTGTCGGTACTCACCATACAAAAATGTTTCCCGTTTATTTTCTTGTTTGTTGAGTGCATTTTATGGGGGTACTTGGCATACAAACACATTTTCAAAGTATTTTGTTTTTTGCATAATACGATTAAGAAAGACTCCGTACACAGTATCATTTTCCTAGTGGCCCTTGTGTTGGCACTCACAAAGCGCTGGTATGTCGGCTGTGATTCAGTTTGCCATAGTGTTCTAATGAGGGCATCGAACTTTATTGCCATACTCGAAATTGCAAGATATTTTTAATGAGTACTACAGTTTGCTTTCTGAGAAATTTATACTACCTAATTCTTCTGTGTTGTTTGTACTCAGATATGTCGATGCTCATGCGGAAGACGCGTTACTAGTGGAGGCTTTGTACTCTACATCAAGAGCTGATCCATAAGAGGTTTTGTTTGGTTCGCTCTAACCAAGCAAATCAACAACGGGTAGAACTAGGTCCCATTGAGAAACAATGCATCATTCGTAAACAATCAATCTGGCATCTAAAAGAATAACTCTCATCACTGATAGCAAAATATTCTTGCATTAATAATAAAGAATTTAATCAATATAGTCAGATCACTAATTTTGGTTCAATACATTAGCCTTGGACTGAATGGGTCAAGAATTGTTACTATCCTTGTCTATCGGGATAAATTCTTAATGTTATTCAAATGATAACCAAACAAATTATGTTATGACCTGTCTTTATATTTTTATTGGGATGGATAGCACATTAACACATACTAGATAATGCCCCGCGCGTTGCAGCGGGACATTTTAATAAATAACACAAGAATCAATACAAGAAAACATATAGATGAAAATGAAAAGGATGGATACAATGAAATTAAGGGATATTTCCACACTATTCACCAATCCACATTTTGTAAAGTAATTTTTAAACATATATTGGAAAATAAAATAGAACTTTAAATTTGAAGTAGAATATGGATTCGTGTGACATCAATAGGCGCTCTTGTAACGTGAAGCTAGGCTGGATGGATGCTCATGGCAGCCGTTGGAGCACTAGTGGAAACAGCCCCTCTCGTCCAGGGGGGCAGGGGGCAGCTGTCCCGGTTGCAACCATATCCGGGACAAATGCTATTCATTGGTCCCGGTTTGTGTGCCCGGGGCAACAGGAATCGCCTGGGGGCATTGGTCTCGGTTCGTGGGGGACATATTGGTCCCGGCTCGTGCCACGGACCGGGACCAATGCCTAGCCACAGGCCACGTGGCACGCGCATGAGCATTTTTCCCGGTTCAGGCCACGAAGCGGGACCAATGCCTCTTCCCCTATATATACTGCCCCAGCCCCCCCCCCTTTCCATCTTTTTTTTGCTTGGAGGTGTGAGAGAGGTTGGTGTTAGTGTGTTTTATTTTACTATGCACACGAGGTGTTCGACGAAATTCCCGAGCCACACATAAGGTCACTGAAAATGGTATCTTCGACCGAGGTTAACAAACTTATCTTTTTCATCTGTAACTGATACATAAAAAAGTAGTATTTGTCGTATTAATATGTTATTGTAATGTATTTTGATAAACTTAATTATACGATGCAGCTGGATGCACGACAGCGATGGATGTATGGTGACCGACGCACTTCCGAGTATATGGCAGGCCTGAATGCATTTCTTGCTGTAGCTCAGGCGAACAAAGATAATGGCTTCATGTGTTGCCCATGTGTTGATTGTCGGAACGTCAGAGAGAACTCTTCCGAAAGAATCATTCACGGCCATCTATTTCGGAGAGGTTTCATGCCCAGCTACAATTGCTGGACGAAGCATGGAGAAAGAGGGGTTGTGATGGAAGACGATGAAGAAGAAAAAGAAGATCCTTTGTTCCCTGAATACGACGATACTGCAATGGAAGAGAATGGAGAAGAAGGAGGTGATCAAGAACAGGCATCAGAAGAGCCCGATGATGATCTTGGCCGAGTTATTGCTGATGCAAGGGAAGACTGTGAAAATAAATTGGAGAGGTTGAATCTGGACAACATGTTACAGGATCACAAAAAATTGTTGTACCCAAATTGCGAAGATGGTAGCACAAAGCTCGGTACCACACCGGAGTTGCTGAAATGGAAGGCACGGAACGGTGTGACTAACAAGGCATTTGAGAGTTTACTTCAACTAATGAAGCCAAAACTTCCAAAGGATAACGAATTGCCTGAGATTACGTACGAAGCAAAGAAAGCTCTCTGTCCTCTAGGATTAGATGTGCAGAAGATACATGCATGCATTAATGACTTCATCCTCTTCCGCGGTGAGAAGTACGAGAATTTGGATGAATGTCCGATATGCACTGCACTGCGGTATAAGATCAGAGCAGATGACCCTGGTGATGTTGACGGCGAGCCCCCCGTAAGAGGGTTCCTGCTAAGGTGATGTGGTATGCTCCTATAATACCACGGCTGAAACGTCTGTTTAGAAACAAAGAGCATGCTAGGTTGTTGTTATGGCACAAAGAAGACCGTAAGAAAGACGGAAAGTTGAGGCACCCCGCCGATGGATCGCAGTGGAGAAAGATCGAGAGAGACTTCCCAGACTTTGCAGGAGAGGCGAGAAACTTATGGTTTGGTCTAAGTACAGATGGCTTTAATCCTTTTGGGGAGCAGAGCTCCAGCCATAGCAGTTGGCCTATAACTCTATGTATGTACAACCTTCCTCCTTGGTTGTGCATGAAGCGCAAGTTCATTATGATGCCAGTTCTCATCCAAGACCCGAGGCAACCTGGCAACGACTTTGATGTGTATCTAAGGCCATTAGTGGAAGAACTCTTACAATTGTGGGGCAAACCAGGTGTACGTGTGTGGGATGAGAACGAACAAAAGCCATTTGACCTACGGGCGTTGCTTTTCGTAACCATCAATGATTGGCCTGCTCTTAGTAACATTTCCGGACATACAAACAAGGGATACAATGCATGCACACACTGTTTAGATAATACTGACAGTGTTTTTTTGGATAAATGTAAAAAGGTTGTATACCTGGGGCATCGTAGATTTCTTCCAATCAAGCATCCCGTAAGAAAGAAAGGAGGGAAGCATTTCAGAGGTGAGGCAGATAACCGGAAGAAGCCTGAGCTGCGTAGTGGTAATGATATATTCGATATGGTCAAGGACCTAGAAGTAATCTTTGGTAAGGCTGCTGGCAGCCAACCAGTTCCATACGGCCCTAATAAGCGCGCACCCATGTGGAAGAAGAAATCTATATTTTGGGAGCTACCCTATTGGAAAGTTTTAGAGGTCCGGTCTTCGATCGACGTGATGCACGTGACAAAGAATCTCTGTGTCAATCTGCTATGCTCCCTGGGCGTGTATGGGAAGTCCAAAGATACGCCAGAAGCACGAGAGGACCAGCAACGTATGAAAGACCCAAGCAACAAGCACACAGATACAAGGCGCCATTACTTAAGCAGCTACGCTCTTACTAAAGCAGAGAAGGAAATATTCTTTGAAGTCCTTTACAGTATCAAGGTTCCGTCTGGCTTCTCGTCGAATATAAAGGGGATAATAAACATGGGAGAGAAAAAAATTCAAAACCTGAAGTCTCATGACTGCCACATGATTATGACGCAGTTGCTTCCGATTGCATTGATGGGGCTTCTACCGGAAAATGTTCGAGTACCCATTGTGAAGCTATGTGCATTCATGAACGCAATATCTCAGAAGGTAATCGATCCAGAAATTCTGACAAGATTACAGAGGGATGTGGTCCAGTGTCTTGTTAGTTTTGAGTTGGTGTTCCCACCATCCTTCTTCAACATTATGACTCATCTCCTGGTTCACCTATGTGAAGAGATTCATATTCTTGGTCAGGTATTTCTACACAATATGTTCCCCTTTGAGAGGTTCATGGGAGTCTTGAAAAAATATGTTCATAACCGTGCTAGGCCAGAAGGAAGCATCTCGAAGGGCTATGGAACAGAGGAGGTCATTGGGTTCT
Organism: Alopecurus myosuroides; assembly: GCA_028641055.1. Lineage (NCBI taxonomy): Eukaryota > Viridiplantae > Streptophyta > Magnoliopsida > Poales > Poaceae > Alopecurus > Alopecurus myosuroides. The sequence goes on from CM054063.1 coordinate 26,142,212, forward strand.
GTGTTGACTTTATTCCTGACCTTAAGACAATTGGTGTTCCTGAATCGCGGCATGAGGGGAGACTGATGGGAAAAGAAACGCTGGGAAAGAAAACAATGATACCTAGGGACGGGCATTCTTTGACCAAAGCACACTACACAGTTCAACAAAATTCTATGTTCATGGCTACGTATGTCGAGGAACACAAGAATATTGTACAGTCTGCAAACCCGGGGAAGGATGACTCATGGATTAAACGCAAACACATGGAGACTTTCGGAAGTTGGTTGCAAACACATCTTATAAATGACACAACTGTTCAAGATCAGCTGTACATGTTGGCAGGGTCACCATCTTCGACTATTGGGAGTTTTCAAGGGTACGAGATAAATGGGAATACATTTTACACCAGCTCCCAAGATAAGAAGAGCACCAACCAAAACAGTGGTGTCCGCTTTGATACAACAAACGAGAATGGAAAAAATGACACATACTATGGTTACATAGAGGAGATATGGGAACTTGACTATGGACCTTCTTTTAAGGTCCCTTTGTTCAAGTGCAAATGGGTCAACCTGAATGGAGAAGGGGTAAAGGTAGACCCGCTTTATGGAATGACAACAGTGGATCTCAACAATATTGGTTACAATGACGAACCATTCGTCCTAGCCAATGATGTGGCTCAGATCTTCTATGTGAAGGACATGTCTTCCAGACCGAAGAAAAGAAAAAATAAGGAAACAAATTCATCATATGATGAGACGAAGCGTCACATAGTTCTCTCAGGGAAAAGAAACATCGTGGGAATCGAGGACACGACAGACATGTCAGAAGATTATAATAAGTTTGTTGAAATTCCACCCTTCACAGTGAAAGCTGACCCCACCATCCCGTTAAATAATGAAGATGCTCCATGGTTACGGCCAAAGCGATCATAAGCAAGGGACACGAAGAAAATTCAGAAGACTAGATAGGGATGTTGTTTGTGATGTGTAATAATAAACGTGGAATACATGATCATAGTTCTTATAACGTAGTATGAACGAGATTTTGTTAGCCAAAATGATATTTATACATATTCTGTGATTATGAATGGAGTAGGTGCAAGTTTGACCAATAATTTGTATTGATCGGTCAAAAGCTGGCAAGCATTGAGTGCTTGACAACTATGACCAGTCTGACTTCATTATTATTCCAACCAGCGGCACACCCACCCACTTTTCTGTTTCTCTCTCCTCCTTTGTTGGTGATGTGTAATAATAAGCGTGGAATACATGATCATATAGTTCTGTTTGATCAGTATTTTGTATTGACCGGTAAAAAGCTGACAACTATGACCAGCCTAACTTCATTATTATTCCAACCAGCGGCACACCCACCCACTTTTCTGTTTATCTCTCCTCCGTCTGTTGGTGATGTGTAATAATAAGCGTGGAATACATGATCAGTATTTTGTATTGACCGGTAAAAAGCTGACAACTATGACAAGCCTGACTTCATTATTATTCCAACCAGCGGCACATCCACCCGAGTATGAGATAACTGTAGGCAGATATTGCAGGCACACTTCAAAGTGATAGTACGGATACCATCCTGACAGATATCCTTAAAATAGAAATAGATCTTCGGTACTACCTTGGAGTTCAAATGACGCAAAGGGTTGCACCTCTGCGGTTACTTTGGCAAGCTGCTAATGCATACACTCCTGCACTGTTTGAGATTTTCAGATTAGAATTTGAACTGATCTTGGATTGCGTGGTCTATAACTGTGGCGAAATTGGACCCATATCCGAGTATGAGATAACTGTCAAAAACAGGCGTCGGGGTCATTTTGTTAGATTCGACTCATCAGAATACATTTGTAGCTGCAAGAAGTTTGAAAATGTAGGTCTTCCGTGTTGCCAGGTACTGAAGGTTCTTGAGATCAGAAATATCAAAGAAATTCCACCACACTATGTTTTGAAAAGATGGCGAAAGAATGCTCAGAGTAAACCTTCGAAAGAAAACTATGGTTTTTCTGTTGTAGACGAAGATCTCAAATTCACCGTGTCAATAAGGTACAACTCGCTTTGTCGAACTTTATATAAATCACCCGGGATGCCTTGTATGCTCTGGACTAACTCGGAAGATCACGAGAGAAAACAAAAATTGTAAGATATTTATATTCAAATTATATACAAATGGTAAAATAATTAATAGTTTCAATAGTTAGAATAATTATTTAGTTAAACGAAAAATGGATTTGAATTAGTTATGCAAATTCTAGCATTTTTCATGTTTGAATTTTTGTCAAATTCGAAAGTATATAGAAGTTGTTAATGTGCAAACTTAACAATTTTCAAATTTTGGCGCTAAAAATTTTTGGGCGCGCGGGGTGCCACCGAAATTCGAAATAAGTTTTTGGTCCCGGCCCGTGGTACCAACCGGGACCAAAGGGGCTCTAGTCCCGGTTGGTGGCACGGGCCGGGACTAGAGGCCCAGTTGTATAAATATCTCGGCCCTCTCTCTAGGCCGAGCGACCATGCAGGACAGCGGACATGGCTTGGCGAAGCCCTGCCGGCGGCGGGAACGAGTAGGAAGATCCCGCCGGCGCTGGTTCCGCCGGCGGGGTTGGACTAGGGACACAAATATATATTAAAAAAGGCCCGGGGGCCTTGCTTACATAGGGGGGCGGCGCGGCCATAGGCGGCCGGCCGTGCTTACATATAGGGGACGGCGGCGCGGCCACAGGCGGCCGGCCGTTTCTTGGGGGGGTGGGTAGCTTAGCCTAGGAGGGCGCACCGGCACCGGCCTACTCCTCCTCGTCGGAGGAGATGTAGTGGTAGGTTGGTGCCTGCCACAGGTGGGCAGGCAGCTGGGACGGGCCCGCCGGTGGCTGCAGAGGCATCGGGGCGCGTGCGGCGGTGGCGGGGGCAGCACCTCCTGCTGCGGCGGCGGTGGCGGGGGCAGCTCCTCCGGCGACCATACGCCGCCGGTCCAGGCCCAGGTCATCCCGTACTCCAGGCCGGCGGGCAGCGGCTGTGGCGGCGGTTGGTCCTCGGAGGCCTCCAGGTCGGCGTTCATTACCTGCCACCAAGGGGCAGGCGCCGCAGGGGGCGGCATGGCTGCGCCGTCGGCGGCAGCGGCGGCCAGGACCTGCTCCCACCGCTTGACCTCGTCCTCGACGAGGGAGCGGCGGGAGGCCTCGTAGGCTTCCTCCAAGCCGGCCTGGAGCTCGGGGTCGTCGTCCTCGACGACGTTGTCGGCGATGTCCTCCAGGAGCCAAAGCTCCGGCTCCCTGCCCGGCGGTGGCGCGGGGTAGTCGGCGGTGCTCACCTCCTGGGCTGTGGGGATGAAGGAGCGGCGGCGCTGGTCGTGCTCCTGCTGGAGCCAGACGGCCCAGTTCGGGGAGCTGCGCGCGTACGCGCGGTCCCTGAGGAGGTGGGCCGACAGGAGCGCGCGTCGGCGGTCGATCTCCTCGCGAAAGGCCTCGCTGCTGGACGGGGCCGGCGGCACGGGGATGCGCTGCGGGTTCAGGTGCCAGCCGTCCGGAAGGTGGACGTCCGGCCAGAACACCGGCGTGGTGCGTTCCCAGTGCCACTCGGCCTCCTCCTTCCGGACGTACCGGCGGAAGCGCTTGCCCTTGGGCGCGGCGCGGAGCGGCGCGCGTGACGCCGGAGGCGGAGCGGGGACGCGCGGCTGCCCGCCGATGCAGACGCCTCCCGGGCCGAAGCCGAAGGCCTCCGCCGGCGGCGGTGGAACGTCGGAGCCTCTCTGGCCGGCGCCACTCGAGGACCCCGCCTCGTGGTCGTTACTGGGGCGCTTGAACCAGCGCGACATGGCGGCTAGGGTTACTTTGGCTGGGACGCGGCCGGGATGAATGGGATGTACAGAGGTTGAGAATGTGCATGCGACGTCCACCACAATCTTGGCTATCACCGCCGCCAAAGCAAGATGGTAAGATTGGGAGATATATAATGGTTAATAGAGCTGTAGACTGTAGAGACATGGTGGGGAAGGCAGCGGAGTAGACAGATGGCTTGCCATTAGCGTTTTCATTGAGTGAAAACAATAAAACGGATGAACCTGACCGGCAGATTGCGGACATTGATCGAGAGGAGGCGTCCGAGCGGCCGGCCGCCGGTTGATCTGGATTTTTTTTTTGAGGGGTAAAAGACTGCTTTATTCAGAATTCAATTTGTGTGGGGATACAGCAGCCTTCTGGAGGACTAACTAACCAAATTCGACGGCCCGGTTCTTCTATGATACAACTCCTAGCTTGATTATGAGCCTCCGTGTTATGAATACGAGGCTCAAACTTAAACTCAACTAAACAAAAACTAGTCTTTGCTTCCATGATCTCTCGCACCACGCAAGCATAAGCTCCCATGGTTCCCTCCTCCAAGCTTTGGATGACCGAGCTGCAGTCACTTGCCACTAGAATTTGTCCTGCGTCAATATCCGCTGCGAGAGCCATAGCTTCGCGGACTGCTAGCGCTTCCAGCGTTTCAGGATCGGTCTTCCCTGGGTATACGATCGCCGAAGCACCCTGGGTTTTTGATCACGCCTTGCGGTGGTGGTAACCATCTCGCCAGCCTCCTAGCTGGTTGCAGATTGTTTTGCCTCTCCACCTTGTTAACCGTTTGCTTCAGATCACCCAAAAACCTCTCAATGAACAAGAACGTTGTGAGAGGACTTTGGTAAATCTCCTCGTGGATGGCCTTCCTCCGCGCATGCCATATCGCCCACATGGTCACAAAAACCCTTGCTTGATCCTCTTTGCTCAGAGTTTCTATCATTGTCGCCAACCATCGTCGTGCATCCCCCTCTGTCGAGTAGGTTAGATGCTCGGTGACCCCCGGATCCGTCAGCGCCCATACACACCGCGCCATCGAACAGTCCAGTAGTGCATGCCTCCATGAGTCTGCGGAGCCGCAGAGCTTACATCGGCCGTCGTCTGTCATGTGCCTATGATGTCTCACGTCGTTCGTAGGTAACGACATTTTGGCCAACCGCCAAAGAAACACTCTGATCTTCGAAGGAACCTGAGTGTGCCAAAGACTCGTCCAATCTTTCTTCGTTGCCTTTCTATTCGAGCTCCCAGCCGTACCTTCCAGCCAGGCCTCCCTCTTCTCCCTCGTGTGTACCAGCATCATATAGGCGGATCTTACCGAGAATAGACCCTTCCGATCATAGTGCCGTGCCCAAAAGTCGTGCTGCTGTCGATGACTTAGAGGTATTTGTAAGATCAGCTCAACGTCCATAGGTAATAGACATTGCCTTAGCTTTTCTTCTCTCCACGTAGCGGACGTTGGTTCGATGAAATCCGCAACCGTGCCAGGTGGAGTCTCCGTTAGACACGCCATTGGCCGCAACATCCCGTCCCTAGGGATCCATTGATCATTCCACGGATCCGTCGCCCGTACCAATTCTTTTGATCAGCCCTTGCTTCAAAGTCTGAACTCCCTCGTGTAACGCGCGCCATACCTGCGAGGGCGCCGGGCTTAGCCTTGCATTCAGCAAGTCCGTGTCGGCGAAGTAAACTGCCTTCAACACCTTGGCACTTAGGGTAGTTGGATCTTGCAAAATTCGCCATCCCTGCCTCGCAAGAAGAGCCAAGTTAAACAGTGAGATATCTCTTAAGCCTAAACCCCCCATGTTCTTGGGTTTACACATGTCGCGCCACGCTACCTAGCACGTTTTCCTCTCCCCATCCTTGCTTCCCCACCAAAACTTACGCATCATTGCATTAATATGATTGCAAAGCCCTTCTGGAAGCCGAAAGCAAGACATTGAGTATATCGGTATCGCTTGAGCCACGGATTTTATAAGAACATCCTTGCCACCTGCCGATAGCAGGCGCTCCATCCAACCTTGTATTTTGCTCCATATGCGATCCTTGATGTGTTTGAACGCATTACCTCTCGCTCTCCCCACATTAGCAGGCATACCGAGATACTTCTCACATAATGTTTCATTATGTACCTCGAGGACACCTTTTACTCCCTCTTTTACTGCACTCGGGCATCTCTTACTAAAATAAATAGAAGATTTGTCCCGATTAATCCTTTGGCCCGATGCCAAACAGTATCTGTCCAGTAGCTCCTGGACTTTCCCCGCACTTTCTGTATCTGCTTTAAAGAGCAACAGGTTATCATCCGCAAACAAGGGGTGACTGATCGCCGGGGGCCGACGCCGCCACTTTTAGACCTTGAAGTTCCGATGAAAAACTATTATGTTTGAACAGGCTCGAGAAGCCCTCTGCTGCCAATAAGAACAAATAAGGAGAGATTGGGTCACCCTGTCGTACTCCTCGCGACGGGTTGAAATTTCTCAGCTTACCTCCATTAAATAAGATCTGGAAGGACACCGAGGTGACTAGCCGCGTCACCATATCCACCCAACTCTGATGAAACCCCAGCTTGATCATGACGGCCCGTAGGTACCCCCACTCTAGCCGGTCATACGCTTTCCTCATATCGAGCTTGAGTGCACAGAACCGTTTCTTCTTTGACCAGTTCCTTTTCATGAAGTGAATGCACTCATAGGCAGAAATTATGTTGTCCGTTATCAACCTTCCAGGGAGAAACGCTGATTGTTCCTTCGAGATAATCTCCGGGAGGCACTCCTTCAGCCTATTAGCAAGTACCTTGGATGCGATCTTATAGATTACATTGCATAAGCTTATAGGCCTAAATTGACTCAACTCCTCCGGGTTAGCCACCTTAGGAATGAGAACAACAAACGTATGATTTATCTCTTCCAGACTATCTTCCCCCTTCAGAACCCGCAAGACTGCCAGGGTCACTTCCTCGCCACATAAGTCCCAATGAGTCTGAAAAAAATGTGCTGGTAACCCATCTGGACCGGAGGCTTTGGTGGGGAACATTTGAAACAGTGCCGTTTTCACCTCCCTCTCCTCGAAGGGTTTCATCAATGACTCGTTCATTGCATGCGTGACTTTGACAGGAATCACATCGATCACCTCCTCCATGTTTGTTGTTCCTTCCGAGCTATATAGCGTCTCATAGTACCCACTGGTTAGCTCGGCCATCTCCCTCTCCTCCTCCGTATAGGTACCATCTGGCCTCATCAATTTACTAATTTTGTTGTGCCGTTTCCGCTGGCTCGCCCTTAGGTGAAAGAAACGGGTGTTCTTGTCACCTTCGGCTAGCCATTGGATGCGCGACCGCTGACGCCACATTACCTCCTCCCGAGCGTATAAGTCCACTAACCTCTCACAAGTCTTTGTTTCCTCATACGACGGTGCCTGGCCTCTCTCATCTGACCGATGTTGCGTCAGTCTCTCTTGAAGTCTGCTTATCTCCCTCTTCACATTACCGAATGAGTTTCTCCCCCAATCATCTAGTGAGTTGGTCACCCGAGTCAATTTTTGTTTCAGCTGGGCCATCGTCGTGGCTCTTCCCTCCTCTGCCCAGATATTTCGCAGGTGGGGTTGGAAGCTATCATGCGATTCCCACATAACCTCATAGCGAAAAATCCGGTCCTCCCTTGCTCTCCTCTGACGGGTGGTCTCTCTCCATGTCAGCAGAATTGGGCTATCGTCGGATGATGCCCCTGTCAGATGGCGAACAGACGCTGTCGGAAAGCGGTCACACCATGGGGCTGTCGCCAGGGCCCGGTCGAGCCGTACTCGACAGAATGAGCCTCCCGCCACTCTGCGCTCGAAAGTCCAGCTATTCCCCTCATAGCCAAGGTCCACGAGCTCACACACGTCGACTTCTTCTCTTAATCCCGCAATCTGAGACAGATTCCGTTCATTGACTCCCTCGTGTTCGTGTTGATGTAATACCTCATTAAAGTCCCCAATGCACAGCCACGGGAGCGGTGATGATGACTTAATGAACTTAAGCATGTCCCATGTTCGGAACCTGTCCGCAACTCGAGCCGCACCATAGACACAAGTGATACGCCACGGTGTTTCATCTCCCTCCGTAATCACCATATCTAAGTGATACTGGAAATACGGCAAAATATCCATCTTAATATCATTCTGCCAAAAAATAGCAATGCCACCGCTGCGGCCAACGCTACTTAGAGCAAAACTTTTATCATACCCTAGCCTTCTAGCTAGTCTCTCCACCCGTTCTTTATTTAGCTGAGTCTCTCCACCCGTTCTTTACAGCAAAAAGAACGGTAGGTTTAAAACGACGAGCGAGGTCTGCTATCTCTCTAACTGTCGCGTCGCTCCCCAAACCACGACAGTTATAGCTGAGTGCACTCATTGCACCTGGCGGACCTCCATCACGAAGTCCGCCTCTAACTCATCAGCTCCCTCCTTTCGTTGTTTCTTCAAGCTTGGTGTTTTGACAGGGGACGCCCCATGCTCGGCCCCCTCCTTGTTCAGTGCCGCACCCAGATTCCTCCTTGTCATCTGGCCATTCTCTCTAGCTAGCGAGTCTGTGATCACGAGTTGCTGGTTCCCCTCCGTACCAGTCTTTTGCAGGGTCTTGGGGGATCTCTCCTTCGGGTTGCGCTTGCGCGTCTCTGCAGGCATCCTACCACTTCCACGACCCCCTCGGGTCCCCTCCCCTGGTTGCATACGTGGCCGAACTCCCAAGACTGCGGGTGCCAGTCTTCCACTGGAGCAATCATCCAAGTACCGTACTGGTTCAAATCCCCCTCGTGAACTCCATCGCCACACTCTAGGTCCGTGTGTCCAAAAAGGCCACACACCTCGCAGAATCGCGGAATCTTCTCATACAGAACTTGGAACGTAACCCTCTCTTGTCCTTCTGGATGTAGCCCTACCACCCTTGACAGAGGTTTGTTGACATCTAGCTTCACACGAACACGTACAAAACTTGTACCGCTAGCTCCCAAAGAATAAAGATCCACGCTCTTCACTTCTCCAATTCTAGCAGCCATGTCCCGTACGATGTTTTCCCTCTGAAAAACCGGTGGCACTCCCCTGATCTGGATTCATGCAAAGAGACGGTCCAGTACTACCGATTTAGGGTCAGCAACTCCATCATACGGTTCCACCATCACGCCTTGCTGTCTGAAAATCCATGGTCCCTCAAGTAAAGCCCTATTCCAATCTCCCAAGCAAGATACTTGTAAGATACATAGGTTATCCTCCACTGGCCTGATCGTCCACTTCTTCGCAAAGCCCCATGCAATATCCATCTTCTGGAAAAAAGGTTGATTGCCAAAGTGTTTTGTGGTGTGAACCTTGACCACCGCCATCCATCGAGCTTCTTCTCGGAGAGTAACGAATTCCTCCTGTGGGAGGACCACATCATCCAGCTCCTCATCCTTCAGAACTAGCCGCTTCATCAGTTCCTTCAGATCCGCTGCAGGTTTAGGGATCGAAGACCCCCCTTCTTTCGTAAACTTCGCCGCCATTGATCCTCCCTTCTTCCCTCCTTCCCCCGCCTCGGTGAGAACCCTAGGTTAGGGCCGAGGGATCTTCAGAGGGGGTCGCGGTTGGTTATCTTCTCTCGTCACCTGGTCCCCGCCGCCGTTGAGATCACCGGTTTTGGGTCAGAAACTCTAATCGCCTTGTGTTCGCCTGGAACGAGACGAAAACAAAGAGGTTGAAAAGTGGACTTGGTTGATCTGGATTTATGCGTTGGAGAAGAGCGACTCTTGGGTGGAAAATATCAATATGATTGGGCTGTTTGGAATGGGCCAGCTGATTTTTTGGACCTTGCTGCTACGTGGCAACAGAAAGGGGATTTGCTATTGAAAAGAAACAAAAATAGAACAAAAAGGAAATTGATGACATGGCAGTTTGCTGAGGTGGATAGGCTGCATGTCAAGAGAAATTGGTAGTGGGGGTGATCTACTTAGTTATATAGGATACTATCATAGTCCCGATGCAAAGAGTGCATATTTTTTGATTCAGCCACAACTTTTAGACTCTAACAAACATTCGCTTATAAATAAACAACTTGATCTAATGATATAGATTCTTATCGATGGAATCATATGAAAAATAATGGCTTCAGATTTTGATTCATGTCACACAAAACATATATTAATCATATAAATGTTTATAAATACATGCTTATGATTTTGATATTACTTCCTCCTGATAAGAATAGTATGCTTTATGTGGCCTGGGGGACGACTTGTTACTCACTTCATTGGATCCTATTAAGTCTACTATGTTGTGCTCGTAAATATAGACACTTTTACATCGTCTTCTACTAGCTTCTTAGTGTACGCACTGTCGATGAGTCATGTCGACAAGTCCCTCGGATGATCCTGTAGGGTTTTGAGTAAGAGAATGAATATGCACTGGCTGATTACGTCGGCTAACATGGGGACACGTTTACCCAGGTTCGAGGCGCTCGTAGAGAGGTAAAACCCTTACTCCTTCTCTTCTGATCTGTATTATGGAGAGATCGATTACAGTGGTTGGTGCACAAGCCGAGAGAATGGATCTCGAAGGTTGTGTACCCTGTGTGCAATGTGCTCGAGTATCGAGTGATAAATGTGCATGTGTTGGCATTTTTCGCAGAAGGGTACGGCTCAGTTGATTGGCTCTCCCGAAAGATCAGGTCCAATTAATTGCATCTCGGGCAAAAACAGCTCTGGCCTACACGAATTTGAGACCTCCGACTCAAACTCGGCGAGGTGATCATTGCGAATAAGCCGTGGAGGTCTTATCGAGTCAAATTTAACCTTTAAGGGTACCCGGCGCGTCCGCTAGAATTTTTCTTTGTGTTGTTGACACGGAAAGTTTACTGGAGGACGCATTTCCAGTGCGATTCCAGACCCACAGGAGAGATCCTTGGGTCTTACCTTCATACTCGAAAGATAACAACATCCGGAGGTGCCTAATCGGCCGAACGACACGGATTATAATGATGTGTTAGTACACTTTGATGCGGAGTTGCGGGAGCCGCATACTCGTGACTTCCCTTCAGATGCACAGCGGGTGCTGTCTTTTGTCCCTGGATAGTAGTGAGTGCCACTTTTGTCCTTCTACGATCTTCAGGAGGTTTATGCGAAAGAAATTTCGTGTTGTGATGTTCATATAAAGTAAATTTCGTGTCACGAGGCCCATATGAAAGAAATTTCGTGTCATGAGGTGTGCAATGATGTCACCACGCACTCGCTTACTCCCAATGGGACGTGATGTAGTGGGACAGGGCACGTAGGGCCCACCATGTTAGATTTTTGACCGGAAATGAGCCGTCGCGTGCCGGTTTATCCGCCGGTCGTGCAGTAATTACGCACGATCTTTCATAAAAGATCGTGCGGGGGTAACTGCCACCGTCTCCTCGCTTCCACTCCGCACGTGGTGGCAGGAATGAGCGACACATTTGTGGATCAACGGCTCACAGTAGTTTGGCACTTGTATAAATCATGGGCCTTAGGGAAAAAATATCACTTTCCTGGCCTCCGTTCTTCCTCTTCTTCCTCTAGCGCACCCCTCTCCTTCTGCGAGCACTAGTAGGGAAACCCTCTTCTGTGGCGCACCAAAATCCTATTCTGTGGCGCACCCTGGGGCCACAGGGGTGCGCCACAGAACACACGCCACAAAAATAATTTCTGTGGCGCACCCAGCCCGTGCGCCACAGAAATAGTGGATTCTGTGGCGCACCAAGCCCGTGCGCCACAGAAATAGTCGATTCTGTGGCGCATCCCTTAATGGTGCGCCACAGAATTCGGTGCGCCACAGAATTCTCCAACGGTGCGCCACAGAAACATGTGCAATATTTCGAAATTTAAATTGTTTCTGCTGTATACAGTTTGAATATACAGGAATTATTCACAGCAGTGATATTTGACAACATATAACATATTACTGATATTTTACAAAGTTACTTAATCACAATAGTGATACATAGTGCAAAGTATCGAATTTGTCTCAAAGTGATCACATAGTTACTCTAGTTGTCAAACACATCATCGAACAATAATTGTCACCACATAGTTACTCGAGTTATCAAGTTACAAATGCCTAAGCTAAGATGAAATAGACTACAAGCACGGCGACGATGGAGAGCAAGAACGGTAGCTTGATGGAGGTCTTCATATTGTTCTTCTGTTTCGACTGGTGGTCCCTCCACTTCGCAACCGCCTCGTGTCTAGTCTCGTATCCTTTATAGCAGTTGCCGCTGAACTTGTCGACCTGTGCTTTGCAGTCCTTCCACTCGTCATAGACTCCTGGAACCCGACCCTCGAACACCACGTAGTACGTCATCTATATACATAGACACAAAGCATATTAGTAAGTATAAAGAAAAAACAACTAAGTCATATATGTTCACAAAAAATTAACAACTAAGCAAACAAAAAATAAACATCAAAGATATACAAACATAAAGCTAGCTAGGCCTAAGTTAATTTAGAGCAAACTAATAGTAGCTAGCTAGGAGTTTAGAGCTAACTAATAGTAGCTAGCTAGGCCTAAGTTTAGAGCAAACTAATAGTAGCTAGCTATGCCTAAGTTTAGAGCTAAACTAATATAGTAGCTAGGCTTATATAAGTTAAGCAAATTTTGTTAAACAAACTAATAGTAGCTAGCTACGCACACCTCGATCAACGATACCTCAACTGGAGCGGCGCCGGATACGGCTTATATAGCTCCTTCGTCATCCACGACCTACGATCAGCCTGCCGCTCTAGGCGTTCCTGGATATCCCTCTGGCATAACCCTATGGGTTGGTGCAAGGACCCTCCCTTTTTGTTGACATCCTCAATGATTATCTCCGACAACTTGACTTTGATGCGATGAAAATCTTGTATAAGATCTTCCTGTGAGATTTCCCCCGCCATTTTGTTGGACCAGTCTCGGAGTCTAGAAGGATGATTCAAATTGTTTGCATCGCGGACAATCCCTTTGAGGTGATGGAGGGCATAGAAGGCCTCTTTCGTGCTCCAAGCCGGCTGCTTGATGCAGGGGAACTCGGTCACGTGCCTGAACCCGTATTTGCCAGTACCCGGCCTGATACATTCTTGTTTCTTTTGGAATGTGCCTCCATTTTGGGCGTAGCCATTGATAGCCTCATCGAGAACACCCCTTATTCTGGTGTAGTCTTGGGCAAGTGACCACTGTGGGCAAAGCACGACGAGTGTGCAGTATGTGTCCCTGCTCAACACATGCAATTGAATCCAGGATAAGCAATGGATGAAATCTAGAAAAAAAACATTAGCTACGACGGTCGCGAGACTTACTCGGGGAAGACAGGAAAAAGAATGTCCCTCTTGTTCTCACTGTTTCTCAACATGAAGCTCTCGAGGTACTTAACTGCCTTGATCCGTGTACTTGATCCTTCCTCCAGCTGGCTATCACGCATGTAGTAGGGATCCGCTACCATAACGTGAGGGGGTAACTCTCGCTGGATCTGCAGCTGAGCATTGAGCGCGTATAGGCGGACCAAGTTATAGTCCAGCCATCTCGAGTGAAACAGACTGAAGATATCCTCATACGCTATGAAGAACAGTCCAGCGGGGTCTTCGTTGACGAAGTCCGGGCCCTCTGGCACCTTGACCGTGAACACAGGGTAATTTGGACACTTGTCTTGAAGAAGGAGACCCTCTAGCATCACGATAATGTTCTGCAATGTGAGCATTGGTCCAGTTGCCCCATGTATCTCGTCCGGACCCAGTATCGGTTTCCCAGCTTCATGCAAGCGGGTCAAGCCATCCTTACGGGGTCGTATCACGGCGTCTGACAAGATCTTAGTATGCTGGACCTTTTTAGCAGGTCTCTTCCTAATCTTCTTGCTGGCGGTGGCTTGATCTGCTGCGGGAGCTGGGGGTGAGGGAGCTGGGGGTGCGGGTGCTCGGGACGACCCTTCGATTGTCTTATGCAGTGTGCCAGGGCTGAATACTGTACCCTCCGGGTAGGTCAGACGCTGCGTGACTTCAGTACGTCTAGGTTGATCGTCGTGACTGCGGAAGGCTTCGTCGTCACGATTCATATCAGGCATGTACCTATCTTGGCTGTAGCCCGTGTTGAGGTAGGCATTGATGTCGACATTGTCATCGTAATGATAGTCTTCGACACCGGCGGCTCCAACAAACTGGTTGTCCACGTCCTTTGGTGGTGACGGCGGCTGTGATGCCGGCGGTTGAGGCACAACTGCTTTTGATGATCTTTTGGGCGGTCGGTGCGGCATATTTCCCAACAACAATTTGTGCCTTGTTGTGGTGGCAACAACCGCCGGTTCCTTCTGGGTGGTGGCAACAACCGCCGGTTCCTTCTGGGTGGTGGCAACAACCGCCGGTTCCTTCTGAGGGGCGGCGACCTTGGGTGCAGTCTGGAGGGCTCTTTGCTTCGTGGGCCGGACGATCTTATTCTGCGGGGCCATAGGGGATGTGGCGCCGGTGTTGCGCTTGATCACAAGACCCCCCCAAGACGAATCTGGCTCTTCGGCCATTGCATCACCCAAGTCGTGCATTCTCCAAGTACCAAGTTTTCCTCGTCGCAGCCTGGAGGTTGAAAGGGGGGGAGGACGTCGCGATACTCCGGCACTACATTGGCCAACTTCACCTTCATCACGTTCTCGTCCATTCGAGAGTGGTGCATAGTGCGTTGCATGGGTTGTATAATAGTGCCGGTAGCAACATCCACCAACTCTCCGCCGGGCACCACACGATGCAGGAGTACGCAAGGTTCGTCCTGTTGGGCAACATACCAGGCATCATGAGATGACAGTCATCTTGAGAAGGCGTAGTTAGATCATGACTAACTAATTAGTTACCTTGGTGATGGCGTCAAGCTCGGCGGGTGTCGAGACAAGGGCGACGGTGCCGGTGGCCGGCCCATCATTCTTCGGCATTGCAGCGGAAGGGGGTGGCGATGTGACCAGAAGGAGCGGCGCCGGCGTCTGGGGGTCAGCTGTTGCGGCGGCACTTGCTGGTTCATGCTTGAGTTGCTGCCGACGAAGGTGGGCAGATGGATCGGTCCAATTTGACCCCCCGCATTCCAAGAAGCTATCCCCTCCATCAACCCAGCGGGGATGACTTCCTTGAGCCTCTGATCCACTAATCGGTTGAGCGTGTCGGGGTCCACCTCTCTGCTCTCCAGTTTCTTCTCTAGAGCCGCCATCTTCTTCTTCAGCTCCGCGACCTCCTCATCATCCTTAGTCGATGTCGTCTTCCTCTTCTTTTTTGACTTGGCATCTGATGAGTAGTACTCGGCTACCTTCATGTTTAGCCCAAAGCCGGAGATACGGCCAGCTGACGTCGGCGGGGCATCCAACGGCCTTTTCTTGTATGCGTTCGTCGCTCTGTTGAAAGGCGTGTCCCACCGACTCGTCGACCCTTCGGACGAGTCAGATTTCCGCAACTCCCTCTCCTTCGGACAAAAGGAAATTAAGGTGAGCCCATTATCTAATTATTAGATCAATGCAATATACATGTACTTGAGATATATGTGTCCTTACCAAATGTTTCTCAAATTCCTTCACGTCCTCGTCTTTCGTCACGAATTCCCCGGTCTTCCAGTCTAAGAAGTACCGGGATCGGACAAAGTTCCTAACTTGTATATCCGTGATTTTGTGCCAGGGGTTATCTTTTCCGAGACGTTCCATCTCGCGGTCCTCCTTCTCCCAAATAGGCTGTTTTCCTTGGTAACCACCGCTTCCGAGATGTTGGTGCCCTATGTTTTGGTCCCGCATATCCTGCCCCCATTTTGTCCATTTTTTACACTCCTCGGTGTTCAAGTACTACTTAAATATCTCGAAATCTTCTTTCTGAAGCGTCGGGTCTTTTCGACTGATCTCCTCCCAGCTTTTACCTTTTTCAATCTTCTTCTTCACCCGGGATTTCCAGCTGCTCAACGCGGTGCTCATCTTCGTGATGGCTAAAGAGTCCACCATTTTGTTGAACGGCTCCGGGCACGTGTATCGCTGGTGAAGCTTCTTCAGAAGGATTTCGACCAAAGCCTTGTTGTCGTCGTGTCTAAGGTCAATCGTGTTGATCGACATGCTTTCCCGCACGATGCACCCTAGCTGCATGCCGTACCCTGAGGTAACAGATCGAGGCGCCAATGGTAGGCCACTCGGCGAGACCTCGGTGATTGTATCGGTGACGTTCGCGACCACTTGCGGCTTACGATCCTTCCTTGGGGCCCGGGGCTTCTTATTCTTCTTATCGGTCGTCGGGGCGGCGTCGCCGCTACCACCAGCCGCTGTGCGGTCAGTGCCACCACCATCGGTGCTCTTATCCTGGTCCTCTTCCTCCAAGTACCCCCAATCAACGTCCTCTTCCTCAATTCTGGTTGCAGCGTGGGCATCCCAGCCCTCTTCCTCGGCACCGGCTTCGGGCACGGACACGTGCTTGGAAGAGCCAGACATGTTTCTGTAATAACATTCAAATTTGAGTTTTTGAGTTGGATTTCAAATTATTCAATATAGACGTGCTTATGGCGTATTGAAGAATACATAGACATGTGGATAGTGTTAAAGATTGATAAGAGAGCAAAATGGCTGCCCACAACTCTGCATCTTGTTCCATTAGTGTATTTATATCGTATATACAAGTAATCCAACCTGTCCGAGATACTCTCACAAACGCTCTTTTTTCAGAGACCAGAGAAGTATTTAGGTGACATTGAGACCTGGAACAAAGCAGAGCAACAACTAACCGAAGCATTGGTTGGGTTTGGGAAGGAATGGAAGGTACCTTATGGAGACATTTTCCCCATAATGTTTCCATCACTCAGTGCTGCTAGCCGTGCATTTATAACAACTAGCACTTTCAGGGTGTGCTTGTTTTATGGCTTAGTTACCACAACTAGGCTTGGGCAAAGTTTGACTTGCAACAAAGAAGTGGCTAACAAAATCCAAAGTGTGGCAATATCTGGCAGAAAGTTGTATACACATGGACCATACGAACAATAAAGCGTGGCAAGCCACAGTTGTTGTGCTCCTATATGCTAGTGCATGTACTTGGTGTGTGGGATTCACGTGCTAATGTGCTGTTGAGATGATGAGTGAGACATCAGTGTTGCTTCCTGCACTAGGTTCCTTGTGGTGGATCTGATGGTCGGTTTGTTTATGGTTTCCTATTGGGTCATCGGTTCAAGATTTCCTGAGTACTGGCATTGTTCAGTTTGACGAAAATATAGGTAGCTGCATGGTCTGTAACAGGCCCATGGATCTCGAGTGTGCCATAAGATAACAGTCAGATGCCCGACTTGGGCGGCTTGCAACTTGCAAGAACACACATACATCAGGATACGTAAGAAATTGCTGCTGGACATAAAGGTGTGAAATAAACATCGGCCTCTGGCAACTGGTGGAGTAGTACGATCCCCACTAGTACTATAAGAAAGGAAATAGCTTAAGCAATGAGCTTGGGTGATCAACAATGAAAGCCCTATAACGGGCAAATAGAAAGGTATGATGCAAATGTGTCTTTTATCTTATTCAGTTACCAGAAGAAGATTTTGTTCACTGCAAACATGGTCTGGTGTTGACCTTGAATGATCTCCGTCTAGAAACTTGATGATTTCCGAGGAACAGAATCTCCTCGAAACTACCACACCTTTTTTTTTACTGTACACTAGAAATGCCTGAAGCACACCCTTAAAAAAAACTAAACTGAAGCAGTGATGGTTTCAGACACACGTTTTGGGGTTTCTACTTAAAGACTTGTTGGTTTGAATGATTATATCCTTTTTAAGTATTCGAAGGGGGACTTTTTACCAGGAAGACAAAGCTGCAGCGTTGCTTGTGCGACAGCACAGTTATTCCTAGCCGACGTATGGTGAAGCAAGTCCAGGTTTTAACAATTACCAGCTTCTAATGTTGGAAGCTAAACACTTATCATCTACAGTTCATGGTAAAAGAGTGATACACTATTTTTAATTGACAATCAGGGGCTCAAGATACAGTGGGCCTGCATGATGACGTGGTTGTTAGCACCGAGTTCTCCCAGACTACTGGTAAGTTACAGTGCCAATTTTAATGACCTCCTATCCTGGATGTTTTCCCGGGAGCATCAGATACCTTGTTAAAACAGTGCGTATTGTATCGCCATTTACTGAATAGGAAATTATTCTACGAACCTAAGCTTTCTTTAACCCATTTCAAACTGCAGCATTGGATGGGAGTGAGGCAGGGCTTAGTTTGATATCATAGTCACGGATTATCAAATACCTATGCAGTGATTTTTTCATGAATCAAAACAACCAACGTTGCTTCTTAATATGTTTAGTTCAACCGATGGAGCTTGCATTTACTAATAGTATTTGTTACATTCTTTTCAGGTCAACTTGTAACTTCCAGCCTTGACAAGAAGTTATTTTTCTGGGACACAAACACAAGTAGTGTAAACCCTAACAGCACTTTAATGTTAGATTCAGTGGTGGCATCACTTTCAGTCTGTGGCATGTATATAGTAGTCGCAGTTGAAAGAGATGTTTACTGGTATGACATGAGAAATCTGACAGGACCGATTCAGCTAAAAGATTCTCCTTTGAAGCATCATATACGATGTCTTCATGCTTCTGAACAGTGGAAGGGTAAGTACATTTCACTTCTCTTTAGGAGTTGCTAGTTATAACTGTTCAAAGCCTGACGGACAATTATCATCTACAGTTCATGGTAAAAGAGTGATACACTATTTTTAATTGACAATCACATGCCAGTAGGGTGCTGCTGCACCATATAAACTTCCTTGTATGATTGTTTTCATGTGAGCTGTCGTGGGATAATCACGGCAGATGTTACCGGGGGTAACTGATCTAGGGGCAAGTCGACACAGGTATTTGGGAGAGGGTTTAGCTCGAAGGAAGACATGGCGGAAAGCAATCTAAGAGCCGGAAAACAACTCGCCGGATCTCGATATGATTATACTGGATACTCGATAATAGGTGTTACAGTTATGACTTGAATCTCTCTCAGGCGAAGCCTAGGGATTGGTTTATATAGTACTCATACCCCCCTTGGCTTGCCATACAAAGCGCTCCTTGAGTCCTACTCGAATTCTACATACGTATCCTAGCTTTCCTTATCGTAACCCACAATCCGGGTTACGATCCTTACAAGCCCTGGGCCTTCCAGAAGCTTCTGCGTCCTTAGCCGGATTTGGTCCATACGCCGTTTGGGCCGGATTACACCTGGGGTTGGCATACCGGGTTACTATCCCCTCATCAGTAGTCCCCAGAATAGCTTGGGCTTCCAAGATTTACTCTTCGAAGCGCTGGCTATTCCCTACAGAAATATTAGATGCAAACACATGAGGATTAAGGCGCAGCGCGTCTATGAATAGCCGCGACTGGCGCCAAGGAAGCCAGGTGAAAACCCGGCTCTTCTTTTTAGGTTCTTCCTTAATCTCTCAAACTTAAATCTCAATAGGAACTCCATGACTCCACATCCTTCTTGATAACTACCGCTGATACAGAGAAGGCAATTTCCCCTTCCTTTTTCTCTGGATCATATTGGCCTGCGCATAAAATGTGCCTTTCAAATTTCGAAATCACCAATTACTCCGCATTCCCCGGGTCTCGACCGTTAGGCTAAGCCTTTCCACCCGGACGGTTATAAATAAAGACCAATGAGCAAATCCAACTCTTAACGGCTCATTTCCCCCATTCCACTTCTTCCCAAGCTCGAGCTCGCAGAGTGCCACCACGGGAGCCCCACGCATCTCGCCGGAGCCCATCCGACTTCGTTTGCGCTCCGCCACCGCACGAACCGCTCCAGCTCCCGAATCCGCCGTCAAGCTTCCGATTCGCCGGCCAACGGTCACGAAAGGGCACGAATCTTGCGCTATCTGTCTCCGCAAGGCCTTACTCCAATCCTCTTCGGTAAGTTCCTTACATCCTCCAGCTTATTCTCGCAATTTCTTAGTTCTTCCCCAGATTGAATCTGAATCGAGCGGTCCGCGATTTCTCGGGCTGCGCCAGATTAACTCACCGATTTCCACTATAACCGCTCCCATAGATAAGATTTATAGCTTGTATTGCTCCCCTAACTCCAGTAATCACTAATTTGGTCACAAATTTAGAAATAAGATCCCCAGTTTAGGCTCGGGCCATCTAGAGTTTCCGCCTTTGTTCTCCCTCCTCAGAAAATCTTACTTCTCCGGCTCATTCGCAGATAGTATGCGTATAAGTATCCCCCTAGCTTCTTCAAACATTTGCTTTTGCGGAAAGCTCTTTGGGTTTTGTAGAGTCACTTGACACCCGGACAAACCATACTTGACCCGGCGAGGCAATTGCCGGATTATGTTTAAATTGCCGATAGCTGCTTACCTGCTAACTTCCAAGTTTTTGTTTCTTACGTCCTTTTCTTCAATGTTTTACCAGGTCAATCCCATGGCGCCCAAGAGGCAGGGGAAACAGCCGGCTAAGGCTAAATCCACAAACGCCATTTCAGCCAACTGGGGGAAGTCCTCCGTCACCAAGACCAAACTGGAGGAATTGGTAGAGCTTGGAATCCTACCTCCACAGGAATCCATCCGCTGGAGAGCACCTGGCAACGAAACCCGGCCTTCTCCAGCCACGGATGAGGTAATATGCTTCGTTGAACACGTGACCCGGGGCTTCAGGCCTCCGGGTCACCCCTTCTTCCGTGACGTCTTAGACCACTACAAACTCCGTATCTTTGATATAGGCCCGAACTCCATTTTAAACATCTCCCATTTTATCGTTCTTTCCGAGTCTTACTTGTGCACTCCGCCAAGTCTGGCTCTTTTTGTCGAACTTTTCCAGTGCAAGCCGTGCCGTGAAAGCGGCGACGGCGCACTTCTTACTTGCGGCGGGGTTTCTATCCAGCGCCGCAAGAACTCCCTCATGCCCCCCATTTCTCTCAATTCTCATGTAAAGCACTGGCAGCTTTCTTACTTCTACTGCCAAGATACCTCTCCACCCGGCGAAAAGAAGTTGCCGGGTTACTCGGAGGGTCAACTTGACATCTCCGAGTCTTTCAACGCCTTCGCCTGTGACTCGGACAGGGAGGCGATTTTGCCTTCGTTAGCTAGGATCTCCATCTTGTCCGCCCGAGGCCTCGTCGGGCTAAACCTGGTGAAGGCCTGGGTTAGCTTCCGCATTCAGCCGAACTCCATTCGTGAGAAGCTGATGTGTGAATACTCGGGTCAAACCACGGACCCCATCCGATACTCCCCTAACACCCTTGCTCCTAGCGATATGAACAAGATGATCAAAGGTTTTTTAACGGAGAAGCTCGAGGTGATCCGGGGCATAGCCGGATTAGAACCTTTCACCCTCGAGAATCCCGCCCCCGCAGTGAGTCTTTCTATCTTTCGATTTTGACTTCCAGCAGCTTACTTTTATTTGCTTCTCTTGGCTCGATATTAATCACTATCCTGGCGTCTTTTCCTCAGGCCGATGATGACTTTTGGAAAGTCGACACCTCTCCTAGTTCAGAAGATATGGAGGAGGAAGATGATGCCGCCAACTCGGATGAAGGTGCATATTCAATCCCTTACACGTATTAAATCCCACCTTTTCTTCTTCCTTATGCCATAACTCGGATATTTTTCAGAACGAGAAGGCCAAAACGAAGAAGAAGAAGACAGCAGGGACAAGTCCGCCAGCGAGGAGGAAGAGCCGGAACCGACCCCCAAAGCCGGAACAAAGAGGAAATCTCAAAGGATAGCCCTCCAGGTTTTTATTTCATCTCCCTACTCCTTGTTTTTTTTTTTTTTTTTTGTTCCCATAACCTTACTCCGGGGCTAACCCCGTTTTCTCCCCCTTTGATCATAACTGAAAGAGCCACCCACGACTAGGCGCCGCATAACCCGGAACCATCCGGGTAGCGAGACCCTTAACCCGGTCGCTTCGCCGCCCCCGGTTCAACACCCTGGTATTCATCGTAAACACAATTTCTTTCCGGGTTAACCTTTGCAACGTAACCCCGAACCTTTCCTGCCTTTTTTCAGTCTCTTCCGGGTCTAGCGGCGGCTCCCCCTCGGACTTCCCGGTGAACACCGGGTAAACTTCTTTCCTTGTCATTATGCCAAACTTTTACCACTTTTTTCACAACCAAAGACTAACTGCATCCTTGCACCTTCTGCAGAGCCACAGTTGTCATTAGCGACGACGAGGGCACGGAAACTGAGGTCCGAGTCGAGAATAGGCCGGCTAACGACGCTGGTGACGAGCAAACGTCGCCGCCGGAGCTGGCTAAGCATGATGCCGGGTATCCCATTGCTTCGCACGCAGGCGAGGAAGGAACGGGAGCAGCTTCGAGCGCGGGAGGGGGACCAAACTCCGATATTCGGATAACCCGGGTGCCACCTCCTGTTACAAGAAATGCTCCTTTTTCCACTTTTCAGGTACCCGAGCCATCTAACTCGGATAACGCTGACTTTAACCAGCTGATGAGCGCTCTTCTCTCCTTGAAAGCTTCAGAAGGGACTGTTTTAGAACGTATAGCTGCAGCACATCAGGTAACTTTCACTTGATACTCCTTATTATACAACTAGTCCCCAAGTTCCGAGTATAATTTTTTTGCAATTATTCTCGGTACTTCGCATAATATTTTTTCGGTAATCATTTTCTCGGAGGAAATGCTCTCGTGATATCCGGCTTACAGCTTTGCCCGGTCTTTGCAGGCAGAGATTACTCAGTCAGATGAAGCGTTACTTAAGGCTGAGCAGCTCTTACAGGCTGAAGTAGAGCGTAGGGAGACCCTTGAAGCAGAGGTAAAGACTCTGAAAAAAGATGTCTCCACTTACAAGAAGAAGTACAACGCTGCCCAATCTTCGCTGAATAACTTGTCGGCTCAGATCACGGACACTTACCGCATCTTACTGAGTAAGTTTTTATTTGCCGTTAACTTGCGTATCTCTACCATGCCGTTGTGATAATCAAGATTACTGATATGCCTTTGTGTTTTTCGATTTTAGGTGCCAACCTTGCTACTCCGGAGGAGAATGCCATTACTCAGGCTAAGACTTTGAAGACTGTGCTTCGGACATTTTTTGCCGGCACTAAACTTTTACTGGATGCTATCAAGTGGCCTTCTGAGGTATACCCGGGAGAAGATAATCTTATGCAGGCCTTCTCAACGGTGCCTGGGTGGATTGAGATAATGAAGCGCTCAGCTTGCCGGATTGGAATGACCCGGGCCCTTACACTGGCGAAGGCTTATTTTCCTAAGCTTGACCCGGCCAAGGTAACATCCGGGTTTCCAGAATTCAAAGCTGACGGGTCCAAGTTTGAGCCCAAGGACTTCAAAGATATTCAACGTGCTGTACGCTCCTCAGCCACTACCTTGGCCGACAAAATGGAACTGGACAAGATCATGAGTTCTTATGACGCTGAGGGCAAAGTTATTTTGGTGGATGCACCTCCTCCTTTTGATATGGTGGAAAGATGGTCGACTGACCTGGCCAGGAGGAAAGAAGAAGCCGCAAAGAGAGAAGCAGAGCTAGGCGCAAAGCCGTCCACCTCTACACCGGCCGTGCCTCCGCCTGTCCGTCCAGATGTGAAGAGCCCGAGCAAGACTGCTGGCAAGGCCAAGGAGCAAGTCCAAGATCTAGACCCGGAAGATCGCTCTCAGGATGCCAAGTAGGATGCTACTAGTGCTTTTCGTTTTCTTAAGACTGATATGATTTTTGTGGTGCTCCTGTGCGCCACTGATGCTGATACTACGCCTGTACGCTTGTTAATTCATGATAACTCTTTGCCTTCCCTGGCTTTTGATAATCTCGATACTTGTGTTACGTATAAGCTTATTCTCGATACTTTGAACTCTTGCTTTCAATTTCCTTTTGAGACTCGGTTAACCGAGTATCGTAGGTTTTGATAGATGGACTTTTCTTTAAGTCCCCAATACTCGGCAACTAAGGTTTACAGACCTTGGTAGTTAAATAGTTTGTTTCTGTTTCGAAGTCCCCAGTCCCCATGACCCAAAGTACGAGCTATGGGGGCGTGGGCTTTCTCAGATGACATACTGCTGTTTACCAAGCTGAAGACCAATAGCTGTTCTCATAAATACTGAAGTCATGCTTAATATTTGTTGAGTTTCCGGCTATGTTAGCCTTATACTCTGCATGGACTTGTGGTTTAGATGACCCTTTTGATTACCTTGTACTGTAAGCCGGCTTTCGCGTGGATACCATGTCGTTGCATCTATACGAAAAACAAAATCAAGCACGCTCCATTGGGCTGCATAGTCTGATTGTAATCGTAAGTGAACAGATCATGCCACTTTGGTGCGAGTCACATCGAGCTTAAGTAAGAATAATCAAGAAATTTGGCTCCTTCGTCCAGTTATAGGATTGTAGCCGCACCCGTTTCTACGGGTGATCAGCCCCCATAACTCATAGGCATCATGGCCGGGTCTCCGGGTTTGTGATTACTTACTGAAGTAGATCAACCCCCAGAGACCTAAATTCACGCAACGTATTTCGATGATATTGATGTACTGATAATAACAACGTTACTTACTTGTAACTGAAGCACAAGACCATGATAAGACCCGAAACCATCTTCTTTTATTGATAAAAATTTCTTTTTTGAATCAGCAGGCCGCCTCATTAAAAACCTTCCAGTCCCCTTAGGTACCCTGGTAAGGAAAAGAGCGCGTCTGAAACCTGCCGTCGATTACACTGCCTTAGTTATTCTCGGGAATCGGCCTCACACTGGCGTGACCGATACATATTCTCCATTCGCTAGACCCTTTCATAATGAATATGGGATTTGGTAGCCAATCCGGGTATACCGTCCTTGAAACGTGATCGGCTGCGTGTAGCAGTACTTCTTCTTCTCTGTTAGGGGATTTGGAAAGCTCGCCCCTGATGAAACCTACCATCTTAAGGTCCTTTTCTGCCCTAATGTTTGCCTTGTCCCCTTCAGGAGTTGGCTTTTTTGTCGTCGTCCTTTCTTCTAGGTCCACCTTGGAACGGTAATGTTTGAGCTCTTCCTTCCTGCAAGCTTGCTCGGCCATTGCCGCATCTCCCTCATCACATTCAGCCGCTATATCTCGATTTCCATATATGGTGATGGTCTTCTTAGGACCCGGGATCTTCAGCTGTAGGTACACATAACACGGCCTTGCCATGAACTTGGCATAAGCCGGTCTTCCAAACAATGCATGATAAGGACTGCGCAACTTTACTACCTCAAAGGTAAGCCACTCGATTCGATAATTGTCCTTTGACTCCCCGAAAGCTACCTCCAATGCCACTTTTCCTTCGGGGCATGCCGAATGACCCGGCACTATCCCGTGAAAAACTGTTGTACTTTTCTGCAACTGTGATTCCTTTAAGCCCATGCGCAAAAAAGTTTCCCAGTATAGGATATTGATACTACTCCCTCCATCCATCAAGACTTTCTTCAGCTCGTAACCATTGACCTGTGGCGCCACTACCAAAGCCAAGACTCCCGGGTGATCAATCCTATCCGGGTGATCTCTTCTGCTCCATGTTACCTCTTGCTCTGACCACCTCAAATATCTTGGAACAGCGGAGGAGACTGAATTAACTGCTTGTTTCAGTATCTTCTTGTCCTTGCTAGAACCTCCAGTAGTGTGCACATGATACTGACCCAGCTGTTTGGGGTTAGCTTGAAATCCTCCCGCTCCCCCTTGATTGTTACCTTGATTTCCAACTGGCGAATTGCCGGCTGGGGGCGGCCCGTTGCCCGAATTTCCACCTGGACCCGGACCTCCTCCTCGGCCCGCACCTCGCATGGCCCTGTTCACTTCCTCGTTCTTCCACCTTTGTAAGTCGGCACACTGCTCCAATGAATGATTGGCCGGCTTGCCATTCCTGCTATGCTTCGGGCACGCCATCCTAAATATGTCCCAACTGTTGCTTGGTCTTGGGGGTACTTGGTAGTGTCCCCCATTGTGATTTCCGGTATTAAAATTCCCTCCGGATCTAGGCCTCGAAGACCCGGCCTCTGTATTGGCCACAAACTCGGAACTCCCCTCAAACGGGCGCTTGTTCTGGCTATTTCCATTGTTGTTTGGTGCCGATCCATTGCCGGTCTTCCCACTGCTACTTGCGTTTGCTTTTGCCTTCTTGTCATCAACTTCCTCTTCTGTAGTATCCGTTGCAGCGTGTTTGTTGCATGCATCCATTAACTCTCCCATCGTAACCTCCGCTGCATTTCTGCTGGATTTCATGCGGGTTAGCTTTTGTACTAAAGGAACATACTTACATGTTTTCGCCATAGCTTGTAGTGCGTCCTTTGGTTGGATATCTGTAGATGAGTGGAGTATCTCCATAACCCGGCGTACCCAGCTTCGTGCTGACTCTCCTTTCTTCTGGACGCACCTTTCTAAGTCATCAATAGTAAATAACTTCCTACAGGTCCCATGGAAGTGCTTGATAAATGCGGTTTTTAGCTCCTCCCACGACTTGATCGACTTTTCCGGTAAATTGGTGAACCATAACTTTGCTGCTCCCTCTGACATCATTAAGTACATGAACTTGGCTTGGAGATTCTCGGATGCGTTGCGAATTGACATTGCCATCTCGTAGCTGCTTAACCATGTTTCCGGATCCATCGTTGGCTCGTAATTCACTACTTTCCCCGGTTCTTTGAACTTTTCCGGGTAAGGTTCCGCTCTGATATCATCCGAGAGACACTTGGGTCCCGCAAGGGTGGTTGGGGCTGGTCTCGCCCGGGAAATGCGTGACCCGGCCGGGGGTGCCACGGGGTGAGGAGCCACCGGTGGATCGTGTGCTGCAGACCCGGCCCCGGCTCTTCTGGCCCTGGAGCTGTCCACTACTGCCTGTGCTGCTGATACTGCCGGTACTGTCTGGACGCGCGGTGGGGGTGGCATCTGCTGTTGCTCTTCCCTTCGTCGTGCCGCGCTTGTTTGGACGTTGCCCTGTTGTTGACTCACGTATGGCGTCCCATGCATCCCACTTCTGTGATCTGGATAATTGACTTGCTGTGCTACCGCGGTGTGCAGCAGATCTATCGCTCGCCGGGTTTCTTCTGCGTGCGGCGAGTCTCTTACAGGAATCTGGTTTAATGCGAGTGTTGCTGCATACACGTTGTCCATGGGGTTGTCGTAGTGACCTGCTGGGGTACGGAATCGCGATGGTGGAGGCGGCATGATGTTGCCGGCTGTCGCCCCCGTCCGAGGCAAGGGTAACCCGGCTGGCGCGTTTACCGGCTGCACTCCCGTTGCTGGTTGCGGTATGGTCCCTTGGTTCGCCGGTGGGATTGGCTGATCTTGAGGCGTGAACACCAGGGCAATCGGGTTGATAACCCCTCCTGTTGCCGGTAACATAGTTCGGTGCCTTTGGTGAATCCTCGTCGTTTCCTCCCGAAGCCGGGTCTCTAGGTCATCCAGTTCCCGCTGCCGCGCTGCCATCCCCTGCTTTTCTGCTTCTACCTGCCTTGCCACTGAACTACTGTGATTTTCTGACACGACTAGAAGTTAGATATTGCTGTTGTTTTGTTGTAGATTCTGGCCCTATTCATTCGTTACACATCTTGTTCAATATATGCTGCAGCTGTAAAGTAAGACAGCAATTGATATTCACATGGCAGAGTCTCCCCATCTGCATTTGATGGCCAGCAAGCACGCTAGGGCAATCAAGGTTGGACTGTTGGACACTTCTTCATGTGCTAGTTATTGTAGCTTCATATCAATCGCATAATCGAAAATTTGGTGCTGTTTCATAAACATCCTTATCATGTTTAGTAGTATTTCTGCTCTAGTTAAAGGAATATGTGAATATCTAGTCATTAGCCATGCCATTAGGTTTCAGAATTCAGATACTTAGCTACTGCCATATTTTTAAAGATCCTTGAACACAGTTCTCCAAAGATACATTTTCAGCATTCACGCCCCACATCCTCTCTGGTGTACATGTTTATTTCTTAGCAGCTTGGTACAATTACAGTTGCAAAATCACCCGGCTGAACTTTGGGAAGACGATACAAAAGATTGCATATCCATGCTTCTGAAACCATGCTAAGGTTCACAGGGATGGAAGGAATTTTTATTGAAGTACATAGCTAGAGATGAAATATCTTCCTGTCACCACTGATAAAATGTAGTATGACACTATCACATCAACTTAGTATTGTGCGTGACAGGGATGTTAGGATTCTGGCATGCAAAAAATAATGTATTTCCTGAGTTTCTCGGATTGGTTTAAAAACATTAAGAGTTATCAATTTCAGGTATTGTTTTGTTTCCCCCATTTCCGCGGATCCAGGTGCACTACTCTAGCTTGCAATGGAGCACTGCTCCATTGCAATTTTATCAAGACTAAGGGCAGTTGTAACATAGGCAAAATAAATAAATCAGTACCATTGGAGACAAAAAAATTGGTACTGAGCAGAAGTAGCATAATAAGCGTCTATTAGCTAATTTTCATATGAAACTATTATTGAAACACAAATCCAATACACACACAAAATCATTTTCCTATGAAACTACTAAGTATAAAATTCATAGAAAATTTGGGCATGACCTATGCTATTTTTCCTATGTCTAGGAGTGCCAGAAATTCGCTCGGAAGGAAATGAATCAACTTCCTCGCGAAACATTGGCATCTCAAAAAGAAAAAACCTGCACAAAAATCCCAAAACGTCGAAATCTTCCTCTCAAGATCATACACACTTTAATATTCCTCTCAATGCTCCTAATCCAAGCACAGCAATGGTTGAGATCAATGAAACAGAGGTACAGTATGATCTTCTCAATGGTACCTGACAGAACAATGATCAAAGTAGAAGTATACCTGACAGAATAATGATCAAGAGGTCGAATAAATCTATATACCTGACAGAACACACAATTATAGAGCTAAAAACAGTAATCTTCACAGGGCATCGATCCAGTACTTAATTACTAATTGTTTTGTTTCCTTTGAAACAGAAATGCCACATGAAGAAGAAAGATACCAGGACTCCTAGACTGAGGAAGTGATCCAGTACTTTACAACTTTTACTGGATCGTACTTAATTACTAATTGAGATGCTATGTATTATGTAACTGGATGAATTGATTTAGTGGATGTAACTGGTAAAGTGCTTAATCCAGAGCCAACTCGAATGCGCTGACCCTGACCCTAGCAGATCATCTATCAGATCTAGGCATCTAGCAGATCATCTATCTATCTATGTGTGCGTGGGTTGCAGGTGATTTCTGTATTATTGAACCATCCATCCCCTGTATGCCTGCGCGATCCAGTCCTCCGACTTGTTGAGCAGCTTGGCTAGTTCGGTGATGCGGTCTAGAGGGAGAGAGATCGAGGGCAGTGTACCTTCTCCTGCTCCTCGAGTCGAGATGCAGTGGCGATGGCGATCGAGGTGATGAAGACGAAGACCTGCTCCTCGATCCACGCCTGCTCCTCCTCCACGGCGCTCCTCCTCCACGGGCGCTGGTTCACGCCTGCTCCTCCACACGGGCGCTGGTTCACGCCTGCTCCTCGATCCACGCCTGCTCCTCCTCCACGGCCTGGTGCTCCTCCACGCCTGGTGCTCCTCCACGGCCGGCTGCTAGCTAGGGTTCGTCGTGCGCGAGAGAGAACGAGGGATTTTTTCGCTAAGTGTCGCGAGAGAGAATCGATTGGGGACGAGGGAGCGGGGCCACATGTCATTGGCTGTAAGAGAATTCTGTGGCGCATCCAGGCAGAGATGCGCCATAGAATTGTGCGAATTCTGTGGCGCACCGTGCACCGTGGTGCGCCACAGAAATATGTGGGCGTGCTGTGTGGGCAGATTGGCGGGGCCACATGTCATTGACTAGGAAAGCGATTCTATGGCGCATCACTTTGGAGATGCGCCACAGAATTGTGTGGATAGATAATAAAAAATTCGAACGGTTGTACTGTGACAAATGTGTGTTACTAGTCTAGTGGTTTGCTATGAGTGAATGATTAACACCCAGGTTCGAATCTTGATATTGCCCCAGTTTTTTTAATATTTTATTTAATTATAATTAAAAAAAGAAAACAGTAAATTACAATTAAAAAAATAAAACACACATTTAATATTAGAATATATTTTAATATAACGTCTCTTCGCAATCTTTTATGACACACACATATGGTTGTCTAACATACACATGAGCATATGTACACAAAAAATTCTTCTTCGTCTCGGTTCCGATCTAGCTTAATTAGCGTCTCTTTCCCTTTTTGTTGGCGACTGGATACTTTATACCGGCCACCTTGAGATTTCTTCGCGTGAACGGACAACCGTGTGTAGGTAGGGATGTCTTCCTTCTTACTTTACCAGTAGTAGGCATGTCGAAGTGCTTGTCGAACTCCTCCTCGATCTTCGGATCACCGTTCTTGTCGAAGTCTTCCTCGTTGGCGTCTCCTTCCATTCCGATGATGCTCCTCTTGCCCCTCCTCACGACAACACGGCTAGGCCTTGACGGGTCGGTGATGAAGAAGCATTGGTCAACTTGGCTAGCGAGTACCCATGGCTCATTTTTCGCGGATGCGTTCTTCGATTTAGCATCGGGTATAACCATTGTGGTGAAATACCGTCCTTCTTTCTTGACATTCTTGGCCCATCTCACACGGAACATTGGCACCACCGTCTCTCCGCAGTAGTTGAGCTCCCATATCTCCTCGATCTTTCCAAAGTATCTTTCTTCCACATTAGTCTCGGCATCGCCATATGATAGCATAGTTACTCCTGAGTTTTGATTTTCGCTACTCATGTCCTTGTCCTCGGTGGAGAATCTGTAACCGGAGATGTCATACCCCTGATAGGTCCTTACGTTCTGCCCGGGGCCCTGTGATAAGATGTATATGAGTTGTTCATCTTCCGTAGAAGGCATTTTTCTCCGTGCTTCAATCAGTTGACTTTGCTTGAACCAACGCGTGAAGCCGGAGTTGTGCTCTTTGGTTACGTCTCCCATCTTCCTCGGCCCGCCCATTTCAATATAATTCTGATTGATTAAGCTTTTGTGCTCTTCCACGAAAGGCTCGATCAACTTTAAGTGTTGTAGCATGACCCGGTGAGCCCTATCAAAGTCGTCGCGTCGTTTTTGAATGCCGACATGGACGTCGCGGCAGCCCTCGCGGTGACCGACTCCGTTGAGTCTGCCACGGTGCGTCCTGGTGGACAAACCGACATCCTGATCGTCTTCGGTGCTTAGGTAATTGTCGCAGAAAGAGATGCACTCGTTGGTTAGAAATCCTTTGGCCATGCTTGCGTCTGGACGGGCCCTATTGCGAACGTATCCTTTCAGGACACCATTCTGCCTTTCCATCGGCATCATGTAGTGCAGAAACGTCGGGCCGAGATGCCTGATGTCATCAACGACATGGAGAAGGAGATGTACACATATATCACAGAATGCCGGCGGGAAGTAAATCTCGAGCTCGCATAGTATCACCACGATCTCATCCTGTAGCATCTTGAGCTGCCTCACGCCGATCGATTTCCGGGTGATAACGTCGAAAAAGTTGCAAAGGCCAAACAACGTATCACGGACATGCTCGTCCATTATCCCTCGGATCGCAACAGGAAGTATCTGCGTCATGAGCACATGACAATCGTGAGACTTCATCCCGGTGAACCTCTTCTTCGCTAAGTACAGATATCTTATTATACTCCCTGAGTATCCGTGAGGAACTTTGACTTCTACGAGGCACCTGAAAAACTGCTCAAGCTCCGGCGGACTCAATGTGAAGCAGGCAGCGGGAAGCACCACGGTGTTCTTCTTAGCCTTTTTGCGGGGAGGACGTTGAGTCCCTTCCGTCTTATCCTCATCGTCATCATCATCATCACTATCGGCGGGGACCTGTAGATTTTTTCTAATGCCAAAATGTTTTAGATCGTATCTTGCTTTCGGCCCATCCTTGGACTTCTCCGAATTGCAAATAGTGCCAAGCAGACTCTCCGTAACGTTCTTCGTAATGTGCATCACATCAAGGCTATGAGGCGCGTGGAGGACCGGCCAGTACTCCAAGTCGTGGAAAACAGACCTCGCTTTCCATACACCCAGCAGCGGCTCTGGCTTGGGTCGTTTCTTTCCCGGCGAAGGGCACTCGTCCCAATTTTTCAGAAGCTCGTCGATTTCTTCGCCGCTCCTCGTGCGCGGGGCTCCATCGGGCTCGTCTTTACCATTGAACAACTCACCGCGTTTTCTCCATGGGTGATCCAGGCGAAGCCACCTTCGAGCCCCTGGGTACACGGTTTTCGAAGACCTAGGATCCCTTGGTAGCTGGAGATGCGGGGTCCCGTCCATGCACTTCACGCAGCCGCAGAATCCGTGGCCGACCTGGGCAGATACATACGCGTAACCAGGATAGTCTGTGACCGTCGTCAGCAACGCGGCTCTCATATGGAAATAATCTCTAGTGTACGCGTCCCACGTACGGGGTGGCGTCTTCCACAACGTGTCTAACTCGTCTTTCAGCAGCCCGAGATACAAATGCATGTCGACACCTGGTTGTTTTGGCCCCTGGATGAGAATACTCAAGTGTATGTACTTTTGCTTGGTGCACAGCCACGGGGGTAGGTTGTAAGGCCATACAAACACGGGCCAGCTGCTATGTGTGCTACTCTGGTTGCCGAACGGATTGAGTCCATCGGTGCTCATACCCAGCCTGACGTTCCTCGCGTCGCCCCCAAAACTCGGGAAAGCTATGTCCAATGCTTCCCACTGGGCAGCGTCTGCAGGATGTGTCATGATATAGCCCTTCTCCGGATCTTCTTCCGGCTTCTCCCTTTTTGCGTGCCATTGCATGAGCTTTGCTTCCTTAGGGTCCACGTAGTACCGTTGAAGACGGGGAGTGATAGGAAAGTACCATACCACTTTTCGAGGAATTTTCTTGTTGTTGGTTCCACACTTGTATCGTCCGTGGCCGCACTTCGGACATGTGATTGTGTCCTTGTACTCCCCCCGATAAATTACACAATCATTGATGCAGGCGTGAAATTTTTCGTGAGGTAGGTCAAGAGGGCACACGACTTTCTTAGCCTCGTTGATACTGCTTGGCAATGTGTTCCCCTCGGGAAGGCGATCGTGCCAGAATTTCATGTTCTTGTTGAAGCTCGAGTCGGTCCATTTGTTTTGCGTCTTCATCTTCAGAGCAGCAAGCGTTACATGCAACCGCGTATCCTCGGGGCGGCACCCAGGAAACAACGGAGTCACCCCGTCTATCTCCATTTGCGCCAGTTTGGCTTTCTCCCTAGCTGCAGCTATGTCGTTGCTCGTCTCCTTAAGCAGCAGATCCTGAACATGAGAGTCCCGCAAGGCCGAAATTAGCGGGGTCTCCGTGTTCTCGCCTTCATCGTCATGTCGATCTTCTCCGCCGACATATCCTTCTTCATGATGATCTTGTTCGCCGTCATATCCTCGCTCGCCCTCCTCTTCGTGCACAACTTTTGCTGCCGGCGGTGCCACGTGGTTGCGGTCATCAAAGAAACCGCGTCTGAGAAGGTGCTCCTCCAATTGTCCGGAATCAGGGTCAATCCAGCGCACGAGTTTGCATGATCGACACGGGCATCTTATCTGCCGCCTGTTGCACCGAATCATGTCCGCCTTCGCGTCTTTTTTGTATCTAGCGATTCGAGCAGAGCTCATTTCTAGTACCATGGTTGCCTGCACAGACACATAGAGAGCAGAAAATTAGAACCACAACATGCATGCATAGTCGCCGGAAAAATTCGGCATGACCTCTCCTATAAGTAGGACATATGAGGTGCAAAAGTTTGCCGAAATGGAAGTGAATCAACATTTCGGCAAACATCCATGCACCACCGCGCCCGCATGCGCGACAATCGATCGGTCCACCTGCACATGCATGACAAACACTCATACACATCGATCGATGGCCACACAAGACATATGCACCTCCAACTATACTCACCGAGTAGATTCGATACCGACACGCGAAAAGAGCGAGGGAGAGGGAGGGACCGGAGTATAGATGCAAGTAATTAGGCCCCGCCAACAACAACAAACTTCACCAACAATTATACATCGAATAAATAGGTTCACCTACCTAAAAAGGAGAACTAAATGTGTAAAAATAGAGTGGAGAGAAGGGGGGGGGGCGAGTGAGCAACATCCACTTGCAATGAAGTGAGTGGGGGGAGAGAGGGGGCTGCCACCTTTATGTGCACAGTGCGCATATTTCTGTGGCGCACCAGTATGCTATTCTGTGGCGCACTGCGCAGGTGCGCCACAGAAACAACATATTCTGTGGCGCATTGGGCAGGATGCGCCACAGAATATGGTGTTTCTGTGGCGCACCGGTGCAGTGCGCCACAGAAGTTTCCCTTTCTGTGGCGCACGCGTCAGGGTGCG
Organism: Alopecurus myosuroides; assembly: GCA_028641055.1. Classification (NCBI taxonomy): domain Eukaryota; kingdom Viridiplantae; phylum Streptophyta; class Magnoliopsida; order Poales; family Poaceae; genus Alopecurus; species Alopecurus myosuroides. Next base: position 26,176,324 of record CM054063.1, read on the forward strand.
CCATAGAAATATGGCCTCTGACACCCAGCCCAATGATTGGTGTGGGCCCCGCACGCTTTCTGTGGCGCACGTCCACCACATGCGCCACAAAAATAGGTATTTCTGTGGCGCACCCTGGGCCATGCGCCACAAAATAATATTTCTGTGGCGCACCAGATAGAGGTGCGCCACAGAATCCATTCCATAGAATGGCAATTCCCTACTAGTGGAGAACGAACCGAGCTCCAATGGCGGGAGGCAAGAAACGCGGCGCAGCAGCGGCTTCCGACAAAGAGGTAGCCAGCGCCTCCACGGCGGCCCCTGAGAAGAGGACGGGCGAGTGCCGCTCGTCCAATGCGACGAAGAAGAGTATCCCCGAGATATAGAGGGAGGGACTGCTTCCTCCCGAAGACTCCAAGCGCGTCCGCATGTCGACGAAGAAGGAGGAGATGCCCAATCCGCGCGCTAACGAGGGCATTGCATTCTCGGAGCACATCGCCCGAGGTCTGCAGTTTTCCCTTCATCCTTTTCTCGTCGGGTTGTTGTATGTTTATGGCATACAGCTGCACGACCTCCCTCCCAACGCGATAGAACACATCTCGTGATTTATCGTGCTGTGTGAATGCTTTCTCGGCATTCGCCCGCATTGGGGGCTCTAGAAGGCTATCTTCCAGGTGCGAATCTTTCGGCAGAAGCCCCTGCTAGGCGAGAAGATCGGGAAGCCGCTGACGGCCGGGGGCTTTGGGATCCAGGCCAGAAAATCTTCCCATATTTGGAGATCAGCTTTGTCGAGTCGGCGCAGGGGTGGCGCCGGAGATGGTTCTACATTGAAGATAACGATGCGGGTGGCGTTCCGGAATTTCACCCATTCGCGATCTTGAAGCGGAGGAAGTCCTGGTCGCACGCGCTGACAGCCGAGGAGTCCAAGGTGGTTACTCCCATGCTCGCGAAAGTTGCGTGTTTCTGTGACAAGGAGCAGAAGACATCCATCTGAAGGTGTTGGTTTCTGTCAGGGCAGCGAAACAACACGGTGACTTTTCACTCGATCTAGACCACGGAGCCGTCGCCGAAGCGCACGGTTCCCTTTGTCGTCTTGTCCGTGGTGATGAAGGATGCGATGGACAATGTCATGTGGCTACTAGCTCTTGTATCCAGGTGCCAAACTCCATCGACGACGGCCACAGGGACTACCCTTTCTTCGTTCAGATACACAACCTGTCTTCCTGCCGTGGCAGCAGTTTTCTATGATTTCCTATCGCGCCTCAACGTACGCCTCCGCCACGGTAGAGAATTGTCCAATCTCCTGTCCTGCGACAGAGGGGACGCCGAGCGTGGACACAATGTCCAGAAGATGTCGGGCAGGTGCATCAGCTACGACCTCAGCGACGTGCGTCGCCTCGCCCCTTCGCTCGAGATCCCGCTGAGCCTTCCTACATTCCTTCGCCCAGTGGCCAGGTTTGCCGTAGTACCACCGGCGTTGTCACCTGCCAGCCTTTTCGCCTTGGCGTTGCTCTGTGCACCTAGCGAGGACGACTGCGCGTGTTGATGACGTGCTCTCCACTCCCTTGCGGTGAGCAGGAGCTTGCCTACCGACTCTGCCTCCGGTTCGCCGCGCCCTTCCAACACGGTGAGGCGCCCACACAGCTCCTCGATCGACAACGTCGAGAGATCCAGGAGTGTTTCTATTGAACACGCCATCTGCGAGTACTTTCATGGCCCAACGCGCAGGAATTTCTGCATGGTGTCGAGCTCAGTGGTGGAATCACCCAACGACATCAGCTCGGTGATCTCGGGGGAGACGCAGTGAGAAATCTTCGACGACTTCCAAGCTCTTTAAGGCAAGATTCTAGAAATCTCTACGCAGCTTCTAACGACGGGTTTCACACACGCGATCCACGCCTACACTTATAATAACCATGATCGCGTACCAGAAAGCCTTGGCGTTGTCCTTAGCCGCGAGGGCCGGGACCATCTCGGGCGGCACGCAGCGTAGGATCACGCCCAGGGCTTCCCTCTCCTGCCGATCGTCTTCCGCGTCGGCGTTTTCAGGGTCCACGACGTCCCAGAGACGTGCGCTCTGGTGCTGGACACGCATCAGGAACGCCCAGTCAGTATAATTCGTCCAAGTAGCCATTGGCAGGTGCATCACCCAGCCACCGCCAACCCCGCTCTTGTGGACCACAATCTCGCGCCCGCACCTGCGCTCGCCGCGCCGGGCGAGACTGCGACCGCGGCTGCGCTCACGAGAATTGGACTTGTCGTCGTCGGCCATCACGATGAACCTCCCTCGCTCTGATACCAAATGTCGTTGCGGCTCTCTCTGTTTCTGTATGGATTCAGTACTCCCTCCGATCCATATTAATAGGTGGTGAAGTGGATGTATTTAGACATGTTTTATTGCTAGATACATCCACTTCACCACCTATTAATATGGAACGGAGGGAGTAGATAAAACTGAAGAACAAGGAACACAAGAGAGTTTGTGCTGCGTGCAACTTCCTTGCAGCTTTTCTGTTTCTACTCCCTCTGTCCACTCTTATAAAGTATATAAGTGGACGGAGGGAGTATTAATTACTTATACTGCGGTTACAACTGAATCGGGAAAAGAGGATCAAAGCGAGCACATCGGAGCTTCCATCCCAACTCCACTCGCGGCACGACCTGCACTACGTCACGGTATCCACTCAAACCCATGCCATCCCACGGAGCTAACACCGCAACGGCTAACTAACTTAGCACTAGAATCCTATGACTAACATCACAGACGTGCACCATCACGAGCTACAGAACCTTTTTATTGTAACAGAAAACAACTACCTGACGAACATCACTTAACTGTTGCCGTTCAGACAAAATCTGAACTTGTACGGTAACTGAAAGTGTTCAGTTTCGACGGGACCAAAGTGCAAGATCGAATTCCAACAGTAAAGTCACATGGTTGTTGAGATGTGTTGATTAATTTCTCTCTTTCTTAATTAAATAATTATGTAGGTGTCTTCCATGAATGCATGATGCATATGTCCAAACAACGATCAATAGAACACTTTATGAACAGTGGAAGACAGAGAAGAAAAGCATACTAAGAGAGTAATTTGACTGTTAGGCCTTGCTTGTGAACCCTGTAAATTTCCCCCCGGTAATCTGTCGTATTAGCTTCCCACATAGCTCATTTCCTGGACTAGAGACTGCACCCAAGAACAACCGCGCGAGCAAAGCTCGCTTTCTTCGTCGCCAATTCCTGCCCGTGCCCACAAATCCTGCTCCCATCGCCACGAAAAAAATGGGGACCTCATGTGCTCCGTGTAATTTTCCGGTGGTTACAGGCTAGAAAGGATCGGGATTGCTCAAACGAGTATCGGTCCACCCGTCTGCAGTATTCGCTCGCAATTCACTTGTCAGTTACGATAGATAAATTCCGGGGTGCTATAAACGGCAATCCAAGCGGGACCTTAGGTGTAAACATCGAATCATCCTGCTAGGCAAAGTTATTTTGTTGGCAACAATATAGCTCCTTCTCTACTACCTATCTGATGCCCGAAAATTTTACGTTCTGAAGGCCACATTGCGTATCTTCTATACTACCAAATGCAACGAATCTAGCATCTACAAGAATAACAATGTTACATTAATCTGAGAATTAACGGAAAATTAATTGTATACTTGTCGAATCTGCATCTCAACAAGTCCCTCGGGTGAACCCATAGGGTTTCGATTAGGAGAACCTGTGGGCGCTGGTGACAATCGTCGGCTAGACAGTACGCACGATTTACCCAGGTTCGGGGCCCTCGTAGAGGTAAAACCCTTACTCCTGCCTCTGTCGATCTGTATTCAAGAGTAGATCGGTTACAATGGGGGGTTGCTCAAGTCGAGAGTATGGTCTCGATCTCAAGGTTTGGTGTTGCGGTATTGCTTGTCCCATCCCGGTGGTTCTTCTGGTCTTATATAGATAGCCAGGTCCCAAATCTCACCCGGAGAGGACTCGAACTCTAACCCTAAGTCGGTTACAAGTTTCCTATCTTAACCCGAAAGGCTTTGCGGGTGGGCTTCAATTGGGCTTTCTAGAATAGTATAAGGTATCTCCTCTTGGGCTCCAGTCCTGGGCCTAAGACCGGGTATCCTTACCCGACAGGTCCAAGGTCCATCCCTTCGTCAGTAGCCCCCGAGTGTTTGCTCGATTGGGAATTCCCTGTCGGGTAGAAGCTCAAAGTTCCGTCTTGCTTTTCTTCGGATGATTGTTCTAGCAGTATTCCGATTGGAGGGTGTATACCCCGTGTGACGAGTTTTTAATGCCCGAGTATCGAGCGATGAAAGCGCCTATGTTTTTTGGCTATTTTCACAGAAGGAAATGGCTCAGTAGTTTGGCTCTCCCGAAATATCAGGGCCAATTAACTGCATCTAGGGCAAAAACAGTTCTGGTCTACACAGATTCGAGACCTCCAACTCGAACCCGATGATGTGATTATTGCGACTGGGCCGTAGAGGTCTTACCGAGTCGAATTTAACCTATAGGGGTACCCGGCGCGTTGAAAGCGCATGCTGCCCCCATATGTGGTTTTGGTAATTAATGACAATCCTTATGGGCTAATGTTTGCATTGAGTTATCCTTGTAGATCTTGTCCATAGGAAATAGTGGAGTTCATGTGTTGAACTCTATTAGCTTCCTATATGACCATTATTATATTCAAGGATTGATATGAAGAATGGTCATGATTTGAGTTGAGCTTATTGCTAGTGTGTCTTGAAGAAAAGGATTAGGTGATCTTTCATTATCATCTTCAAGAAATCATCATTTGTAGTAAGAAGCAAAGATACAAGGTTGATCAAGCAAGCGATCAACACTCAAAGCTACAATTTGTACCAAGTGGGATTGTGTACCTCATGGTATGGTAAGCAATTGTAAATATAGCTTTGTGAACTAACCCATGATATGTGTGTGTGGCATTTCTATGTGTGGTTAGGTATCTTTCCATGGGCATGAACCAAAAGGAAAATTTCATATTGACCGTGGTCTATGTCGTCGTCAAGCGGTGTTCGTCATCTAGCTTGACGTGGAAGCTCAAGTGAAGCATCTAGAAGATATCCTATGCTTGATGCTTGCCACCCTTTTGGAGATTGTGTCCTTGTAAAGATTTGCCGAGAAGGGACTCTCCCATAATGGTGTATGGGGGAGCTAGTCTCTCCCATAATTGTGTATGGGGGAGCAACTTGCAAGTCTTCATCAAGCAGAGCTTGTGCTAGCAAGCGTAATCAAGAAAGAAGATCCAACTTGAAAGAGTCAAGATCGTCATCATCTTGCTCAAGTGGAATGCTCAATGCAAAGGTATAATCTTGATAGGTTTTCTATTTTACCGGTCCCATGTCTTCGGGAGACCGGGTTATAGGATAGATAGTCGTACTATTAAGAGGGGCTCTCAAGTGAGTAACGTGATCGAATTGTTGTGGAGAGCTCAAAGCTTTACATACTTTTCATATCATCTTTCTTGGTTCTTATTTTTCTTTTGTATCCTTTGGGATCTAGTGCTTGTCATGATCTTCATGGCAAGCCAAGGTTTATCGAAAAAGGTTTTGGTAAGAAAAACTTGTTGCGATTTCGGTGGTGAAAATATCCGGTTCAGCTTTGAGAATGATTCCACACCTTCCATGTGTTGTAACTTCTCCATTACTTTTTGTTTGGATAGTCCTTGCTATTAACTTTCTAACCCATTTGGATTCACCTTATTCAGAGTTCATTCGCAAAAGTTATGTGTGTTTTCGTGTTGGAGGTTTTACCGGGTGTTCCTATTTGAGAGGTCTAAACCTTTACCCATTTGGTTTTATCTTCCATTTATGGAAAATGATGTTTCTCTGCGTATTCTTGTAGTTATCATCGTTGCGATTTCAATGAGCCCAAGAACATCGAAAACGGAGTCCATATGCAAAAGTTATAGCATTTCTCGTATCGGTGGTCAGTCTCACTGTTTGCATCCGGAATATTCCGGGGCCATTCCGGCCATAACGGGAAAAGACTCTGTTTTGCATCTGGAATATTCCGGGGTCCGGATTATTCCGGGCCAATCCGGCCTGGTCGCATTTTGGGGAGAAAACGGCTAGGTTTTTAGCACCTATTTAAGGGGCATTCTTCCCCAAAGTCCCTACGACTTTCCCAGCCCGTTTTCCCTCTCTCCCCACCATTGTTGACTTTGGAAAGCTTGCTCCTCTCTCAATCCCTCCAATGATTCTTGCATATCTTTGAGGGAGAAGTTAGAGGAGATCTAGATCTACATTTCCACCAATCCATCCTCCTTCTTAGTGAGGGAAACCTAGTAGATCTTGATCTTGGAGTTCTTTGTGTTTATCCATTGTTCTTCCTCTCTTATTCCCCCATAAGCATCTGTTGCTTTGTTGGAATTTGAGAGTGGAGGATTTGAGCACTTGTGCTCTTGCCATTTGCATCGGTTGCATCGGTTTGCTCTCTCCACGAGGATTCGTGGAAGTGAAAGATTGTGAGCTTGTTACTCTTGGGTCTTTGACCCTAGACGACTTGTGGTGATTCAAGTAGAGTTGGGTGCTCCCAATTTAGTTGTGGGTCTGTGCCCCAAGTGTTTGTAAAGGATTCGATCCCCGCCTAAAAGGGGTTCAATAGTGAGAGGTGAACTAGGCCTTCGTGGCGGAAGTTCATCGGAGAATATGGTGAGGCCTTAGTGGCGTTGAGTAGGCCTTCCTGGTGAGCTCACACCCCTCCAACGAGACGTACTCCCCTTGTGGGAGGAACTCAGAAATACATCATCGTCTCCATGTGCCTCGGTTATTTCTATACCCGAGCTTTTTACTCATGCAATTTACATTGTGATAGCCTTCGCGCTTGAAATTATATATCTTGATATCACCTTGTTATTTGTCTTGCTTAGCATAAGTTGTTAGTGCATCTAGTTGACCCAAGAATATTTAGTTTGTATGCTTGTTAATTTAAACACCTAGTTTATTTCTGCATTTAGCAAGCTTTAACCGGAAAAGTTTTAATCGTCTATTCACGCCCCCCTTCTCTACGCGACGTCGTTGTCCGTTCAATTGGTATCAGAGCCTCGTCTATCTTTATTAGGATTTACATCCTAGAAAGTACGATGTCGTTTAGAGAAATAGAGCATGATCCCGCTTTTATATTATATGGTAGAAATTATGATGTTTGGAAAATTCGCATTCTTCATTTTCTTACGGACATGGGTCCAAAGTATGTTAAGAGAATTGTAGATATGGATTTTCCTCCTCCAAAGGATTCTCAATATTTATCTTTAGAGGATGAGGAAAACTATTATCTTGATACTCTCGTATTTAATGGTCTCTTGTGCGTTTTGAGCGATGTAGTTATTGAATCAATCATGCCTTTTCGGAACGCTCATGAGATATGGATAAAACTTCAAGATATATATGATGTGTCCAACATTATTGAGGATGTTTGTTCTCCGTCCACTTCCGGCCGTGATGAGTTCACATCTTTCTCCACTCCACCAACATGTGATTTGTCACAAGGTAATGATATGGTGAGTGGTGATAGAAATTGCATTGCGGATAGTGAATTTGCTATTGACTATACTTCATCTCTATCACATTGCAATGATCTATCTTTGGACTTAATATCTTCTAGCACTCAAAATTCCATACATGCTAGTGTTGATAGTCCTTTCATATCATGTAATAGTTGTTTAACTAAATCTCATGATGATATGCTTCCTATGTCTTGTTTTCATAAAAACAATGCTTCCATTTCCTCTAGTATTTGTGTGGCTAACAATGTAGAGGAATCCCATATTGTGGTGGACCAAGACATGGACCTTATTGGTGCTTCAAGTTAATCTTCATCTTCGTTATCTATTTCTCATATGTGCCTTATGGCTAGGGATTCAAAGGTATCTCCACCTTTGGAATAACTACATCTTGTGACGATGAGGATGAGGATATATTTTATGGAGAGCTTGAGGATGAGGTCTCTTTAATGGAGAAGGGTGAGTTAGTTCTTCTTGATCTCCCTAAAGGTAGTAAAGCTATCACTCCTTTGGGAGAAATATTGGCTTTTGCTATTAATATCTCTAAAATCATTGAAAAGAAAGGTGAGATTGAAAGAAGTGATGCCGATGAAAAGGCATCCCTCACTATGTCTCTTGAGGAAGAGAATGAGCTCCGAGTTACTCTTGAGGAGAAACTTGAATCTATTGAGGAGCTCTATATTGAACAAATAGCCTATCTCACTAAAACACGTGACCATACTAATGCTAAATATAAAGTGCTTAAAAGTGAAAAGGTTGAATTTATTATTGGCAATGCTAATCTAATTGAGGAAAACTCTAGGTTGAATAATGAGCTTGCCAAGTTGTCTTCTTCTATTACTTTTGATGCTTGTGCTACTAACTCCACATCTTGTGAAGCATCTATTTTGAAGGAGAATGTTGATCTAAGTGCTCAACTTGATTTGAGGACTAGCCAGTGTGGGAAAATGGAAGAAACTCATGAAAAGCTATCTAGATCTCATGAGGATCTTCTAGCACCCATACCGAGCTAAAATTAGATCTTGAGGCTATCACTACTAAGGTAACATCTTGTGAGTCTCATGTGGTTACTAGCACAATATCTTCTAGCAATGCTTTTTAGACTTGTGCTCGTATTAGTAATTCATCCTCTCATAGTGTTTCTACATCTTATGATGAATTTCTTTCCTTGTCTTGTTGCTCTAACAATGAAGCATCTACTTCCTCTAGCTCTTGTGTTGATTCTAACCATGTAGAGTAAATTAAAGAGCTCAAGGCCCAAGTCACTTATTTGAAGAAATACTTGGAAAAGTGTCATGAAGGGAGTTCCACCCTTGACAAGATGTTGAGAGTGCGAAGACTTCCCAATGACAAGAGTGGACTTGGATTCAACTCCAATTCCAAGAACAAGTCCAAGGTTGACAAGAAGAAGGGCCAAGAACAAGTAAAAGATCCGGCCAAGATTATTTGCTTCAAGTGCAAGATTGAAGGGCACGATGTTAGATCTTGCCCTTTTAAGAAGAAGTCTCTAAGTGAGAAGAAACTAGGGAAGCGGCCTCTTGTTCAATCTCATGCTCAACCACGAGTTGAACAACGACCACCTCCTAAGAAGACTCAAGCCAATGCTCCACAAGTTGAGGAGCCTATTAAGAAGAAAGAGAAGAGTCGATGTTGCTACCTTTGTCGTGAGAAGGGTCACCTTGCTTCTTCATGCACTAATGGTACATTATCCAACCCTATCCTTGTTTATAATGTGTATTCCATTCGGAAGGATAATGTGGGCAATGTGTTTTCCAATTTTGTTGGTACTGAAAGTGGTGTCAAGAAAAGAACCATTTGGGTTTCCAAACCTATTATGACTAACCTCTTAGGACCCAACTTGGTTGGGGACCAACAAGCTCAAATTTGATCAATAGGTGTTGATGGAGAGCATTGGAGACTTGGCTATCTCATGAAGAATTAAGGGATCTTCATCAATTATATTTCCTCAAGCCAAGTCATGTGGATTATATATATCTCTTATCCAATGTTCCTCCTTGCGGTAACTTGTATCTAAATCATATATTCATTGAAAGTTGCTTGCTCCCTTGCATATGTTAGTTTTTTTTTCTATCATGTCTTTGTATATGTTGTGCTTACTACTTTCCTATATTGAGTAATCTAGTTATGTTTGTTGGTTTGCACTCCATGTACTTGTGTGTTTTGTGTTGAGCCTTCATTGCAATTCTTGCTTATTTTAGTTGGCTCTTTGAGAGATTAATGGACTATCCCATTTTGGGGGAGTAATATGCTCTTGGCACTTTACTATCCTAAAATGTGTGTACATGAGGAATACCACTTAGTGTTGATATATCAATATTATCTTGTCTCTATGTGGTATGTCTTTCTCATGAGAAATTCAAATTCTAGTGTCCATTAACTTTCTCTAGTTGGATTTATTTTCTTTACCCCTTGTTAAAAAAAAATGGATTATCACATTATGTGGGAGTAATAAGCTATGTGCATATTACAACCCTATAAAATGTGAACCTGGGCGGTATTGCCACCTCGAGTTGATATTATTAGTTATCTTGTTCCTATGTGGCATGTTGATCAAACAAGTTACATATTTGCTTAAAATATCTTTTGTCTGTATTTTTTGGTATCTTGTTTGTAAGAGAGTTTCTTGTTGCCTTGCATTTTCGGGTTTTACTTGAAGCCTTCAAGAATCTCTTTCTAAGCATGTTTTTTTGTATTCCTATCTTCTACCACATGCTTATGTTTTGTGAATATGATTGTGAACAAATCTATCACCGAGAAATATCTCCATACATCTCTTGTCTTTGACAAGTTATAATAATTTGTGGTAAGTTTATTGATCATATTTACTTTGGCCTTTGCTCTAAAATTTCCTTATTTCTTGCCAAGGATTTGTTTGGTTCAAACTCCTTTGTGTCTTCTTTGCTCTACTCAAAATTTTCTTTAAGCGTTCTTGTGTTAGGAAAAGCAATGATCGCATACTTGTGCACTTTTGTTCAATGTCATAGTTCTTTGGGTTGCAGTATTCTTGGGGAAGCTATCCTACATTGAGTAGATCACCATTCTTTATATTGGTATTGCATCTAATTGTTTTTATTTAAACATGACTAGTGTTTGAATAATATATATGGAGAGTAATGATTCCATTGTGTGCATTTTGTATTCAAATGCAAGATCATAAATAATGCACTATTCTTGGAAGAACTATCCTATATGCGTTTGAACACTCGTTTTCTTTAAGTTTGTATTTTATCCCAATGACTTGTCTCTTTGGAAGACGAACATTTTTCGTTTTGGTAATTTGTGTGCTATCATCAAAAGTGTAGAGGGTTTGTTTATTCTTTAATTTTTTATTGGTATCTTCTCTATTTGGTTTCCTCAATCATGTGTTGATTTGGGTCTTGATATAATTTGTACAATTCTCTTTCTTTTCACTCTTGTTAGTGGCTTCTTGGTTTAATTTGTTCTTTGTCCAATTTGTATCTTGTTTTGTTTCTTGAAAGTTTTGTGCATGCATATTTAGTATGTATACCTTTTGGCATGCTTACTATCGTTGATCCAATATATAGGATAAACTCCATCAAATCCTAAATGGCTAAGATGTGCATGAAATTCAAATTCATATTAATATGCACATATTTTTGTGGAGTTTGTCCTATGTATGGTAGTTGTTCTAACTACTTTTGACCCAATGAGTTTGGGTACCATGTTGTAGTTGAATTTTAATTTTAGGTACAATGGAGATGCATTAGGTGCTTGCCTCATTCATAAGGAATGTGTTCTCACCATTGGATTAGAGGACTCAAGCTATGATGATTAAAGAACTCACATCCTGTTCATCACCAATGTCTTCTCGGCAACAAGTATCTATCCCATGCATACATTTCTAGCTCTCTACCTTGTGTAGGTTGTATCTTGGCATGAATTCCATTTTTTGCATTTCATTTGGTTCTTGCAAGCGTCTTATCAAAACATATTTATTGCAAATATGAGTAAGCCGGGATGATTACATATCTAGGGGATATTTATAATCATTTTATGATTCACCAATCCCAAATATATTAATCTAGAAACTGCTACTCGAAGTATCTCATATGCAATATTGATGAATTCTCAAAAACCATTTGCCTTTTTGTGATACATGTTACCTGTCTCAAAGCATTCCAACTATCACTTTTCCCTTGTGATATTTGTGAAGCTTTGATGAGTTTGTTGTTTGTTCATCTATATCCCCTTTAAGATTCAATTAAGCTTAGTGCTTTGCTTTCTAGCAAAAATCTTATTGATATATTTATGAACCTCTCTTGGATATCATGTTCTTCGCCGTTGTACCTATTTTGTGTGTGCATGTTTCTTTGTGGATATATATCTTTGTGATTGGTGTCCACTTAGAAACTTATACACACGGCAATAGTTACATCTTTAATTGATATTCCTTTTCTTTAGTGACCACGTTTTATTGCGTTATATTCCTTGGTGGTTCCTAAAAGGCACAATCTTTGCTTTTCTTTTGGTTTTTCCTTTTGCTTCTTAATAATCTTGTGGACATATGTGTGTTAACTCGTTTGGTTTGAGTGTTTGGGAAAGACATGATATGCACTATGTGCCTCTTATTGAAAGACTATGTTGATGATTCTATCATCCTATTAGTCTCCTAAAAATGTTTTTCCTTGTGAAAGACATCTACTTCGGTTGAGTAAATCTTTATTTATCGCTTCTTCATCTTAATTGCTCAATTTTTGTTTGTTTGCAACTTTCTTTGCTTCATTTCCAATCTATTCTCTTGCTCTTGTTTGTGTTCAAAATTATCTATAAGGGAGTGTCGAATCTGCGTATCGGCAATTCCCTTAGGTGAACCCATAGGGTTTCGAATAGGAGAACGCTCGTGAGCGCTGGTGACGATCGTCGGCTAGACAGGAGGCACAATTTACCCAGGTTTGGGGCCCTCATAGAGGTAAAACCCTTACTCCTGCCTCTGTCGATCTATATTATCGAATAGATCAGTTACAATGGTGGTTGCTCAAGTCGAGAGTACGATCTAGAGCTCAAGACTTTGGTGGTGCGGTATTGCTTGGTCCTGTTCCGGTGGTTCTCCTGGCCTTATATAGATGGCCAGGTCTCAAACCCAACCCGGGGAGGACTCGAACTCTAACCCTATGTCGGTTACAAGTTTCCTATCTTAGCCCGCAAGGCATTGCGGGTGGGCTTCAAGTGGGCCTTCCAGAATACTCTGAAGGCTTCCCTTCTTGGGCTTTAACCTTGGGTCTAGGACCGGGGTGTCCTTACCCGCAGGGTCCAAGGTCCATCCCTTTGTCAGTAGCCACCGAGCGTTTGCTCGATTGGGATATTTCTAGTCGAGAAGACGGTCAGATTTTTCGTATTGCTTTCCTTCGGATAACCATTAAGGTCGGTTTCCGTTTGGAGGGTGTATACCCTGTGCGATGAGTTTTTTATACCCGAGTATCGAGTGATGAAAGTGCCTGTGTTTTATGGCTGTTTTTCGTAGAAGGATATGGCGCAGTAGCTTGGCTCTCCCGAGAGATCAGGGCGAATTAATTGCAACTAGGGCAAAAACAGTTCTGGTCTACACTGATTCAAGACCTCCGACTCGAATCGGATGAGGTGATCATTGCGACTGGGCAGTGGAGGCCTTACCGAGTCGAAATTAACCTATGGGGGTACCCGGCACGTCCGCTAGGATTTTTCTTCGTGTTGTTGACACGGAATTTTACCGGAAGACGCAGCTTGAGTGCAATTCCAGGCCCTCAAGAGAGATCTTTTGGGTCTTACCTTCATATTCGAAATAATATGGCATCCGGATGTGCCTAGTCGGCTGAACAATCCAGGTCCGCGATGTGTAGACATCGTGTGATGGAGTGGCAGGATCTGCACACCCGCAGAGTTTTAGGTCTGTGGTTTTCCGAGTAGGCAAACCAAGCTATTTTTGTGCGTACGAAAGAGTTTTCGTGCTTGGAATTTTGTGCCCATACGAAAGAGTTTTCGTGTTAAGGGTCTTGTTTGCTTGTGAAAGAAATTTCACGTCACAATTTGTCCATACGAAGTTATTTCGTGTTTGGAGCTTTCATTCGAAAGATTCGACAGCTTGATGATGTACGCTATGACGTGATGGCGCACTTTATCCTCCCGATGGGACGTGACGGAGCGAGAACAGAAGTGCTGGCCCACCTTGTCAGCTTTTTGACCGGAAATGAGACGTCGTTCCCGGTTTTTACGTGAACTGCGAGCAGTAAATGCGCACGATCCACTGTTAGGATCGTGGCACGAAACAGCATCCGCCGCCCTTTCGTTTCGCCTTCGCACGCGGCAGCCGCGATGGATTCCACGTGGCTCAACAAATGGTCAGGATCGAGCGGCTCTGTGTATAAATATGGGCCTTAGGTGAAACGGTGAAACTTTCCCCAGCCTTCGTCTATCTCAGTCTTCGTCTTCCTCGTTCTCTACCCTTTCTCTCCTTGAGCTCGCACCAGCGTCAATGGAAGGAGGCAAGAAGCACGGCGCCGCTGTTTCTTCATCGAGGGCGACGGAGGAAGTTCTCGCGCCACCCGCACCACGCTCGGGCGACTGGAGTTCGCCCAACACCACGAACAAGAGCATCAAGGAGATGCAGAGGGAGGGGTTGCTGCCTCCGGAAGCCGACAAGCGGGTGCGCCTCGGCAAAAAAGAGGAGGTACCTAATCCCCGCGCGAATGAACGAGTGGTTTTCGCGGACCACGTATCGCGTGGGCTTTCTTTTCCTCTTCATCCCTTTCTCGTGGCGTTGCTGTACATACAGCTCCACGATATGCCTCCGAACGCAGTGCAACACATATCGTGCTTCATTGTATTCTGCGAGTGCTTCTTGGGCATTCGCCCTCATTGGGGCCTTTGGAAGGCCCTCTTCAAGGTGCGTGTCTTCCGCGAGAAATTGCGGGTAGATACGGAGCTTGGCGAGCCGCTGCGCACCGGCGGCTTCGGAATCCAGGCAAAGTCGGACATCAGCTACTTCGGGATGCACTTCATCGACTCCGCCCAAGGGTGGAGAAAGAAGTGGTTCTACGTCATCGACAACAGCACGGGTGGAGTTCACGAGTTCCACCCATTCGCTGTCCTGAAGAGGCGGAAGTCCTGGGCGCATAAACTGTCGGCTGAAGAGAACCAAGTTGTTACCCCGCTACTCGCCAAGGTGGCCGCCCTTCAGGACCAAGCCGCTGGAGTTGTGCTGAACGGGCTGCACCTGGGGAGCATTTTACTCAAGCGCAGGATTCAGCCCCTGCAGGACAGGCCTTCCACGATGTGGGAGTACCAGGGTGCTGAAGACCCCAGTCGCGTGAGCCGTGAAGAACTCTCGAATGTCGAATTCGAGAAGAAGATCGCGGCCATATCCAGCTTGAAGATGGATGAAGCCTTCCCAGACTGCACTATCACAGCCTTCGAGGCGTCAAGGCCTCCACCACCCGAAGTAAGTTTGCGTTTTCCTTTGTCTTCGTTTCTTTCTTGCTCGAAAGTTTTGTCGACTGAAATTTTTCTTCCTTTTCTTCTTCTTTCTTCTTTTCGTAGAGCTTAGCAGTGGTCACCTGCTACCCGCCAATCTCTGGGGAAGAAGCCTCGGACTTGTTGGCGAGTAACCTGGAAGGTCCAGCCGACACGAGCGTTGCTAATGCCTCGTCGAGTTCCGAGCATGACTCCTCGGATGACGCGGAGGAATCGGGCAGCGATCTCCTCCACCGTAAACGCCGTCGAGTGGAGAATGATGAGGACACCTCCAAGGATAACTCCTTGGATAAGGAATCACCCGGGAAGGGGCCTCTCATCGTGACTCCGCTAAGCACGTGTGCCCCTTCTCCTTCATTTCCAAATATCCAAACCGCCTGGAATGCGGATATGTTGGATGACGAAGATGACGACGAGTAAGTCCTTTTTCTTGTTATTAGTCGAACATTCTCTTTTTGCACCTTTTTACGCATTGTATTCATGGTAGTTTGCAATCTATCAGCCATGGTCGATTCGTCTGTTCCCTTCCTCTCGAAAAGAGGAAGAGAGCTGCTGCTGCGGGTGGGACCCCGACCTCCGACACCGTCCAAAATTCACCGAGTGCAGCCCCCACAACGGCTAAGACTCCGAAGGAAGTGTCGGGTAGCTCAGCGGATCCTCTCTCCTTAGCTCAAGGCCAGGGAAATCTTGCTGCTTTCTTCTTCAAACTGTACTTCGTTTATTTGGATTTTTTATCGGGTGCATGGCAGTGCTCCCGATGGGAGTAGCCCCCGAGGCTGTAGTTGATCGCGGGCGATTGGCTACAGGCTCAAACATGTAAATTTTTATCCCTTCTCTTTGCTTTATCGGGTGCACGACAGTGCTCCCGATGGGAGTAGCCCCCGAGGCTATACTCGAATGTTTGCATTCGTGTATAGTCTCAATCTTCTCATCTCCGATTCTTCCATCTTCATGTTTTTACAGTCACTGCTTGACTCCCTTGTGGCCGTTGGCCGCCGTGTTATCCTTGCCGAAACAGAATGCGGGACTCTTCGATAAGATCGCGATCGACTTGCCGCTGAAAACGAGCTCCTCCGAAGTAAGTTTATCGACTTCTTTTATCTCATCTTTTTAGTTACGCCAATTTCTTTGATTCTGAAGCCCATTGTTATGCAGCTCAAGTTGAATTTATGAAGGCCGAGAAGGCGGACGCTTCCACTCGAGCAAGCGCTCAGGAGGTTCAGTTGGCGGCTGCTCGGCAGGAGCTCGAGTCCTCTCGCAAGCTGTCGACTGGCCTCGAAGGAAGGCTTGCGGGCGTGCAGGACGCTCTGAAAAAGCCGGAGGAGGCTGGCACGAAGGCGGACTCCGACCTCGTCGATTTCCTTCACCCTTTGGCCCAGCGTTTTTCGGGTAGGTTGCATTTTGTCCTTTGTAGTTTTCCGATTGTCCGGTAGGTCCTTGGATCTTAATAATTCCCTCTGCAGGTCTTCTGGGCGTCCCGCTGGAGTTGCCTGGGCTCCAACGGGTGGATGCTCTGACCGATTCCTGCGCTCAGCTCAAGAAGCACGCTGAGGGGATTTGCACCTTGATCAGTGATGCCATTCGAGTGCGGACGCATCTTCACGGTCGTCTTATGGTCGACATTGTGTCTCCGCCTGCGCTGGGTGATCTTCTGAAGATTTTCCTGGAGGGCAATCTCCTTGACGCCCACGCGGTTGCCCGGTCAGAGTCTGGGGCGAAGGCTGCCATCCAGTTTGCACTAGCGCACGGAGTCTCGGGCTTGGAGGAGGCGTACTCGGACCTTCCCGTCGATCCTTCAACGTGCAAAAAGGTAGCGCTTCGTCGTTTTGGCGATCCAGCTGGAGTCCTCGCCCAGAAGTTATCTGAGTTGATCGCCCGTGCTAGTCGTAAGGGAAGCACTGCCGCGAGTGGCAGCACCACTGCAGCTCCTTAGTATATTTTCCTCGTAGTTCGTTCTTCCGGTTGTAATGAACCTTGGGATGTATTCCCGTATTTTCATCGTTTAATCGAAATGTTCTTCCTGTGATTGATTTGTTATGTGTTTTCTCCCGATGGGAGTAGCCCCCGAGCACCTGTCGAATAGGTGGTTGTTATATCTCGAATAGGGCATCTTATTCCTTGACTTTCCTTGTATTCTTCCAGGTAACCGGAGTTGCTGCGGAGTCTTCGGGTGGACTTGCTGCCCAAGCGAATCCTCTTGTTGCCGCTGTTGGTACCTTTGCGAGCCTCCGTGACCGTGTTGCGGATGGTGAGCGCAAGCTAAAAGCTCTGCGTGGGGTAGCGGATGTAGCCAAGTCCAAACAGATACTTGCGGTTGAACGTGAGCAGTTTGTGATGGATGAATTGGCAGCTGTCGCCAGGGATTTGCTCTGTAAGTAATTCAGCCCCCTAGCTTTCTGTCTCTTCTATCTTCCTTTGATCGTGTACCTTTGTTTTCAGTGGCTCATCCGGATGATAGGAGTGAGAAACTGTGGGTGGAGTACCACATCCGTCAGGAAATCGTCAGTTCAAAGCCCCATGCGAATAACTTTTGGTCTGATCGGAGCCGGGGTTTTGTGCTTGCTACCTTGAAATCTCGAGTTATCCAAGAGAAGATGCTCGTGAGTTCCTTTCACGAGGTTTTGATTGCTATGAATTCTGCTTTCTATCCGTTGGAGAGGGGTCCTGAAGATTGGAGCCATCTTCTCACAATTTTCGGGCGAGAAGGACAAATTCGCGAGTGTGTCCGCAATCAAATGATCTGCGGCTCGGTAATGGCTCTTTCCTTCGTCCGGTTGTGGCATCCTGAGGTGAATTTCAACTCTGTTGCTAGGCTCACTGATGGTCCAATCAACATTTCTCCTCATTATAGGGTTGTTCGACCTGCAGGAGAGGAAATCATTCTATTGACCTCGGAAGAGGTGGATCGGGTTTTGGCGGCTGGAAATACTCATCGCCATGTGTAATTGTAGGATGTATGTATCCTGTTGCTTTGTGCAGTTGTTTAAAACTGTTGTAAGGTGTCCACCTTGTATGTATAAAATTCTTCCTGTGATGCTAAGTTAAGCGTAGCCCCCGTGTGTCTGTGGGGTGTATACTTGTTACTTTTTAGCATGTAAGGATGGAGAACGGAAGTAACTATGGTGGAAAAACCATGTATGTTATTGCACTGACTGAGAAGTCATGTGTTTTCTTTCGAGCTACAAGATGGCTAATATAGCCTTATTTGTATGAGTAAAGTAAATCTAGGGATAGAATTTGCGAAGTTGCGCAACATTCCAAGGGTTGGAGTAGATGCCTCCAGTCGTCGGGTTCTTCAATCAATAGGCGCCACTTGGGATAACTTCATGTATTATGAAGGGTCCTTCCCATGGTGGCTCGAGCTTGTGCCCTTTCTTCTGCTTGAGTCGTAGCACCAGATCTCCTACGGCGAAGGCTCTGGGGCGTATGCGGCGACTGTGATAGTTTCGCAACGACTGCTGGTATACTGCAGATCTTGCGAGTGCAATATCGCGTATTTCGTCGAGTGTGTCCATATCATCTGCGAGTGCCCTGTTGGAGGTTTCTTCGCTGTAAGAAACGACCCGTGGGGCGTTGAACCTGACATCCTCGGGAAGGACTGCTTCAGCCCCGTATACCATGAAAAATGGTGTGTAATTTGTGGATCGATTTGGAGTCGTGCGGAGGCTCCATAGCACGGAGGGTAGCTCTTCTTCCCAATGTCCCGCTGCTGGGTGTAGGCGACCGAGTAGACGTTTCTTGATGCCAGCCGAAACTAATCCGTTGGATCGTTCGACTTGGCCGTTGGTTTGCGGATGAGCGACTGAAGCGAATTTGAAGATGATTCCCTTCTCTTCGCAAATCTGCTGTGTTTCCTTTGCCGTGAAGTTGCTACCATTGTCAGTAATGATGTCGTGTGGTACTCCAAATCTTTATACGATGGAGTCGAGGAATTTGACGGCGCATTGGGCGCTAGCCGAGGTTACTAGCATGGCTTCGATCCACTTTGTAAATTTGTCGAGTGCGACCAGCAAGTGTGTGTATCCACCTGGTGTGGACTTGCGTAATGGTCCTACCATTTCCAGCCCCCATTGTGGAAAGGGCCAGGCGATGTGTATCATATGTAATTCCGTAGCGGGGGCGTGTGGTTTGGGTGCGAATCACTGGCAAGCATTGCACCTGTCGACTAGTTCCTTTGCGTCTCTGGCTGCTGTAGGCCAGTAGAATCCTGCTCGGAAAGCTTTTCCCATGATTGCTTTCGAGCTAGCATAATGTCCAGAATCTCATTGGTGGATGTCTCGCAGCAATTCTTTGCCATCTTCGGGTGCTATGCATCGTTGCAGTATGCATGAGATGCTCTGCTTATACAACTCGCCGTTGAGCGCCCGAAAGGATTTGCTGCGTCTGATTATTTGTCGAGCCTCGCGAGGATCTGCTGGGAGCTGTTTGGCGGACAAGTAGTCGAGGTATTTCTGCGTCCAGAATGGCTCGACCAGAAAAACTTATCGCGAAATATTATGACTGAGCTCGATGATAGCGATTTGCGGGCTGACCTCTGTTTCCAATGCTGCGGGTGCCCCTGCAGTTTTCTTGACTTTGACTGATCGCTTGATCATCCGCTCGAAATATATCCCTGGCGGTATGGGTGTGTTTGTGGAACCCATGTTCGCCAGCCTGTCTGCTTCTTCGTTGCTGGATCTCGCAATGTGCTTCAGCTCTCATCCTTTGAAACTTCCTTCGAGTAGGTTGTACATGTCACGATAGGCGACCATGTTTTCTGCGATAGCGTCGCACTCCTTCATTGTCTGTTGCACGATGAGATTGGAATCGTCGTAGATCATCAGTCGGGTGGCTCCGCACGCAACTGCCATCTTAATCCCATGCAACAGGGCCTCGTACTCTACGTTGTTGTTTCATGCTGGATCGTCGGGTGGGAAGGCCAGTCGTAGGACGTATTGCAGTTTGTCTCCTCTGGGTGATATTAGAACGATCCCAGCTCCTGCTCCTTCGTTTCTCTTGGATCCGTCGAAGTACATGATCCAGTTACTCGTGTATTCCGGCGGCCCTGGTGTTTGTAGTTCTGTCCACTCGCTCAGAAACTCCACGAGTACCTGGGACTTCACGGAATTGCGCCCTGCATAGATGATGTCCCAAGCGCCCAGCTCGATGCTCCATTTTGCTATTCTTCTGGACGCCATTGGGTTGTTCATGATTGTACCGAGTGAGGCATCATTAACCACTGTTATGGTATGTTCCCGGAAGTAATGTTTGAGCTTTCGAGCCGTGAGAACAACTCCATATGCAAGCTTCTAGTAGTGAGGATAGCGTTGTTTGCAGGGTGAGAGCACCTCGCTGATGTAGTATATCGGTCCTTGGACTCCATATGTCTTGCCCTCCTCAGGTTGTTCGACCACGATGGCCGTGCTGATGACTTGGTTTGTTGCGGCTAGGTATAGGTAAAGTGGCTCCCTCTCTTTGGTGTTGCGAGAATGCGCCTGCTCTATAAGGATTGTTTCAGGTCTACGAATGCCTGCTTAGCTTCTGGTGTCCACTCGAATTTATCCGACTTCTTCAACAGCTTGTAGAAGGGTAACGCCTGCTCGCCCAATCGTGCGATAAATCTGCTCAAGGCGGCTAGTCGCCCTGCGAGCTGTTGGACTCCGTGTAGATTGTTGGGCTCCTTCATTGTCAAGATTTCTTGTATCTTCTCCGGGCTGGCTTCGATTCCTCTGGCGGATACGAGGTACCCTAGAAGTTGCCCTGCTGGGAAGCCGAAGACGCATTTTGTGGGGTTGAGCTTAATCCTGTATGCGTTTAGGGCGTCGAATGTTTCTCTGATGTCCTCGAGGAGTGTATCCTCTACTCGAGTCTTGATGACGATGTCGTCAACGTATACTTGTACGTTTTTGCCAATGAGCTTGGCGAGGCATTTTTGCATGCAGCGCTGATATGTTGCGCCTGCGTTCTTGAGCCCGAAGGGCATTGTCGTGTAGCAGTATACACCGTGAGGTGTGATGAATGATGTCTTCTCCTCATCTTCCTGCTTCATTTGGATCTGATTGTATCCCGAGTAAGCGTCCAGGAAGGAGAGGCGTTGGCAGCCTGCAGTGGAGTCTACGATCTGTTCGATTCGTGGGAGGAGAAAGTTATCCTTGGGGAAGTGCTTATTCAGCGACGTGTAGTCGATGCACACTCGAAGGATGTTGGTGTTCTTCTTTGGGACCAGTACTGGGTTTGCAAACCAAGTGGATATCTTGATTGCCCTGATGAATTTTGATGTGAGCAATCTGTTTACTTCTTCTCCAAGCGCTTTCTGCTTGGGTTCTTAGAATCGTCGAGTGGTCTGCTTGATGGGTTTTGCGTCCTTGTAGACTTCGAGTGAGTGCTCGGCGAACTACCTCGGTATTCCTGGCATATCTGAGGACTGTCAGGCAAAAATTTCCCAGTACTCACGGAGGAGTTCGACGAGCGCGCTTTCCTATGCTGACGAGAGGGTAGTGGAGACCATCGCTGTTTTCGCAGAATCTGTCGGGTTCACTTGATGTTTTCGAGTGTCGCTGTTGGCGCTGAATTCCAACTCTGGTGCGTTTTTCTTCGTGAGGGGCATCACGGAGTGGTCCGTGGTCTTTGCTATTTCTTCTAGTTTTTCTTTCATCCCGAAAGATTTTGCGATCTCGTTGAACTCGATGTCGCACTTGTTGGACTTCTGAAAATCTCCGTCGATGGTGATTACACCATATTCTCCGGGTAGCTTGAGCTTCAAGTACGCATAATGTGGTACTGCCATGAATCCTACGAACGCTGTCCGACCAAGAATGGCGTGGTACTGTGAGGGCCAGTCGACTACTTTAAAGTCGAGGAATTCTCTTCTGTAATTGCGTCGATTGCCCAACACCACCTCTAGATTAATTGTTCCGAGTGGACGGATCGCCTTTCCTGGAACTATCCCGTGGAAGGATTTTCTGATTCCGCGAGTCCCTCAAGGTTACTGTTCATCCGACGGAGCGTATCCGCGTAGATGATGTTGATGCCGCTGCCTCCGTCCATAAATACGCGAGCCAGTTCGTAATTACCAATTTGCGCTTGGATTACTAGGGCGCCGTGTCCTGGTCGATAGACTTGCGGGGGTGGTCTGCCATGGAGAAGGTGATCGATTGATCTGCCATTTTCAGGTACTCGGGTCTTGTTGGTGGGGTCTGCACAGGCATGCATATCTTACGCGTATTTGTCTTCTGAGCTCTGCGGGATGGGCAGACTTTTTGTATCATCCCTAACTGTCCAGCCGGGTTCGGGTAGGCGTTAGCTCCGACGTTTGGCACAGGTGGCACAGGTAGTGCGGCTAGCGCCATGTTCGGATTTCCTGGTGGAGGTAGGGGTTGTTGCGGCTGGAACCCTTGGTGTCCTCCTCCTGGAAGTGGCGAGTAACTCTAACTAGCTGCTGGTCTGCTTTTCTTCGAGAAGGCCTCGTGGATGTCGATGAACTTCCGGCAACCCTTGAGAAGGTGTGTTGCCTTAGTTTTGCCCGTGCGCTTATCTGTAAATAGATGTAGCGAGCAATATGGGTCAAGGTCCTCCTCGGGAGTTTTGTCTTCAGCCTTTGGTTTCCATTCGCGACTTCCGCGGCGTCCACCATCGCGGTTTCGCGTGAATTCCGCTGCTACCATCTCTTCCTGATCGTCGTGATCGTAGTATTTCCTCCTTTTCTTTCGACCATGGCGGTCGTCCTCGGGTGCGGGCGATGCTGCTCTCTCGTTGCGCACTGCGTCTTCTCTGTTAGCCCATCTATCGGCTATGATCATCATTTCTCCAATAGTCTTGTGTGCGGCTCGTCCCAGTTCTTCTCTGAAACCAGTTCGTCGGACGCCTTTTGCGGAGGCCTCGACCGCTACTTACTCTGAGATGTTTCCTGCAGTGTTCCTGAGCGTGGTCCATCGCTGGATATACTCGCGAGTGGACTCACCGCTCTTTTGTTTGCAGGCTCACAGTTCCTCGATGGTTGCTGGTCTTTTGTAGGTTGCCTGGAAATTTTTGCAGAAATCGAAGTGCAGATCGTCCCATGATGCGTAGGAGGATCTTGGTCTTGCCTCTAGCCAGCTACGGGCCGCTCCTACTAAGTGCAGGTTGAGGTATTGCATAGCCGTGTTCTTGTTCCCACATTGGCATTTTACTGCCGTGAGGTAGTCGTTTAGCCATGACGAAGGTTCGAGTGAACCATCGTACTTTGTTACTTCCGTGCTGAGCTTGAATCTCTTGGGTAGAGGAGCCTCACGGATGCTGCGGGCGAAGCACAGTGCACTTTAGGTCTCGTCATCCGAAGATCCAGATGAGGAGCGCGCGCGGTGCCTTGCTGCCCTCGCCTTGTCCACTTTGTTTTGCGCGATATCCGACCGCGTGTTGTATCCTGGCTGATCACGATCGGTCTCTTTCCTTGGTTCTTTGCTGCGTTTTCGCGAGCGGCTCCTATGATGTCGTGAGCATTTATTTCTCGAGCTACCTACGATGCTGCTTCGACTCTCATCGTGTCGCCGGGCTTCTTTTACTCAACCACGGCGAGGTGATTTGTCTCTTCTGGGCGAGGCGCTCCTATGCTTGCGCGAGGCTTCCTTTTCTTTCTCCTTCTCCTTCTGTTCAGCAGCTTTTCTGCGATCATAGGAGGCAAGCCTTGAGGCCGCCATGCCTAATCCTTTCCGAACCTGCTTGTACTGCTCCGCTCGAGGGTCGTTCTCCCCTGGTTGGTTCATCTGAATGTAGGTTGCTGCGGCCAGGACTGCGGCAGCAGGAGTTTGCGGGTAGATGTCTCCTTCCTCGTCAACCCGCATAAGGGAAGGTCCGAGTGATCTGCTGATCCCGCCTAGGGATTCGGCGTCCATGGATGCCGTTCTCGATGCATATCCCTTCCTTGCGGGTCGGGTTCCGACCGAAGGTTTTAGAGACAGGTTGGCCCGGCGTTGACTCGATTCATCCGCCAATCTCTTCCGATGGGCTAGGTCTATCCGAGTTCTTTGATAGCTGTGGCCGCTCTCACTAGGTGATAGTGGTAGGAGACCATATCTTCGTGTGGCGCTCCAGCCACAGGCGGCTTGCTTGTTTGCATGGCCTCCTTGGCCCGATCCCAGGCGTCTCACGAGACGTGGATCTCAGCGCGTTCTGCTGCGCTGTGTTCTGTTTCTAGGGGCGGTTGCTCCGATCCTGCCATGCAGACTTGAGCCAGTCGTGGCCCGTGAGTCCTAGACGTGTTTTGTAGAGTTTTCTTGACCTGAGAGGGTTCCTCTGTCGATAGGGTATGGAAGTTGCACGAGTTGAAGCGGATAGACTTGCCACTTTTCTCTAGGTAGGGTCGCGAGTCGATGGCTTCTGACTCAGATCCTGATTCTTCAGGGAAGTGGAGGATTCCGTCCTTGTTGGTGTAGAATTTCAAGCTTCCGAACGTCAAGGTGACGCCCTTCTCCAGATCGCTGAATACCGGGCGTGATTCCGACGAGTGAGGGGTGACCACGACAGATCCGATCCGGATAGGATTGGTCGGAGCCGAAGTCGAAGGTCTCCAACGTGAGTTGGATGATGAAGCCGAAAATGCCGGAGATCCAGCGCCCGCCGTTCCCACAGACGGCGCCAATTGTCGAATCTGCGTATCGGCAATTCCCTTAGGTGAACTCATACGGTTTCGAATAGGAGAACCCATGAGCGCTGGTGACGATCGTCGGCTAGACAGGAGGCACAATTTTCCCAGGTTCGGGGCCCTCGTAGAGGTAAAACCCTTACTCCTGCATCTGTCGATCTGTATTATCGAATAGATCGGTTATAATGGTGGTTGCTCAAGTCGAGAGTACGATCTCGAACTCAAGGCTTTGGTGGTGCGGTATTGCTTGGTCCTCTTCCGGTGGTTCTCCTGGCCTTATATAGATGGCCAGGTCTCAAACCCTACCCGGGGAGGACTCGAACTCTAATCCTATGTCGGTTACAAGTTTCCTATCTTAGCCCGCAAGGCATTGCGGGTGGGCTTCAAGTGGGCTTTCCAGAATACTCAGAAGGCTTCCCTTCTTGGGCTTTAACCTTGGGCCTAGGACCGGGGTGTCCTTACCCGCAGGGTCCAAGGTCCATCCCTTCGTCAGGGAGTGATGAGTCCCTGTTGTGCACATTATATAGTAATTCAAACCTAACACTGTGCATGTACCTTGGGGAGTTCCCTCTTGATTTTCTAGAACACTTGGTTGATCCTATCAAAATATTTATTTTGGTCAATCGGTTTTTCGGATCCTTCGGTTGGTTGCTTCTTTGTGAACGTATCCTTCAATTTTATTTTCTTTGCAAACCCTTGGATCCTCAATATAGTTTGATCTCCCTCCATCTATTCATAGTTGGATATATGCACTTGATTTCACTCATATCATGAGGAATGCATACACTATGGGGGAGCTCTTACTATATTGGCCTTCTAATATTTTTGCCCATTTCGGCAATGGATACCAATGGGGGAGAAGTTTAGAGGGTTTAAGGGAATTTGGTTTATGCTTTAGTTTCGTTCTTAAGCATTTTCCTTTCCATGCTATTGCATCCTTGCTCTTTGATTAGCATGGTTGCTTAATTCATCATATAAACCCTCGTAAAAAGGCATTGTCATCAATTACCGAAATGGGGGAGATTGAAAGCGCATGGTGCCCCCATATGTGGTTTTGGTAATTAATGACAATCATTATGGACTAATGTTTGCATTGAGTTATCCTTGTAGTGGAGTTCATGTGTTGAACTCTATTAGCTTCCTTGATGGCCATTATTATATTCAAGGATTGATATGAAGAATGGTCATGATTTGAGTTGAGCTTATTGCTAGTGTGTCTTGAAGAAAAGGATCTGGTGATCTTTCATTATCATCTTCAAGACATCATCATTTGTAGTAAGAAGCAAAGATACATGGTTGATCAAGCAAGCGATCAACACTCAAAGCTACAATTTGTACCAAGTGGGATTGTGTATCTCATGGTATGGTAAGCAATTGTAAATATAGATTTATGAACTGACCCATGATATGTGTGTGTGGAATTTCTATGTGTGGTTAGGTATCTTCCCATGGGCATTAACCAAAAGTAAGATTTCATATTGCCCGTGGTCTATGTCGTCGTCAAGCAGTGTTCGTCATCTAGCTTGACGTCGAAGCTCAAGTGAAGCATCTAGAAGATATCCTATGCTTGATGCTTGCCACCCTTTTGGAGATTGTGTCCTTGTGAAGATTTTCCGAGAAGGGTCTCTCCCATAATGGTGTATGGGGGAGCTAGTCTCTCCCATAATGGTGTAACGGGGAGCAACTTGCAAGTCTTCATCAAGCAGAGCTTGTGCTAGCAAGCGTAATCAAGCAAGAAGATCCAAATTGAGAGAGACAAGATCGTCATCATCTAGATCAAGTGGAATGCTCAAGGCAAAGGTATAATCTTGATAGGTTTTCTATTTTACCGGTCTCATGTCTTCGGGAGACCGGGTTATAGGATAGATAGTCGTACTATCAAGAGGGGCTCTCAAGTGAGTAACGTGATCGAATTGTTGTGGAGAGCTCAAACCTTCACATACTTTGCATATCATCTTTCTTGGTTCTTATTTGGCTTTTTTATCCTTTGGGTTCTAGTGCTTGTCGTGATCTTCATGGCAAGCCAAGGTTTATCGAAAACGGTTTTGGTAAGAAAAGCTTGTTGCGATTTCGGTGGTGAAAATATCCGGTTCAGCTTTGAGAATGTTTCCACAACTTCCATGTGTGGTAACTTCTCCATTCCTTTTTTTATCGGTAGTCCTTGTTATTACCTTTCCAACCCATTTGGATTCACCTTATTCGGAGTTCATTCGCAAAAGTTATGTGTGTTTTCGTGTTGGAGGTTTTACCGGGTGTTCCTATTTGAGAGGTCTAAACCTTTACCCATTTGGTTTTATCTTCCATTTATGGAAAATGATCTTTCTCTGCATATTTTTGTAGTGCTTGTCGTTGCGATTTCAATGAGCCCAAGAACATCGAAAACAGAATCCATATGCAAAAGTTATAGCATTTCTCGTATCGGTGGTCAGTCTCACTGTTTGCATCCGGAATATTCCGGGGCCATTCCGGCCATAACGGGAAAAGGCTCTGTTTTCCATCCGGAATATTCCGGGGTCCGGATTATCCCTGGCCAATCCGGCCTGGTCGCATTTTGGGCAGAAAACGGCTAGTTTTTTAGCACCTATTTAAGGGGCTTTCTTCCCCAAAGTCCCTAAGACTTTCCCAGCCCATTTTCCGTCTCTCTCCCCACCATTGTTGACTTTGGAAATCTTGCTCCTCTCTCAATCCCTCCAATGATTCTTGCATATCTTTGAGGGAGAAGTTAGAGGAGATCTAGATCTACATTTCCACCTATCCATCCTCCTTCTTAGTGAGGGAAACCTAGTAGATCTTGATCTTGGAGTTCGTGGTGTTTCTCCATTGTTCTTCCTCTCTTATTACCCCCATAAGCATTTGTTGCTTTGTTGGAATTTGAGAGTGGAGGATCTGAGCACTTGTTCTCTTGCCATTTGCATCGGTTTGCTCTCTCCACGAGGATTCGTGGAAGTGAAAGATTGTGAGCTTGTTACTCTTGGGTCTTTGACCCTAGACGACTTGTGGTGATTCAAGAAGAGTTGGGTGCCCCCAATTTGTTGTGGGTGTGTGCCCCAAGTGTTTGTAAAGGATTCGATCCCCGCCTAAAAGGGGTTCTATAGTGAGAGGTGAACTAGGCCTTCGTGGCGGAAGTTCATCGGAGAATAGGGTGAGGCCTTAGTGGCGTTGAGTAGGCCTTCGTGGTGAGCTCACACCACTCCAACGAGACGTACTCCCCTTGTGGGAGGAACTCGGGAATACCTCATCGTCTCCGTGTGCATCGGTTATTTCTATACCCGAGCTTTTTACTCATGCAATTTACATTGTGATAGCCTTTGCAATTGAAGTCATATATCTTGCCATCATCTTGTTACTTGTCTTGCTTAGCATAAGTTTTTAGTGCGTCTAGTTGACCCTAGAATTTTTAGGTTGTATGCTTGTTAATTTAAACACCTAGTTTATTTCCGCATTTAGCAAGCTTTAACCAGAAAAGTTTTAATCGCATATTCACCCCCCTCTAGGCGACGTCGTTGTCCGTTCACGCGTCCGCTAGGATTTTTCTTCGTGTTGTTAACACGGAAATTTACCGGAGGACCCATCTTGAGAGCGATTCCAGGTCCTTAAGAGAGATCTTTTGGGTCTTACCTTCATATACGAAATAATATGGCATACGGATGTGCCTAGTCGGCCGAACAATCCAGGTTTGTGATGTGTGTACATCCTATGATAGTGGCAGGAGCTGCACACTCGCGAGTTTTGTCTGGGGATCTCTCGAGTAAGAGAAAATCCTTCTTGTTTTGTGCACAAAGGTTTTTGCCTTTGTCTGTCCGTACGAAAGAGTTTTCGTGTCTGGAAAGATTGTTGTGCCCCTACGAAAGAAAATTTCGTGCTCGGGGTTTTCCATGCGAAAATTTTTCCGCGCTTTAATTTGCCCATACGAAGTTTATTCGTGTTTGGGATTTTATCCGAAAGAATTTCGGGCCTGATGATGTGCGCTATGACGTGTAGCACACTTTCGCTTCTGAATCCTCCTGATGGGACGTGACGAATTGAAAACAGGATTTGTTTGGCCCACCTTGTCAGCTTTTGACCGGAAACGAGACGTCGTTGCCGGTTTTCCCGCGAGCCGCGCGCAGTTAATGCGCACGATCCTTTGTTAATATCGTGGCACGAAACAGCGTTCACCGCCGTTTCGCTTCAGCTTCACGCGTGGCAGCCGCGATGAGTGCCACGTTGCTCGATGAGCGGCCAGGATTGGGTGACACCGTGTAGATATACGGCCCTTAGGTAAAAGATAAAAAATCTCCCATCATTCGCTTCCCAGCCATCGTCTTCCTTGCGCCCATCTTCTTCTCTTTGAGCTTGCACCAGCATCCATGGCGGGGGAAAGAAGCGTAGTGCTGCTCTCTCCTCTTCGCGGGCGCCCGAAGCTGTTCTTGCGCCACCTGCTCCGCGCTCCGCCAACACCACGCAGAAAACCATCAGGGAGATGCAGAGGGAAGGACTGCTGCCTCCCAACACGGCGAAGTGGGTTTGCCTCGCCAAAAAAGAAGAGGTACCAAGTCCTCGCGCGCACGAGCGCGTGATTTTCACGGCTCACGTTTCGCGCGGGCTCTCTCTCCCCTTTCGAGCGCATGACCTGCCTCCGAACGCGGTGCATCACATCGCGTGCTTCATCGTGCTTTGCGAGTGCTTCCTCGGCATTCGCCCGCACTGGGGCCTTTGGAAGGCCCTGTTCAAGGTGCGGGTCTTCCGCGAGAAATCGCGGGTAGAGACCGAGTTGGGAGAGACGCTGCGCACCGGCGGCTTTGGAATCCAGGCGAGGTCTGATAGCCTGTAGTTCGACATGCACGTCATCGACTCCGCGCAAGGGTGGAGGAAGAAGTGGTTCTACGTCGTTGACAGCAGCGCGGGTGGAGTTCATGAGTTCGATCCGTTCACCGTCTTGAAGCGGCGAAAGTCCTGGGCGCATAAGATTTCAGTCGAATAAAATCAATTTGTCACCCGCTACTCGCCAAGGTGGCCACTCTCCGTGACCAAGCTTCAGGGATTGCGCTGAACGGCTTGCATCTGGCGAGTATGTTCCTCAAGCGCAGGATCCATCCTCTGCAGGAGAGGCCCTCCACTATGTGGGAGTATCAGGGCGTCGAAGACCCCAGCCGCGTGAGCCGAGAAGAATTCTCGAATGCCGAGTTCGAGTAGAAAATCGCAGCCATCACCAGTCTGAAAGTGGGCGAGGACTTCCCCGACTGCCCTTTTGCTGCATTCAAAGCTTCGAATCCTCCTCCATCCAAAGTAATTTCGAACCCTACTCTTTCTCAATTTTTGTTCCTCTGTTCGAGAGTTTGTCGACTGAGTTTCTTTTATTTTTTCTTCTTATTTTTCTTCTGTAGAGCCTAAAGATAGCTACCTGCTACCCGCCAGTATCCGGTGAAGAGGCATCGGACCTGTTGGCGAGCAACCTAGATGTCCCAGCCGATACTAGTCTTGCCGATGCCGATTTGAGCTCCGATCACGGTTCTTCGGATGAAGTGGAGGAATTGGGTAGCGATCTTCGCCACGGCGAGCGTCGCAGGGAGGGAGATGATGAAGCCACTTCCAAGGACAACTCTTTGGGTGGGGCGTCTGATAAAGAACCTCTCACCGTGTCCCCGTTGAGTGTGCGAGCTCCCCTTGCTCCTAAGTCGAAGATCCGAACCGCTTGGGATGCGGATATGCTGGATGACGAAGATGATGAGTAAATTTCTTCCTTACTTTAACTCTCTAGTCGAAAGTTTTCTTCTGGCTTCTTCTTATGCCGTTTGTTTCTTTTTCATGATGGGATGCAATCTATTAGCCCTGGCCAGTTCGCCTCTTCTTTTCCTTCTGAGAAGAAGAAGAATGTAGTTGCGGGTGGGACTCCAACTGCTAAGACTGCCCAGAGCTCGCCGAGTCCAGCCCCAATAGCCCCGGCGGCGGAGTATAGACTGCCTAGCTTTGCAGTTGGATCCTCGACTTTGAAGGAAGTGTCGGGTAGCTCAGCTGATCCTCTGTGCATCGCTCAAGGACAGGTAATATTTGTTCTTGTCCTTGCATTCTGTACCTCGTTCATTTAGGATTTTTATCGGGTGCACGGCATTGCTCCCGATGGGAGTATCCCCCGAGCCTGTGGTCAATCGCTTGCGATTGTCTACAGGCTCAAGAACTTAAGCTTTTTCCTTGATTTTATCGGGTGCACGGCAGTGCTCCCGATGAGAGTAGCCCCGAGGCTATTCTCGACTGTTTATAGTCGCGAATAGGATCAATCTCCTCTACCTTCTCTGACTTCTTGATCTTTCTGTTTTGTAGTCTCTTCTTGAATCCCTCGCGGCCATTTGCAGCCGCGTAATTTCGGCCGAGACAGAATGCGTGACCCTTCGGGCAGATCGCGATCGACTTGCCACGGAAGGCCAACTTCTCCAAAGTAAGTTGATCTTGATCCTTCTCTTTATTCTTTCCGGTCGTGCGAATTCCTTTGGGTTTGAACTTCATTGCCTGTGTAGCTCAAGTCGAAATTCTGTCGGCTAAGAAGACTGATGCTATCACGCGGGTAAACACCCTTGAGGCTGAGTTGGAGGCTGCTCGAAAGGAATTGGAGTCCTCTCGCAAGCAGTCGACTAACTTCGAGGGGAAGCTCGATGGCACCCATGACGCTTTGAAGAAGTTGGAGGAGACTGGTGCCAAACAAGACAATGATCTTGTTGACTTGCTTGGCCTTTTGGCCCAGAACTTCGCGAGTAAGTTGTACTTGGCTTATATTGTTTTTCGACTGGCCTGGCGTGTCTTTGAAATTAATGTTGTCTTTTTGCAGGTGTCCTCGGCGTTGCACAGGAGCTACCTGGGGTTCCTCGAGTGGACGCGCTGACGGATTCCTGCGCTCAGCTTTGGAAGCACGCGAATGGGATCTGCTCCCTCATTGGTGATGTTGTTCAAGTGCTGACGCAACTCCACGATCGCCTTCTGGTGGATGTTGTGGTTCCGCCTACGCTAGGTGGCCTCCTGAAGGTTTTCCCGGAGGACGATCTTCTTCAGGCCTACTCGGTTGGCGCACGGAGTCGAAGGCTTCGACGAAGCGTACTCGAACCTTATTGTCGATGCTTCTACGGGCAGAAAGGTAGCGCTTCATCCTTTCGGCGACCCAGCTGGAATCCTTGCTCGGAAGTTAGCCGATTTGATTACCCGTGCTAGTCGCAAGGGGCAACCTGCCACGAGTGGAAACACTTCCATAGTTCCATAGGATAGATTCTATTATTTTGCTCTTCCAATGTAATGAACCTTGGGATGTATTCCCGTACCTCTGCTTTTAATCGGAACGTCCTTTTGATATCTGAGATGTGACTTTTGCACTTTGATTGTTATGAGTTCCTCCCGATGGGAGTAGCCCCCGAGCACCTGTCGAATAGGCGGTATATGTCTCGGGTGTGATGCCTTGAATTCTTCCTTAACCTTTTCTTATCTCTTTCCAGGTGACAGGCATTGCCGCGAAGTCTTCGAGTGGATTTACTGTCCGACTGGATCCTCTTGTTGCCTCTGCTAGTACCTTTGCCTCCCTTCGTGACCGCGTCGTGGATGGCAAAAGCAAGTTGAAATCTTTGCGCGGAGTGGCTGATTTGGCCAAATCTAAATAGAAACTTGCGACTGAACGTGAGCAGTTCGTGTTGGAGGTGTTGGCAGCTGTTGCTAAGGATATATTTTGTGAGCACGCGAGCCCCCTAGCATTTTACTTATCTGCCTCTTTGTCCTTTTCTAACTTTTTGTAGCCTTCTCTGTAGTTGTTGAGCCTAACGATCAATGTGAAGCACATTGGGTAGATAACCATATTGCGCATGAAGCTGGTAGCTCAAATCCACACGCAAACAACTTCTGGTCTGATCGTAGTGGGGGCTTCATTCTGGTCACTTTGAAGTATCGCGTGGGACAGGCGAAGATACTTGTTGATTCCTGTCGCGATGCTCTGGTGGCTATGAATCATGCTTTTTATCCGCTAGAGAGTGGTCCAAAAGATTTGAGTCATCTACTCAGAACTTTCGGTCGAGTAGGGGAAATTCGCGAGTGCGTCCGTCAGCAGTTGATTTCTGGATCCCAAGTAGCACTGGCGTTTGTCCGGTTATGGTATCCTGAAGTCAATTTTGTCTCAGTGGCTAGGCTTCCGGATGCGCCAATCGACATGATCTCTCATTATGTTGTTGTTCGTCCTGCAGGGGAGGAGATCATTTGACAGACTGCTAAGGAGATTAATCGAGTGCTAGCCGAGGAAAAAGGCTAATCGCCATTATAGGATGTAAATATCCTGCTGTTTTGTACATTTTCCTTGAAACTTTGTAAGGTGTTAACCTCGTCTATACTCTTGTATTTGTAATTTTTCTCACAATGCTAAGTTAGGCGTAGCCCCGTGTGTTTGGGGTGTATACCTGTTTATTCAACGTGTAAGATGAAAAAACTTAGATAGTTATGGTTGAGAAACCATGTATTTTATTGATATGACTGAGAAGCCATGTATTTTTTCGAGCTACAAGATGGCTAGTATAGCCTTATTTCGCGATTAAGATAATCCTAAGGATAGAATTTGCGGAGGTGCGCAAAGTTCCATGGGTTGGAGTAGATGCCACCAGTCTTCGGGTTCTGTAGTCGATATGTGCACCCAGGGACACTAGTAGGGAAAAGGCTACCGCAGGCGAACCAATTTAGCCTACCGCAGGCGAATGACTGTTCGCCTGGGACCACCTCGCCAGCGGTAATGACTTACCGCAGGCGAACAACCAAATGCGCCTGGGGTATCTTGACATACCCCAGGCGAACAAGACTTATGCGCCTGGGGTAATCCTCTTACCTGAGGCGAACAAGCGCTGTGCGCCTGGGGTACATGTTCGCCTGGGGTATGCTTCCCTGTTCGCCTGGGGTATGGTTTTGCTGTGTCAAAAAATAAAAGAAACGAAAATAACAGAATTACAGCAAATTGACAGTAATAAATATGAAAATGACAGCAAAATAACAAAAATATTTCGATCATCACCAAATAGTCTCGAAACAAATAGTTTAGTTACAAGCATAGTTCAAACACTAGGAGTACATAGTCCAAACAAATCGATAGTTTAGTTATCTAGACAAGCAAAACAACAAGTAGCATCAACACTAGGAGTACAAGGAGTATAAGCACGGCGATGGCGAATGTGGTCATCCGGGCCCTCGTCTTCTCCGTCTTCTCTCTCGCTAGGTAAGTGGCGTATCGAGCTTCCGCCTCCACCATGGTCTTGTACCCATTGTAGCTGTTGCCGCTGAAACCGTGCACCTGTCTTCGGCATTGGTCCCAGTCGTCGTAGACTCCGGGAACCCTACCGACATACACAACATACCATGTCATCTGTGCATAGGACAAAAATACGAGTTTAGCATCGAAAGTGATAATAGACCGCAAATAACTATCAAAAAATAGAAGCATCAAGGTTTACGAATAAAACACGACAAATAAAGGTCTAAAAGTTATATGATGCAAGTGTATACTAACATTTTGTCAATCCTATATTCTCGGCGGGAACGGACGAACGCCTTGTAGCGTGTTGAATGTCCGGGTGTCACGTTGCTCTCGTAGGTGTGCTTCTATGTCACGGTTGCTCGGTGGTGCGTGGCCGTGGAAGAACAAGCCACCCCGAGTGATGACATCCGACGAGAGTATCGTGCAGATCCTCCGCTGGATGCGACGGAACTCAGCCCGCACATATTCATCGGTGGTGTTGGCCATTTTTGTGGTCAGGTCTCGGAGATCACTTGGTAGATGGGCCTGTTGGGCATCCTTTAAGTACTCCCTCATCTGAAAGATGACATACCAGGCTTCCAACTCAGATTCTTGCTCCGATTGCTTGAGGCAGGGGAAGTTTGTTACGTGGGTGCACACGTAGGCGCCTCGGACTATTTTCTCCTTTTTTAGGGGCTTGCCTAAATCGGCGGCGAAGCCGTTGAGGGCACTATTAAGAACAGCTCTTATGTCGGTGTAGTCCTTCTGCACCGCCCTACCCGCATCAAGATAAGTGCATTGTGACCAATGCGGTTCCATGACGATGAGTACGCATCCTCCGTTTCTGCGCAGAACATTTCGAACAAGAGCCATCAATATCATCAATCGGAATACTAAGGAGATTCTAAAAGAATGTAACGACGTGAAGCGGAGAGGACTACTTACTTGGGAAAGTATGGCATGAGAATGGCGTTCTTATCCTTGTTATCTATCAAAAACCCCGTTATGTAAGTCGTGATAAGAACTCGGTCCGCATGTGACCGCAAGTAGTCCTCATTCATGTAGTACGGGTCCATAATCGCCATGTGCGGGGTATTCTCCATGACCATATCATGCGCCATGCTGAGCGATACCAGGCGGACAATGCTTCGGTCGAGCTTACCCAAGTGGAAGACCCTGAATATGTCTTCGTATCTGATGAAGAACACCTCTGCGGGATTTGAATCCACAAAGCCCAAGGATCGGGGCACCTTGACCACGTATAGCGGGTAGGAGGGATGTTTCTCACGTAGAAGTTCATTCTCTTTGAACAAAATCCCGTCGTGGATGGTCCTCATGTCACCACCCATGACAGCGACAACCTCTGCCGGCAGCATCGGCTCACCCATCTCATGCACCTTCCTCCACGGGACGGCGGGCGGCAAACGGTCCAGGACTCGGGAGACCGCTGGCTGGCTACTAGAGGAGGCACCACCTTTCTTCTTGTTGCCCGGCCTCTTCCGATTCTTCTTCGGCCTCAAGCAGATGGGAGTGCCGCTTTGTTTTACCGCCTCCGCGGCCGTAGCACGGAGTGTATTCGGGGTAACCAGCGTAGGCTGTGGAGCCGTAAAGGCCGTCTGCTCCTCGGGAGTTTCTTGGGAATAGGTTAGCTTCTTCTGTATATCCGGTTTTCTGGTGGGTAACTCAGAAGAACCGCCCTCTCCGCCATCTACCTTCTTCTGGATATCAAGAGTTCTGGCGGGTAACTTCGGAGGAACCGGCTTCTCGCCATCCAACTGATTTATGAAATCGTCAATGGGAGCAAGTTCAATATCCATGTACTCGTCATGGGTCTCATGCTCGTGATGTTGCTCGTCATTGGACGTCTCGTGCTCGGGAGGAGGAGGATCCACCGGAGGTGGAGAGAGGACATTGCCATGTTGGACCTTGTCTTGTTGGCTTGCCGCGGGCGCAACCGGTGTAGTGGTGACGGTCATGGCTTGGCTTGGCGCCGACCCTGACGTCGTGTTCAGCCGAATAAGGGCTTTCGGCCATAGCAAGATTTGATTGTCCAGTTGGCCGAGATTCAGCTCGCTGTCGGCATCGGCGGGTTGATTAGGAGGATACAAGTTCTCGAATCCCGGTAGCACCAGATCGACGCGAACCCGAAGCTCGTTGTCCGGTATATCTCTGCAATGGTACTTGCGGGATAGTGGCTGCAAGATGCTCCCCTTTGCAACATCCTTCAACTCGCTGCCCACTTTTAGCAGGAAGGTGCATCCCGTCGCGTCAGCCTGCGATAACATGCATGGATAGGTCAGAGAGTAGGGTTATATTGAACTGGCTACAGCTTTTGAGACGGTCAATAATTTACCGTGAGGGCATTGAGCTCGGCTAACGTCGACGGACCACAGGTGATGGTGGGCTCGTCGAGCAACGGGGTGGTGGCCGCGCCGGACACGGCCGACGGTCCATCGGGGGCAGGCGCGTCGGGCACGGCCGACGGTCCATCGGGGGCAGGCGCGTCGGGCACGGCCGACGGTCCATCGGGGGCAGGCGCGTCGGGCACGGCGGGGGCGACAGGCACGGCCGACGTCGACGGACCACCGGCGGCGGCCGCGGCGGGCACGACCAACATCGACGGTATGTTGAACGTCGGTAACGGCCCCTGTGAGCCGCCGGCGATGTAGCCACATATTTTTTCAAATACGGCTGGGATGAGCGCATTCATCTTTTCCCCCACCGTTCTCTCAATCTTCTTCTCCATGTTTGTTTCCAAGTCATGGACCTTCTTCTTCAGCTCCTCCGTCTCCTCGCTCTTCTTCGCCGCCCGCGACTCCTTAGTGCTGGGCTCAGCCAAGCCATGGTGAGCGTGCTTCTTATTAAGTCCGCCGCCGGTGATACGGCCTAAGTGCGGCCTTTTAAGAGGGTCCTGGCTCTTTGCCTTGTTGTACCCCCTGATGAAAGGCTTATCCCACGCGACTTTGGCCGTCGACGTCTGCGACGAGGAAGATTCAAGTTGTTGTTCTTCTAGCTGCAGAAGCAACATATAAACGGTTTAGAATTGGTTTCGTACTAGAATGAAATCATGGACTTGATGATGATGAGTTGCATGAAATGGTAAATTTCTTACCACTAGCTTCTCAACATTCTTCACGCTATCGTCCGTGACCAAAATAACACCCTCCACCATCTTCGGGTCCGAGACAAGTTCCCCGGTCGGAGTTACTTTTCTGTACCTCGACCTCATGAATTTCTGGAATTGCGGGTCATGGGCATACTTGGTGTAAGGGTTCTCAATCCCTTTTTCAATGTAGGCCTGGTCCTCTTTCGCCCAAACTGGCTCCTTCCCGTCGTAGCCACGACAGCCGAGATTGTGGTGACCGATGTTCTTCGACGCTAGATCCTTCCCCCATCCCGTTTGCTTCTTAGTGACATCAAGCGACTCGTTATCTAGGAAAGTCTTGAAGTCATCGGGCGTAATCCGCGGGAAGTGGCGATGGATCTCTTCGAATGGTGTCGATTCCTTAATCATCGCCCTCACCATAGTCTTGTAATTGCTCAGGGCTTTGGTGAATCTAGTGAGGGCGAGTTTGTTCACGAGGTTGCCCTTCAGATTCTCGTTGTTGTAGGGGGGAGGGAACTCGTACCGCGCGTGCAGCCTCGAGATGAGTTGGGCGCGCAGAGTTAGTTTCTTCTTGAGAGTCGGCTCGTTGACATTGACGACGTCTCGAAGTATCGCGCCAAGTTGGAGGAAGTACCCCTTCACAAGGTCCAATGGCATTAGAGGCGTGCCACTGGAAGGGTCCACCTCCGTGAATTTCTCTCGAACGGTGCCGACCTTGTTCGGAGCTCGCTTTCGACGCTTGTTTCCCGTCGTGCTGCTCCCTGAGGGACCCCCCGCGCCACTATCAGTGGTTTCCTCCTCGCCACCGGTGAGCCCGTCATCATTGAGGGGCTCGACATCATGGTCAGTTTCTGTCCGATCTTCCTCTTGCGACTCTCGGGCCATAAGGATGTAGTGGTCCAATAAAGCCGGATCCGTAGTAGAAGAAGACATGCCCTAGCTAGCAGTAGACAAAACGTATACTGTTAGTCACCGGAAAAATTCGGCGTGACCTCGGCTATATATAAATGGTCATGCCGGAGTGCCAGAAATTCGCCGGAACGGAAATGAATCAACGTTCCGACAAAACATTGGCACTCAATGTACCTGCGACAGAAATTGAATGCACACATATGCATGGCCACAAAAACAGTTCCTTGCATTGCTGTCATCACATGGCACAAAAACTCCCAGGAAATTCATATATCATGCCAAAAAAACCTTCATATATATTGATCAAAGTAAAATACTGCACTTAATTAATAACAAATCACGGAGAATTCTAGCAGTGTCCAAAGCTTCAGTGTTCTATTCACATGTAATTAGTAGGTGATTCAGCTAGTGTAAGAAATATAGCATTTTATACTATGAGCTGAACTACCAGAATCCAGAAATAATGGTACATGATCAGATCCAGTTGTAGCTAAAGCATGTAGCAGCAGTAGTACTATGAGGGCGTTGGAAGAGGGGGAGGGGGGGGGGGGCTGACCTGGGTTCGTCGTGGGCGTGGGCGACGGCGGCGTGGGTGACGACGGCCGGCGTGGACGACGACGATGAGAGGGACGGCGCGCGCGCGGCGTGCTCCCGCTCCTCCTGCCCTGCTGCTCCCGCTCCTCCTCCGCTGCTGCTCCTGCTCCTCCTCCTGCTGCTGCTCCTGCTCCTCCTCCTGCTCGACAACGACGACGGCGGCGTGCGATGAGAGAGGCGACGGCGTCGTGCGATGAGAGAGGCGACGGCGGCGTGCGGTTAGGGCTCGATATGTGCGATGAGAGTGATTATGCGGGTTGTGAGTTAGCAGATCGAGTACTTACAGGCGCACAACGAGTGAAATGCGCCTGCGCTATCCCTTACCCCAGGCGAACAAAGGGATGTGCGCCTGCGCTAACGTTCTTAGCGATTCGTTTTGCGCGGGCCCACAGAGGTATACCCCAGGCGCACATACTGGAAAATGCGCCTGCGCTAAGCATTAGCACCGGTTTGTATAACAAACCGGTTCTAAAGGAGTGTCCACTGGGCCCACCTAGCTACCCGCACAAATGGCCGCAGGCCTTTAGGACCGGTTTGTATAACAAACCGGTCCTAAAGGCCTGCGGCCATTTGTGCGGGTAGCTAGGTGGGCCCAGGGGACATACCTTTAGAACCGGTTTGTGACACAAACCGGTTCTAATGTTCTTGGCTCGATGCCCTGTTATGCCCGGCCCCACAGATCCTTACCGCAGGCGCGTTATCTAGATAATGCGCCTGCGGTAAATTTCGTAGGATTTTGGTTTGCGCGGTCCCACATGGCATTACCCCAGGCGCATGTCCTGTCAAAAGCGCCTGTGATATATATTACCCCAGGCGCGTTTTCTCGATGATGCGCCTGTGCTAAGATTTTCTAAATTACACAGCCCCACGGCCTGGGACACATCGAGCAATACGAATGCTATAATATGTGGCTCCCCCACGTTGGTTTTCACTTAAAAAATACATACATATGAATGTTAACATGTGCAAAAATATTTAATATATGTCGCATCGAGCGTAAATAGATTGGTTTAGCGAGATACCGCAAGTGTTTCTCTCTAAAAACACATTTTAATATATGTTTGCTGCTTTGATTGCCAAACGGATTGAGACCGTCGGTGCTCGCACCAAGCCTGATATGATGTTCCTTGGGTCGTTCGCGAATTCCTCATCGAATGCGTCTAATGCTTTCCACTGACATGCATCCGAAGGGTGTGTTAGCACTGGTTTTTCAACACGTTCTTGATCGCTCAGGGCATCTCCAGCCGTTGCGCCCCCCAGGGCCCAAAACGCCGCCGTTTTGGGGCCGCCGCGGCGCTAAACGGCGCTATTCTGGAACCTGGGGGGGCGCGTTTCCCAGTCGCGTCCCGAGCCCAAGAACCGGCCCAAACAAACGCAAAATGAAAACAGGCGAAATTTTATTGAAATTCGAAAACTGCGTACATGCATATTCGGCGCGAATTTAAGCTAGTACGAAAAATTTAAACTAAACATAGGAAATTTAAACTACTCGATGACTGCTCCGCCTACGCATCGTCGTCTTCATCAGCGACGTCGTCGTGACGGTGCTGGTTGGAGGGGCCGGCTCCGTCCTGGCTCGCCGCGGCGAGACGGCGTTGCTCCGCCCGCTCCGCTCGGGCCTGCAGGCGCAGCCGGTGCAGCTGCGCCTGCTCGGAGGGCAGGCGGTTGCGCCGCCGCTCACTCTGCAGCGCAACCTGCCGCCGGTCGGCCTCGTAGAGGGCGATGATGCCCTCCTGCTCGACGGAGGCAGCACGCTGGGCCATCTGGTGGCGCACCGCTCGCGCCGCCTCCTCCCGCTGGTGCGCCTCCAACGAGGCACGAACGGCGGCCGCCTCCGCCGCCGTCGCGGCCTGCTCGAGGACGCCGCGCACCTCGCGGTACGCGTCCTCGTTCTGCGAGGTCTCGAACGAGTGCAGCCCGGC
Organism: Alopecurus myosuroides; assembly: GCA_028641055.1. Classification (NCBI taxonomy): domain Eukaryota; kingdom Viridiplantae; phylum Streptophyta; class Magnoliopsida; order Poales; family Poaceae; genus Alopecurus; species Alopecurus myosuroides. Next base: position 26,216,666 of record CM054063.1, read on the forward strand.
GTGCTGCTCGGGCCACACTGGTTGCCTCCTCACCTCGCGTCTCCAGTGGCGGGCGGCTCGCCGCGCTTCTCGCGCCTCGTCGTACTCGGGTGGCTGCTCCGGCGCCACCGGCTCCGGCGCCACCACCTGCGGCTCCAGCGCCGCTTGCTGCGCTGGCTGCAGCTCGTCGTCGTCGCTCTCGGGGCCCGCGTCCCAGAGGTTCTCCATTGCGGCGAGGTTCGAGGGTGGAGAAGAAGGGTGGAGAAAGAATGGCGAGGAGGGAGTCGAGACTGTGCGTACGGGGAGGGGGCGGGCACCATTTTATATACTACTCGCGGGCCAGTCGCTGCTGCCGCCCCGCCATTAATCCGGTGGACTTTGACTGGGGCGCATGCACTGGCCGGCCGCCTTTGACGGCGCGGGGGTTTCTGTTCCCGGCGTTTAATGGCGGGGGTTTCTGTTCCCGTGTTTAATGGCCATTAATCCGGTGGACTTTGACTGGGGCGCATGCACTGGCCGGCCGCCTTTGACGGCGCGGGGGTTTCTGTTCCCGCGTTTAATGGCGGGGGTTTCTGTTCCCGTGTTTAATGGCGCGTTCTGGGAAGCGCCTGCGCTAAGTGGTGCTACCCCAGGCTATTCTTTGTCCCAGGCGAACTACTTACACGTGCGCCTGCGCTAAAGGGAGCTACCCCAGTCCACTTTTTACCCCAGGCGCTTCGGTACGTACTCGCCTGTGGTATCTGTTATACCGCAGGCGAACTGATACGCGATTCGCCTGCGGTAAAGGAAGCGTGCCAGCGTCGGCCGTGGTTGGCCCTGCCACACTTTACCCCAGGCGCTTCCGGTTTCTGTTCGCCTGGGGTAACTGGCCTACCCCAGGCGCACCTGGTTTCTCTTCGCCTGCGCTAATTAACCCAGGCGCACCGTTTTCCTTGTTCGCCTGTGGTAGGATATGCTGCTATAAGCAAATCTCTAGTAGTGGGATAACTTCGTGTATTATGAAGGGTCCTTCCCATGGTGCCTCGAGCTTGTGTCCTTCCTTCTGCTTGAGCCGCAACACCAAATCTCCGACCATGAAAGCTCTATGGCGTATACGGCGACTATGGTAGTTATGCAGAGATTGTCGGTATACCGCGGATCTTACGAGTGCAATATCGCGAATCTCGTCTAGTGCGTCCATATCTTCCGCGAGTGCCTTGTTAGAAGTTTCTTCGCTGTAAGCGACGACTCTTGGAGCGCTGAATTTTACATCCTCGGGAAGGACTGCTTCAGCTCCATATACCATGAAAAATGGTGTGTAGTTTGTTGATCGATTTGGTGTTGTGCGGAGGCTCCAAAGCACGGAGGGTAATTCTTCTTCCCAATGTCCTGCCGCTGGGTGCAGTCGATTGAGTAGCCGTTTCTTTATGCCAGCCGAGACTAGTCTGTTGGATTGCTTGACCTGACCATTGGTTTGCGGGTGAGCCGCTGAAGCGAAGCTGAAGGCGATTCCCTTTTCTTCACAGAACTGCTGTGTTTCCTTTGCTGTGAAATTGCTGCCATTGTCGGTGATAATGTTGTGTGGTATGCCAAATCTGCACACTATGGAGTTGAGGAACTTTATAGCGCATTGGGCGCTGGCTGAGGTGACCGTCATGGCTTTGTTCCACTTTGTGAACTTGTCGACTGCGACGAGCAGGTGCGTATATCCGGCGGGTGTGGACTTGTGTAATGGTCCTACCATGTCCAGCCCCCATTGTGCAAAGGGCCAGGCAATTGGTAACATTCGTAGCTCCATGGTAGGCGTGTGTGGCCTGGGTGCGAATCGTTGGCAAGCGTTGCACCTGTCGACTAGGTCCTTGGCGTCTCTGGCCGCTGTAAGCCAGTAGAATCCTGCTCGAAAAGCTTTGCCTACGATTGCCCTCCAGCTAGCATGATGTTCACAATATCATTGGTGTATGTCTCGTGGAAGTTCCTTGCCGTCTTCGGGTGCGGTACATCTCTGTAATATTCATGAGATGCTCTGTTTGTATAACTCCCCGTTTAGCACCCGAAAATATTTGCTGCGTCCCATGATTTGTCGACCCTCGCGAGTGTCTGCTGGGAGCTGTTTGTTGGACAAGTAGTCGAGGAACTTCTGCGTCGAGACTGGGTCGACCAGAAAAACTTGGCTGGAAATATTGTGACTGAGCTCGATAATAGCAATTAGCGTGCTGACTTCTAATTCGAATGCTGCTGGTGCTCCTGCAGGCTTCTTCACCTTTACTGAATGCTTGATCGTTCTCTCAAAATAGATTCCTGGCGGTATGGGTGTGTTTGTGGACCCCATGTTCGCCAGTTTGTCTGCTTCTTCGTTGCTGGATCGTGCTATGTGTTCTAATTCACAGCCTTTGAAACTTCCTTCGAGTAGGTTATACATGTCCCGATAGGCGACCATGTTATCTGCGATGGCATCGTACTTCTTCATTGTCTGTTGTACAATGAGTTTGGAGTCTCCGTAGATCATCAATCGGTTGGCGCCGCATGCAATCTCCATCTTCATGCCATGTAGCAGGGCTTCATACTCTGCGTCGTTGTTGGATGTTGGATCTTCGGGTGGAAAGTCCAACCTCAGGACATATTGCAGCTTGTCTCCCCTAGGGGATATGAGTACGATCCCAGCTCCAGCTCCTTCGTTTCTTTTGGACCCGTCAAAGTACATGATCCAATTACTCGTGTATTATGGTGGACCTTGTGTTTGTAATTCAGTCCACTCGCTTAGGAATTCAACGAGTACCTGTGATTTCACGGAATTGCGACCTGCGTATACGATATCCCAGGCGCCCAGCTCGATGCTCCATTTGGCGATTCTTCCGGATGCCATAGGATTGTTCATTATGGTACCGAGTGATGCGCTGTTACCACTGTGACGGTATGTTCCTGGAAGTAATGCTTGAGCTTTCGGGCTGTAAGGACGACCCCGTATGCGAGCTTCTGGTAGTGGGGGTATCGTTGTTTGCACGGCGAAAGTACCTCGCTGATGTAGTATATGGGCCGTTGAACTCCATACGCCTTGCCGTCCTCAGGTCGTTCGACCACGATTGTCGTGCTGATTACTTGATTTGTTGCGGCTAGGTATAAGTATAGTGGCTCCCGTTCCTGTGGCGTTGCCAAAACGCGTCTGCATTATAGTGCTCGCTTGAGATCTGTGAAAGCCTTTTTCGCTTCAGGGGTCCGCTCGAATTTATCTGTCTTCTTCAATAATTTGTAGAAGGGTAATGCCTGCTCGCCCAATCGTGCAATGAATCTTCTCAAGGCGGCGAATCGCCCTGCAAGCTGTTGCACGCCACGAAGATTGGTTGGCTCCTTCATTGTTAAGATCGCTTGTATTTTCTCTAGGTTGGCCTCAATTCCTCTGGCGGATACCAGGTACCCGATAAGTTGTCCTACAGGGACGCCGAATACGCATTTTGTCGTGCTGAGCTTGATCATGTATGCATTCAGGGCATCAAACATTTCTCTGATATCCTCGAGGAGTGTGTCCTCTACTCGAGTCTTGATGACGATGTCGTCAACGTACACTTGTACGTTCTTGCCAATGAGCTTGGCGAGGCATTTTTGCATGCAACGTTGATATGTAGCGCCTGCATTCTTGAGCCCGAAAAGCATTGTCGTGTAGCAGTAGACACCGTGGGGTGTAATGAACGTTGTCTTTTCCTCATCTTCCTTCTTCGTCCTGATGTGGTTATATCCCGAGTAGGCATCTAGGAAAGAGAGGCACTGACAGCCTGCAGTTGAGTCCACAATCTGGTCGATGCGCGGGAGGGGGAAATTATCCTTGGGGCAGTGTTTGTTCACCGACGTGTAGTCGATGCACACGCGAAGGATGTCAGTATTCTTCTTGGGGACCAGCCCTGGGTTTGCTAGCCAAGTGGATATTTTTATCTCTCTGATGAATTTCGCTGCGAGTAGCCTGTTTACTTCTTCTCCGAGCGCTTTTTGCTTGGGTTCTGAGAACCGTCGGGTGGTCTTCTTTATAGGCTTGGCGTCTTTGTAGACTTCGAGTGAGGGCTCGGCGAACTCCTTGGGTATTCCTGGCATATCTGAAGGCTGCCAGGCGAAAATTTCCCAGTACTCACGGAGGAGTTCGAGAGGGTAGTGGAGACCATCACCGTCTTCGCAGATTCCGTCGGGTGCACTTGATGTTTGCGAGTGTCACTGTTTGCACTGAACTCGAGCTCCGGGGCGTTTTTCTTCGTGAGGGGCATCACAGAGTGGTCCGTGGTTTTTGCTATCTTCTCCAGTTCTTCTTGCATCCCGAAGGATTTGGCGATTTTGTTGAACTCGATGTCACATTTGTTGGATTTTTGGAAATCGCTATCGATGGTGATTGTGCCATATTCTCCGGGTAGCTTGAGCTTCAGGTAAGCAGAATGTGGTACTGCGATGAATCTTGCGAACGCTGTTCGACCAAGAATGGCGTGGTACTGTGAAGGCCAGTCGACTACTTCGAAGTCGAGGAATTCTCGCCTGTAATTGCTTCGGTTGCCCAAGACCACTTCTAGATTGATCTTTCCGAGTGGGCGGATCGCCTTTCCTGGTACTATTCCGTGAAAGTATGTCTCTGATTCTGCGAGTCCATCGAAGTTCTTCTTCATCCGGCGGAGTCTGTCCGTGTAAATGATGTTGATCCTGCTGCCTCCGTCCATGAACACGCGAGCTAGCTCGTAATTGCCAATTTGCGTCTGGATGACTAGGGCGGCGGTCCTGGTCGATAAATTCGTGGTGGGTGATCTTCCTTGGAGAAAATTATTTGTTGATCAGCCATCTTCGGGGTACTCGGGTCTTTCTGGTGGGGCTTGGACAACCATGCATATGTGTCTTGTGTTTGTCTTCTGGGCCCTTCGGGGTGGGCAAACCTTTTGTTTCATTCCCAAAAGTCCTGCGGGGTTCGGGTATGCGTTGCCACCCTGATTTGCGGCGGGTGGTGTGGGTAGTGCTGCTAACGCCTGGTTTCATGGTGGAGGTAGGGGTTGTGATGGTTGGAATCCCTGCTGTCCTCCTCCCGGGAGCTGCGGGTAGCCTTGACTGACTGATGTTCTATTCTTCTTCGAGAAGGCCTCATGTATGTTAATGAACTTTCGGCAATCCTTGAGAAGGTGTGTTGCCTTAGTCTTGCCTGTGCACTTATCTGTGAATAGATGTAGCGTACAGTATCCGTCGAGGTCCTCCTCGGGAGTTTTTTTTTCCGCCTTTGGCTTCCATTCGCGATTTCCGCGGCGTCCACTATCGCGATTTCGCGTGAATTCTGCCGCCACTAGCTCTTCTCGATCGTCGTGATCGTAATACTTTCTTCTTTTCTTTCGACCATGGCGATCGTCCTCGGGTGCGGGGGAGGATGTCCTCTCGTTGCGCACCGTGTCTTCTCCGTTGGCCCATCTGTCGGCTATAATCATTAGCTCTCCAATAGTTTTGGGCGCGAGTCGTCCCAGTTCTTCCCTGAAGGCTGTTCGCGGGGCGCCTTTTGCAAATGATTTGACTGCTACTTCTTCTGATATGTTTCCCGCTGTGTTCCTGAGTGTGGTCCATTGCTGGATATATTCGTGGGTGGACTCGCCACTTTTTTTGCTTGCAGGCTCGCAGTTCTTCAATGGTCGCTGGCCTTTTGTACGTTGCTTGAAAATTCTTGCAGAAATCCCATGACGAGTAGCAACCCTTCGGTCTTGCTTCAAGCCAGCTGCGTGCTGCTCCTACAAGGTGTAGGTTGAGATACCGCATAGCTGTGTTCTTGTTCCCACGTTGGCATTTTACTGCCGTGAGCTAATCTGACAGCCAGGACGAAGGCTCGAGTGAGCCATCGTAATTCGTTACTTCTGTACTGAGCTTGAATCTCTTGGGTAGGGGTGCCTCTCCTATGCTGCGAGTAAAGCATAGTGCGCCGCAAGTCTCATTGTCAGATGAGGTGGATGGGGAACGTGCACGGTTTCTTGCTGCTCGGGCTTTGTCCACGTTGTTTTGTGCAATGTCTGATCGCGCGTTGTATCCTGGTTGGTCGCGATCAGCTTCTTTCCGTGGCTCCTTGCTACGATGTCGCATGCTGCGGTTTTGATTCCTCGGGCTTTCTTCGCTGCTACCCGGGTTGTCATCATGTCACCGGGCTTCTTTTCCTCGGCCGCGGCGAGACGATTTTTCCCTCCTGGGCGAAGCGCCCCTATGCCTGCGGGATGCTTCTTTCTCCTTTTCTGCAACTGCTTTCCTGCGATCGTAGTCAGCAAGTTTTGCGGCTGCCATGCCCAATCCTTTCTGGACTTGCTTGTACTGCTTTGCTCGGGGGTCGTTTTCCCCTGGTTGATTTATCTGCATGTAGGTAGCCGCGGCGAGGACTGCGGCGGCGGGAGTTTGTGGGTGGACGTTTCCGTCCTCGTCGATGCGTATAAGGAAAGGTCCGAGTGACTTGCTGATTCCGGTTAGGGACTGATTATCCATAGTCGCGGTTCTTGAGGCGTATCCTTTCCTTGTGGGGCGATTCCCAACAGAGGGTGTTAAGGACAGCCCGGCTCGGCGTTGGCTCGATTCGTCTGCCAGTCTTCTTCGTTCGGCTAGGTCATATCTTCGTGCGGAGCCCCGACTGCGGGTGGTTTGCTCGTGCGGATTGCCTCCTTCGCTCGGAGCCAAGCGTATCACGAGACGTTGATCTCAGCACGTTCCCTTGCGCTGTGTTCAGTTTCTTCGGGTGGATCTCCTGATCCTGCCATGCAGACCTGGGCCAGATATGGCTCGTGAGTCCTAGAATTATCGTGGAAATCTTTCCTGATCCGAGAAGGTTCCTCTGTGGAGAGGGTATGGAAGTTGCCAGTGTTGAGGCGGATGGATTCACCGCTTTTCGCCAAGTCGCGATCTGCACGGTAGGGTCGTGAATCGACAGCTCCTGGGCTAGAGATCGACTCAGATCCCTCTTCTTTGGGGAATTGAAAGATCCCATCTTTGTTGGTGTAGAACTTGAAGCTCCCGAACGTCAAGGTGACGCTCTTTTCCAGGTCGCTGAACACCGGGCGTGATTCCGGCGAGTGCGGGGTGACGACGATGGATCCGATCCGGATCGGATTGGTCGGAGGCGAAGTCGTAGGGTTCTTGAACAGTGATCGGGATGTGATCCCTAACTAGCACTCTGCATTGCTTTACAAATTTTTGGGCAACATCAGTGGGAAGCTCGGGTGCGCCGTCTGCTGCGATGGTTTTGATCCTATATCTTTCTGTATCTTTCAACTTCTTTGTTGCGCCTCGTTTAGTCTTTTTTCCGGTTGATATGCTTGAACCAGATGGCTAAAACAATAAAGAGTGTTAATACATGTATATAGACAACAGATGCTTCATTTATTGACATATCTATATGCACCTCGGAGCCGGTGTTTGTAATTTGTACACTCCACCGGAGCTATCGGCTTCTCCCTCACCGGTGCCGTCGGCTTCTCCCCCATCAGAGCCGTCGGGTTCTCCCCCACCGGAGTCGTCCGCTTCTCACTCAGCAGAGACGTCTCTTGCAGTAGTAATCTTGCAGTACAACTATAATGATATGTATTCCTCTACGACTTCATAATCAATGTTGATCCTCTCAATTGGGGTCTTTTTTTAGAACTTGTGTTGGCTATTGGGGAATTTTTCCTTGATATCAGGTACTCCTTGTCGATCAAGGCGACTGTCATATCAGCCATCGAAGTCTTCTGACACTGAGGCTGGAACATGTCATGCACATCAATGTGGCAGCCAACTAGTATCTCAATACCCCAGGTGTGCAATATCTTCAACTCGTCATTCGTTATATCAACGCTAACAAACCGTATGTTGTTCTGGATAAGGAAATCCATGAGTTCTGGACAGTGCTTGTCACTACTTCAACAACAAAAATGGAACAGATGTTTAATGCCGCTGCAACAAGTATTTTTTTCAATGCAACAACAAATGGAACAAATGTTAAATACCTCTGCAACAAGTATATTCTTTCAATACAACAACAAATGAAACAAATGTTAAATACAACTACAACAAGTATATTATTTTAATGCAATAACAAATGGAACAAATGTGTAGTTTTCCTATCCTATACAAAATGGACATGTTCTCTTATCAATCGAAGACAATGAATTGATTTTCCCCTATACGAATCAAAAGATACTCTTCCCCACATAGGATTCAAATGGACATGTTGCTATCCTATGCAATTTTCTGATCTTATATGAATCAAAAGAAGCTCCCTTTCCAATAGAATTGAAATGGCCAACGTTGCATTCTATGATATTTTCCTACTCTATATGAATCAAAAGAATCTATCTTTCCAATAGGATTCAAATGGCCACATGTTGCTATCATTTGTAACGTTTCTATCCTAAAGAAGTTTTTCTTACCTTGCCCATTGGAAGACCAGGACATGATTCTTGTGAGAAAGTTTGATGACGGCAACATCTCGTTTATCGCCCATGTACTCGAGACCAAGGCCAAGAAATTTTTGTTCATCCTCGCAAAACCATCTCTTCAAATCGCGAAGAAGACCCAGGACCCGGGAGCTTATTTTTTGTAGGCGACATCAAGGGTCTTGCTATGTGTGGACACATCCACAAAATCGAATACCATATCGATTCATGGTGAATGATGGGGAAGAAGAGAGGAGAGCAAGAGGAGGAAGAAGAAGATAGCACGGTTACTGTAGCAATTAGCGCTCACCTCTGTTTTTTATTCCTCCCGGTCGGAACACCTTCCAAAGCACGTGCGAGCCTTTTGTCCTAGGCCGTATTATAACCCGGGACAAAAAGGTTTACGCCAGACGAACGGTTGCCAGAACCCTTTTAGTCATGGTCCGTGTAACGATCCAAGACTAAAAGGGTTCCCAATGAGGCGAACGGTTGACACCGCCCCCGCTAGTCCCAGTTTAATATGTAACATGGACTTAATCCAAGGAGGAGAGACCCTTTTTTTACTAGTGCATATAATCAATGTTTGGTCGGGTTCTGTCAAGGAGGGGCTCTCCACGATGTGAATCATGTAATGTGTTATGAATCTAGGAGAGGCAGACTTGGGCGAGTTCTTCGCCCTTTGTCATGTCCTCGCCAACACATATGGTTGACCCTGGGTAGGAGGATGCACTGATCTTGCGGTGGACAAATAATGTAGAGCTCTCGACTAAATCCGTGTACAATGCCTTCTTCATCGGGAACAGACTTGCTTTGATCACTCCCAAGATTTCGAGGTTGTGGTAACCCTATAGTTGCAAGTTATTTGCGTGGCTCGTGTCGCGGAACTAGCTGATGGACGGTGGGTAGGCTCCAGCCCTGTGGCGTCCCCCATTCGCCTGCTTGTTCGCTCTGCGTTCAAGTGCAAGGATCCAGTCATCATCCATGTGTGTCCTGGGTCTTATAGGGATGTAGGAGGACTGAATGGGGTCCTCATGCCAAATCCGAAAAGCTATTTTGGTGGGTTGAAAAATCGTGTCATGCACATCTTAGGCGCGACATGGGTAGGGCGATCTTCTTAATCTTTCGGTTCTTCTGGCGTATCGGAATGACGTGGTCTTCAACGGAGTTTCCCCGATGGTGGCCACCATCAAGACAAAGATTAAGGTAATAATCTTTCTATGGACGTCCAGAAATATGTTCCATTGGCTTTCTGAAGCTGGTGCACCTCTTGTTGATATCGCGAGATTAGACAGTTCTGCTAGAGAAATTGTCACCTCTTGTTAACAACAATACCTCCTACTCCAACAGTGTTGTAATGTCGCTTGGCACTTCTGTATGATTAATACACCTTCCAAGGTGTATTCTCCCAAAATTGTGAGTTTATAAAATGCAATGATGTTCACACAATATTCAACCAGCCATCAGGTTTTTGAAGTAAAAGGCAAAATACTTGCCTTGTTTCATTTAGTAAGAGAGAGGGTTTTTAACAAGGTTAAGACATTACAGACCCACCACCGAAAGAAACGCAAAAGCCTACAAAGATTGATTGGATTACACCTAAACAAGTGAATACGCTACTCGCACATACGAAGCCAGAATGTCCGGACTTATTGCATGTTGGCTACCACAAGATGGTCACCATACAGCCTACTCCTTGTCCGCTTCTTGTTTGCCGTCTCGTGCCCGCATAGTCCTACTTGCTAGTCCCATGTAGTCGTTGTCCCGAAAATTATAGCTTGTTGATCCCACTATCTCTGCACTCTCTTGCACCAACAGCCTTCGCGATGTGTGACTTCCATCCCTGTTTTCTAATTCAAGGATGGCGCTTGGACTTTTGAGAAAATAGGCACTTTATTGCCCTGCTTTAGGAAAGCAGCCACCCAAGTTAAACCACCATCCAAACACCAAATCCAACGCCAACAAAAGGCGACCACGTAGGCAACAAAACCAAGAACTAGACTTAAAGTAGCAAAGAAATTACGAAATCCCAAGAGGACAGGCTAAAGGCTACAAGCAGCCACAAGAACGACCACGCAGGGGCAAAACAACACCCCTAACCAACTCCACTACGAGGCGGGAAGAGAAGTTGCAGATTCCTGGCTTCCAACTTGAGACCTTCCAGCATCACGCTCCATCGATCCTTCCTTTCAGTTGGCACCAAGCATTTCCACTGAGAGAGAAGTGACAACAAAGAAAAAAAGTTATTCATAGGAGATAAAGGAATGTTATTGTTAAACATCGCATTGTTTCTCGTAACCCAGATCGACCAAAATGCCGCTCCCCCCAAAGCCCAACCTAGCCAGTTAGAGGAAATTCCAGGAGCCTGAAAAGCCACCCGCGTGAAATCATCAAAGGAAAATGGAGGGTTAGCCCAACCAAGAGCTTTACTAATAGCCCACCACAAAAAATGAGAAACCGGGCACCTAAAAATCAAATGTTCCACCGATTCCTCCTCACCACAGATTTTACACACCGGGTCCCCAGGCCAACCTTTCTTTTTGAGTTCAGCTGTCGTCTGGATCCTCCCCCTCAAGCAAAGCCACACAAAGATCTTGATTTTGAGAGGCATGTTAGTCTTCCACATCTCCCTCATTCTAAGGTTGATCACACCCGGGGTTGATAATCTCGCTGTATAGGGATTTAGAAGAGTACACCAGGTTTTTTATTAAGCAACTAGACCCCAACGTCTACTTCTAGAGAGAGCACCACCCCAGCCACATCTCTTTTCAAAGAAACCCATTCCTCCACTTGATACGAGTGGAACGATCTATTGAAGGTTAGGGCCAAACCATCCAATCTTAACGCCTCCTCAACTGTCGCAGTTTTCTGTTCGCAACACTCGAAAATCAAAGGAAAAGCAATTCGGATAGGGATCTGAAGAAGCCAGATATCATTCCAAAAGGAAGCCTTTTTACCGTTCCCAATTTTACAACCCAACCCTCGTCTAGCCCACTGCTTCACAGAGTGAAGGCGTTTCAAAAATTGTGAATCCCCTGACATAGAGGAGTTAAAGAAACTACCCTCTCCTAAGTACTTACGACGCAAGATTCGATAGCTCAAATCTTGGTCACCCCGCTCCAGTTTCATGATCCACTTGGTAAGCAACGCTATATTCTGAGTTCTAGTTTCAGTAAAGCCTAGACCCCCAAAGTCTGTCGGGCCGCAAAGGTCAATCCACATAACCATATGATATTTACTTTGCTCGCCGTTTCCCTCCCAAACAAATTTAGCCCTCTGCATATCTATCTTGTAATGAATCACTTCAGGTAGAAGATAGAAACCCATGACATATGTTGGGACACTACTCAAACACGAATCGATAAGGATTTTTCTACCACCGGAAGAAACCGGCAACCAGCACCCTAATTTTCTCTGAATTTTCTCCAGCATAAACGCCAAGTCAGAAGCCAAAAACTTGCGATTAGACACCAGAACCCCCAAGTACCTCATCAGGAAAGAGCCTAACACACAGTTAAACAGGTCCGCCACTCTAGGCTGTTCATCTTTATCCACCCCAAAGACGAACACTTCGCTTTTGTGAAAATTTATTTTTAAGCCTAACATCGCCTCATAGCACATCAAGATGAATTTCAGAGTGATCATGGAATTATCCTCTAACTCCAGAAACAAGACTGTATCATCCGCATACGGCAAGTGTGTGAGACCACCATCCACCAAATGTGGAACCAGACCTTGCAGATGGCCTTTATCCCTAGTAGACAAGATCATAGCCCCTAAGGCATCAGCCACAAAATCAAAGAGCAAAGGGGAGAGAGGATCCCCTTGATGCAAACCCCTAAAGGTTCTGAAAAACCCCCTTGTTCTCCGTTGAGATTAACACAGACTTTGCCCGACTCGACAGTTTTCATCAGCCAATTAATCCACTTCTCCGTAAACCCTTTCCGCTCCAAAACGTGTCTAAGAAAAGGCCACTGCACTTTGTCGTAGGATTTCTCAAAATCTATTTTGAGAATGATACCTTTCGCATTAGTTTTTACTAACTCGTGCACCACCTCATGTAAAACCGACACCCCTTCTACAATGTGCCTCCCGGGAATAAACGCGGTTTGAGATTCATGGATCACCCTAGGATCCACCACAGCCAACCTGTTGGTCAAAACTTTAGTGATAAGTTTAAAGACAACGTTGAGCAAGCAGATCGGCATGAACTGTTTAATCACATTAGCCCCTTTGACCTTCGGGATTAGAACTATGACTCCATAGTTGATCCTACCCACGTTGAGATTTCCTACAAACAAATCATTAAACATCTCAAGGATACTATGTTTGAGCTGGGGCCAGAATACCTTGAAAAACTGGGCAGAAAAGCCATCAGGGCCTGGGGCCGAATTCGTTTTCAGAGACTTAACACCGCTATGAATTTCTAGCATCGAAAACTGCTTTTCTAGATCAACCGCCTCCTCAGTCGAAAGCCTAAGGCTATGTCTCCAAATATCTTTATTCAGGGTGACAGGGGATTTAAGGTCCTTTCCAAAAAGAAGTTTATAGTATTCATCTACATGATTCCTAAATTCATCCCCATTCTCAATGAACTGACCCTCGCTTTCCAACAAAAGAATAGTCATATTTATCCTCCTCCTGTTAGCAATCGCATGAAAGTAGGCAGAGTTATTGTCACCTTTCAGCAACCATTTTTCCCCCACTCTATGGTTCCAGTACTCCTCTTCTTCAGCATACAAACGCGACAGTTTCTCTTCGATTTCATATCTACGGGACCACTCACCCTCCTCCAGGAGCCCAAGATCCCCAATCTTATCGAGGCTAAATAATTCCGCCAGCAGCAGCTTCTTTTCCCGAGAAGCACCGGCTTTCACATTGGAAGCCCACCCCTTTAAAAATTTCCTAAGAGCTATTTGTTGCACCTTCCAGTGGTCCAGGATCCCACCCGGTTTTCTGGATGGCCACTTCGCCACGACAAGAGCTTTGAAGTCGGGGTTATCAAACCACGAGCTCTCCATCCGAAAAGGCCTCGGTTTGAGAACCCTCCCAACACCCGGATCCACCACTAAGGGGCAGTGGTCAGATCCTGATCTGGTCAGAGAGGCCACCGTCGCCAACGGAAACGCTGCTTCCCAGCTCGTTGAGACCAACACGCGATCCAAGACCTCCATAGTAGGAGTCAACTGTTTATTCGTCCATGTGTATTTGCTCCCACTACGGCTCAATTCATGGAGTTGCAAAAGGTCAATCATTACATTGAACTTGAGCATCAGAGAGGAATGAACCAAACCCCTAGACTTCTCATCAGCAAAGCGAATCAGGTTAAAATCCCCTCCTAGGCAAACCGGAACGCTAGTCCTCAAAACTTTATCAGTAATCCCAGCGAAGAAAGCATCCTTTCTCCCTGGATCAACGGGGCCGTAGAAGTTAAAAACCTCCCAAGTTTGCCCAGAGTCAATATTTTTAATCAGCGAGCTAACGAAGAAATCACCCTAATCCTTGATACAAACCTCAAAGATGTCTTTCCTAACCCCCAAAAGCAAACCACTAGAATGCCCTACCGCTAGTTTAAAATTCCAGTCATACTGATAAGAGCCTCCTATGTCTCGCAAGATCTTCCAAGCTATATTCTTCTTAATCGTCTCATGGAGGCAAATGAAAGAAATTTTTTTAGACTGAACAAAATCCCAAATCAGTTGACGCCTACTCTTACCACCCAACCCCTAGCATTATAGAAAAGAATACTCATTTAGATTTCTTCTGCCCACCCCCTCTCCCTCTTTTCCCCTTGCCACTTGCCCTCCCTGATCCACACCCACTACGGGCGGATTTCGAGAATGACCGCCGTCTAGGAGACTCCTCTCCCAGCTTAAGCTTATCCACCACCTCCTGTTCCAGCACACAGAGAGGGGAAACAGGAGTAACGAGCATATCCGAATCCACAACTGAACGTTCGTCACACGCTGGGTCTGGAGGTTTCGGAACCTAGTCCTTGCCTAGCTCCAACTTAGTCCTAGCTTTGGCCCGTGCCGCCGCCAGGACCGCCTCAGCCATTTCTTTCGCTTTTATGATATTATTTTGACGATTTATATCAACCTCATTCTCTCCTAACACTATGAGACTGTCCCTAGAAATTTCAGCAAGCGACGAGTTAGGGACAACATTAAGGATATGGAAAGATTTATACGACTGCCCTTTGTTCGGCATGCAATTGAATCGAGAGGCCCACGCCTTTCTGATGCAACATGTTACTTCTTTTTAGAGCAACCACTGGCTCCTTGCCTTTGAGGACAACATCCTCCTTCTTCTTAGAATACGACACCACTTCTCATCCCTCCCCACCTTCCTCCTGGGAATCCACCTATGAAACCATCTCAGCTTTCTCCATCGGAGAGGAAACCACTTGAGATAGGTCGGCCTCTTCTTCAGACACACACGTATCAGGAATGTCGACTTTGTCCTTGCTGCAAACCCCCTCAGCGCCATTGAGGTCTAGATCAACTCCATCAAGCAGCTTACTTTTATCATTCTCCCCAACAGCAGCCTCCACCTTGTGAGCCCCACCCTGTCCGAGCCCCAAATCTTGGCACTGCAAAGAAAACAGAGCATTCAGCTCATCCACATCTTCTTCAACCATAGCTGCTACAGGTTGAGCACTGTCTTGCCCCCCTTGAGCTACTGTTAGCAGAAGTACCCCTCTCACGTTGCTTGTTGGAAACAACATCAGCAGCCCTGTTCGGAACATTACTAGCCCTGTCTTCGCATTTCTTGCTCCTCTTCTCATAGTCATTCCCATCATCTAGGTCATCTTCATCATCATCTTTCCTCTGCTTGCCGAAACCGGGGGGAGAGTCCGGGAAGGAGGATAAAGACAGCTCATCGCGTTCTATCTCCCACTCGAGACAGAAGCCTCTACCATTGATATAAATGCTATAGAAGCCATTTACTTTCAATTTGTCATTGCAAGCAAGCTTAACACGTACAGGTAACGAGCCCGAAAGCGAGGCAGCATCTACCTCCCGTGGTTCCCCCACCATGAAGGCCAGCTTCCATATAGCCTCGTGAAACCGTGCCCACTGCGGCACATCAAACACCTTAGCCAAACTTCCTCGAGGATCCCAAAAGCCTCAAATTCCCTGATAGATTCAAGAACACAGACGTAGATCGATTCATTAGATACAAACTTGAAACCATTTACAAACTTAGTCAGCTCCCCCCGACTAGCAGCATCAGGAAATTCAATGAGAAATTCTCTTGGACCAGTGGACCTCACACGCCACTCCCACTTCTGATCAAAAAAATGCAGCCAGCTCAAGGAGAACAGCCTCCTCATTGCAGTCACGTTCCAGCACGCGCAAAACCCCGGTGACTGTAGAAGGAACACACAATGTATCTGGTACCTGGAGCATAAGACTGAAAAAACATGGCGGCCCCTCCCCCACAAATTCGAAGCTCTGGCCTGTTCTTCCCTTTAGAGCATTCCGCAGCAACGTGCCCCGGTTTCTTGCACGTGTAGCAGGTGGGAGGAGCAGTACAGTCACGCTAGAGATGACCATAACCAGTGCACTTGTGACAGTAGGGGTTGACATTCTTCTTACCCGGCGAGGCTAGGTCAGACTGATCATCATCCTTGCTGCGGGAACTTGATCCCGGATGTTCCACTGACTTGAGCGCCTTCTCCCTCATCTCCCTCTGTCTTCTAATCTCCAGATCTGTGGGAGGGAAGCCACCCCGCGGTGCCCCCCTCCCGCTCGGAAATCAGGCGGCAGCGCACCACCGCGCCGCTGGAAAGACCCACCGTCATGGTGGAAGACAGGCCTCCTACCCTCAGCACGAGCGTTGAAGTACTGACCTAGTTGCAGATCTCTCCTCTCCTCCTGCAACCTCTTGTCGCGGTGACCCTCGTCTCTCCCCTGCTGTGGAGCTTCCGGATGGAAGTTCCCCGCCCGCTTCGGAGGGAAACGACCATCACGATCTTGTCGGTACATCCCCACCACTACCTCAGTGAACGATCTCGAATCAACTCGTCGATCCGAGTTGCGAGTAATCCTGCGCGCTTCGCCGCAGTACCTGCTCACCTCGAACCTAGAAGCGAGAAACCCTAGAGTGGAGGCGGAAATGGGGGCTGCTCTCCTCCGCACCCATATCGACGCCCCCCTCTTATCTGTTAAAGGGGCCCATTCGCCACCGTCTTGGGTCTACCGTCCCAATCATAACCATCGGATAGCTTAGCTACCTGAGGGGCCGGGCTTGGGCCTCCAGCTGGCCCACCAGGCGCAACCAAAGACCGGTCCCCCAGCTGAACTGGCTCCACCATCTTCGCCGTCGGCTCAACACATTCCAATCCCGACGAGGTTCCGGCCTCTGCCCTGTCGTTGAGACCAAAGGAAAGTCTGCGAACTCGCTGAGCAAACGCCGCAGAAATGGCTGAAACCGAAGACGACTGGCCCTTCGGAACAGATTTAGAGTATTGAGCCAAGCGATTTTCAGCTTGCCTCCCACCCAACAAACGAATACAGCACTTATCCTCAATCGATTTCCTACGAACAGACTGCTCTGCATCAAACCTAACTGAAACATGCTTTCTGTCCGATCTCGTTAGAGCAACAACCTCCGGGCTATCGCACAAGAGCTTGGCAATCGGCAAAGCCACCTCACTGTGAACCTGCTTCACCATGGAAGGAGGCCCGGAGCTCTGAGCTCGACTGAAAACTCGACCCATGGACAAATTCTCCATAGCCGAGCACACCGCCTAGAAGCCGTCCCCTCTCCTGATGCCCACTACGGCCTCATAGAGAGGAAACTGCAGGACATCCCCCAATCCAGGAGAAATAGGCCCCCCAAAATCCTCTGAATCGATGAAAATCCCCCTATGGTCCGCCAACGCGAGCTTCCCCGATGAGAAAAGGACTAACTCACCTTCGCGCGGCGGCGAGCCATGCGCCTCCCGCACCGAGAATCTCGCCTCCCATCGACTCAGCACCCTGGAACCTCCCGCTTCCTCTTCCAACGCCAATGCTCTGGATCCCTGAACGACCAACCGATCCAACTCCGCGTCGGAGATCCATTCGAGCAAACGGTAGCGCTCCTCGTCCTCGAGATCCCCGAGCACCGCAATCCACGTCGTGCGGAGGCCCTCCCTAATCTCCACCGGAGACAACCCCCGAGCCGAGGCGCCCGCGCCATCCTCCATGGAGCCGCCGAGCGCGACGGAATCGAGGCGGGTGGAGGGGGGCAGGGCGGAAGGGGACGGAGATGTTAGGAATAATCTTGACTTAATCAAGCTTGAGTCTAATTAGGAACTAGTATTTGTTTATTCGGCAAGTTTCCTAGTCCAAGTAGTAGTAGTTGCATCTGATTTTGGTATGTCCAAGTCGGTTCACGTGTCTTGGTTCACCTGGTTAGTCTCCACGTGAGTTAGTAACCGGATAGGATTAAAAGATGGTGTACGTGTACGAATAGGACTAGTGTCGGTGGTTCTGGTTGTGCCTTCATATAAGTACAACCAAGGTTGTGTAAGAAAGTTGTACCGTGAGCATTGAGGAAATAAAGAGAAAAATAGACGGGCGCGATACGAGCCCTTGGCAAAGTTTTTTCTCCGCGTCTTGTTCGTCTAGTTTGATCTGATCGATCCGTGGGGAATCCTAACAATTGGTATCAGAGCGAGGTCAAAGATTTAAGGCCACGCTTGCCCCGGGGAGACGACCCGTACTAGCGCCTCGGGGCGGGCGATCGCCGTTCGGAGGAGTGACACGGAGGAGGCGGTGGGGAGTTGTCGTCGGCAAGGCGGTGGAGGTGGATGATCGTTGATGGAGCGGTGGTGCCGAGGAGCGGGCCGAGAGTCTCATCAATATCGTCAACCGAGATGTTAGATGAGTCGAAGTGTGTGCATGTTTGCACGTGTGGTCGGCGTCGTGTCAGTGAGTCGTCGTTGTTTCCAAGTGCTCGTCTCTGTGAGGATCCGTTGCAGTTGAAGCGTGTCACGGTTGAGGTGTGCACGGAGTATTCCATGAATTGTGTCCATGTCCTCGTGGAGCGTCCTGGTTGCGGCCAGTGTGATTCGGTGCGATTCCGAAGACGGACGGTGGTAAGAAAAGCTACCGTAAAGCGAGGAGGTGTGCGATCAGTAGAAGACTACTGCAAGCAAGTACGGAGAAGTATGGTGTGAACCGAGTGCGAGGATGCCTAGCAATGGCGGTGGCACAAGAGGTGCGAACCGAGTGCAAGGCAGGGGCCAAGCAATGGCGGTGGCAAAGCATAGCAGGGCGAGGTGCACTGCATGTTTCCTGCGTGGTCATACTTAATGTACGGACATGACGGTGAAAGGTGTATCTCCAAGGAGCGAAGACGTGAGACATCATAGTCGAGGAACTCCAGTGAGTTATCACCGAGAACGAGATATGTGCGCGCAGACGAAGGAGTCTCGGCGAGAGGAATCGTCGTGAATCTGCGAGGAGTCAAGATCAGGGGAGCGCAAGGAGATGACAAGTCAAGATTAGGGGAAGATTGTTAGGAATAATCTTGACTTAATCAAGCTTGAGTCTAATTAGGAACTAGTATTTGTTTATTCGGCAAGTTTCCTAGTCCAAGTAGTAGTAGTTGCATCTGATTTTGGTATGTCCAAGTCGGTTCACGTGTCTTGGTTCACCTGGTTAGTCTCCACGTGAGTTAGTAACCGGATAGGATTAAAAGATGGTGTACGTGTAGGAATAGGACTAGTGTCGGTGGTTCTGGTTGTGCCTTCATATAAGTACAACCAAGGTTGTGTAAGAAAGTTGTACCGTGAGCATTGAGGAAATAAAGAGAAAAATAGACGGGCGCGATACGAGCCCTTGGCAAATTTTTTTCTCCGCGTCTTGTTCGTCTAGTTTGATGCGATCGATCCGTGGGGAATCCTAACAGGAGAGGGGAAGGAAGAGAGCGAAACATCTTCTTCCGGATCGGAGGTGAAGTTCGCCCCCAACGTGAGCTCATAAGCCCGGCCGGCCGGCTGCTCCAGGCGCTTGGACTTTTGATTAACATAGCATGGAAAAGGTGCATGTCGGTCCCATACCAATGTCTTGGAAGGGTAAAGGTTGACCAACACGGTTGAGATACAAATCATCCTGACGCATCCCATTTCCAATTGGAAATTTGTGGAAAAAAACTTATATAATTGATTAAACAACTAACAATCGCCATTGGTGAAATAAGAGAAATATTAGATTTTCCTACTTCTAGCTTAGCTCGTAGCAATATAGGAGGATGAGGATGGGATGCTTTTATAGAGGCATAAATGTTTACACATGGAGGTATACTATATACAAAGAGATTTTTTACAGTACATTGTACAACATATTTTGAGGTATATATATAGTAATAGGTTGATGCATAGGTTAATATGGTGCAGCTCTCAGACTTGACTCGAGGATAGTGAGAGGTCAGCAGTATTTTTTCACGGCCACTTCTTTATCATGAAGGCAAAGCACGGCCACTTCTTACCGATTTCAGGTTGGTGAGAGGTCTGCAGTATTTTTTCACTGAAGGAGCCTGTGTTAATAGTTTCATTAATGAAAATTAAGCCGGTAAAAATATCATGAAGGCAAAGCACGGCCACTTCTTACCGATTTCAGGTTGGTGAGAGGTCAGCAGTATTTTTTCACTGAAGGAGCCTGTGTTAATAGTTTCATTAATGAAAATTAAGCCGGTAAAAATATCCAAATTGTCAACCACACACACCACTCATCACGCAGCCAGACAACCCAGAACGAAATCACCAGGGGAAAGTGACCGGATCCTATACCATTTGTGTTTGCTACATGGAGCATAGTCAAACGTGGCCAAAATGTATCCTGGAGTGGGTTTTCAAGGCACATGGCCGGATTTTTAGCTGAAACAGCTAAAATATGCCTGATGCCTATATATACTACACAAATTGTGGCGTAGTATTGCGAATCTCGGCGGTTGGATCACCAAAATATACCAATCCAGTTGAACTAATGTGTTGTAAAAGTTACAAGTGTTGCAGGTGGCTGTCTTTGAGATGATGCCCCAAATATCCATTTCCTGCTAATCCCCTAAATACACGCTTGTTGATCCTACGACCTCTGGACTTTGCTTCAACCACCCCAGGGCTGCATGAAATTCTTCCCTATTTTTACAGTTCACTCGAGAGACACGGACATTGTATTAAGTGATCAGAAACAGTACGCATGCAGTGGAAGGGCAAATGTAGACCAAGACTTTGGGAATAGAGTTATTCCTCATGTATAAAATTTCAAATTCTTTTTTTTTTAAGCGGGGCAAAAGCTTTGCCTTTTATATTGATATAGGAGAAGAAAAACAAGCACGGCCGAAGCCAAAGTAAAAAAGGTCACATAGAAATCTAAGAAACAATCTCTCCATGAAATTTATCCCCCGCCAGCATCCAATTTTTTCCCTCGTCCTTGATCTTCTGGAAGAGGGCCGAGGGAGTTGAGGCAGTGTTGTTGAAGACGCTTGCATTTCTTTCCTTCCAAATTTCCCAGGTGAGCAGAATGACCGCCGACTTGAGCCCCTTGGGGCTGGAAGTGGGAGTCCTGATTAAGGCATGCCAGTAGTCGAGAAGCTTCTGGCGCCCCGTGCCCAGGTCGTGAATAAGGAGAGGACAAGCCAACCAGGAAGCCGCCAACTGCCAAATGCGACGGGAGAACCGACACTCGAAGAGGATATGCCTGGCTGTTTCAGCTTGGCTGTTGCAGAGTTGACAGAGTGGGGTATGCGGCCACCCCCTGATAGTAAGGCGATCCGATGTCCAAAGTCTGTTCTGAACAACAAGCCAGGCGAAGAACCTGCACTTCGGAGGTGCCCAGGTCTTCCACAGAAGGTTGTTGAACGAACATGAGACAGAGCCAGAGAACTGAGCCTTGTAAGCGGAGCTAGCCGAGTATCGTCCAGATGTAGTGAGCGACCATATGATGGAATCCGCAGTTCCAGGAACCAGCGTGATATCGAGAAGGAGGTCCCAAAGGCTGATGAACTGCGTGATATGCTCGACAGTGAAGTCATGCACCGAGATGTCGGCGATCCATTTCTGGTTTGCCATCGCGTCTTCCACGCTTATGTTCTTTCTCTTGGAGGCCTCAAAAATCTTTGGCGCAATCGACTTAGGCGCATGCCCGTCCAGCCAAGTTGACGACCAGAACCTCGAGGTCTTTCCATCACCAATAGTCACTTTGGTAGCTGTGTTGAAAAGATCTCTATCCGAACTGTCAAGCGGGGTTTCCAGACCAACCCAAGGCTTGTCTGGCGTGTCCCACTCCATCCAAAGCCAACGCAGACGCAAAGCGTGTGAAAACTATTCGAGATCCAGAATATCGAGCCCCCAAGGGGCTTTGGGCGGCAGACCTTAGACCATGCCACTTTGCACTTGCCGCCACTAACAGTATCGCTGGCAGACCAAAGCATGCCCCGCATTAGCTTGTCAAAAGACATAAGAGTTTCCTTATCCACTTTTATGGCAGTGAGTAGGAATATCGGCAGTGCAGTCAGGACCGATTTCACCAAGGCGTCGCAGCTGGCGCGGTTCAGGAATTTGGATTTCCACGGGTTTAGCCTTGACGGTGCTTTGTCAATATACGGCTAAAGATCAACCTTGCGCAATCTCCCTAGAGAAAGCGGGAGTCCAAGGTACTTAATGGGAAACTGCGCCCGAGATGCAGCAAAATTCAGCAGCGAAGCAGTTAGGTCAATGTTGTCGCAACGAATCGGGGCCACCGAGCTCTTCTCAACATTTGTCACCAATCCTGTCACCTGCCCAAAGTTTTGCAGCACAGCGGCCAAGTTCCCAATGTCCTGCATATCCGGCTTGAGAAAAATAACCGCATCATCAGCGTAAAGTGAGATGCGAGACTTGATGAAATTCCCGGTTAGCGGCTGAAGGAGACCGGAAGACGTTGCCAGCTCAAGGATTTTTGGGAGGGTGTCAATAGCAATATCGAAAAGAAGCGGAGACAGTGGGTCGCCCTGCCTCAGACCTCTTCCATGGAGAAGCTCCTTGCCCGGAATGCCGTTAAGCAAGACCCTCGAAGTGGCCGTTGAGAAAAGGAGCGAAGACCAAGAACGCCATCTGGATGGGAAGCCTAGGCGTTGCATGAGGTCTAGCAGATAATCCCAGCGGATAGAGTCGAAAGCCTTGGCGATGTCAAGCTTGATGAGAAGGGCAGGGGTGCGTGATTGATGAAGCTTTCTAGCCACATTTCTGACATACATGAAGTTATCGTGGATAGTCCTTGTCTTAATGAAGGAGCTCTGGCAGGGTGATACAATGTCATTCATCTTGGGGCGCAGTCTCGATGCCATAGCCTTGGCAATTATCTTGGGGAACATATGAATCAGGCTGATAGGGCGATAGTCCTTAATGCAGTCAGCCCCCTCCTTCTTGGGCAGCAAGGCAATGTTGGCGGTGTTGATAATCTGAAAGTTGTTGATGCTGAGCTCAGAGAAAGCATCGACCGCTTTCATGAGATCAACTTTGATGATGGGCCAACAAGACCGAAAAAAGTTGGAGGTGAAGCCATCAGGCCCTGGCGCTTTGTCAATAGGGAGGTCCCAAATAGCGTTTTTGATCTCATCCTCAGAGAAGGGGAGCCCCAAGGCCTCGAGATCCAAAATTGAGGGGTCAATAGCATCCCAGTTGAAATCCAAAAGCCTGGATGGCGGAGCTCCCAAGGATGCAGCGAAGTGATCGTGGATGAGCTTCTCCTTATCCACATGGTTAACTGCCCAACCTTCATGCTTCTTTAGCCTTTGAATGACATTCTTTCGCCGACGGGAGTTGATGCGGAGGTGAAAGAATTTCGTGTTGGCATCTCCCTCGCGAAGAAAGTTTATCCTCGAGGCTTGGTGCTTCCGAGAGCGCTCAAGAACAGCCAAACCCAAAACCCTTCTCTTAAGAGCTGCCCTTAGCGCAGATTCAGGAGCAGTGAGCAACCTGGACTCCTGGGCAATATCGAGCTGAAGAATGACATCCAACGCCATGATGAGTTGTTGTTTATGGCTGGAAAACAGACCCTTGCTCCAAGAACGCAACGCTTTTTCCACAGTCTTCAGCTTGTAATTAAGAATGTGCATGGGTTGTGTATGGGAGGAAACCGCGTTCCAAGCTGAGGACACAGTGTCAGCATAGCCCGGCATCTTCGTCCAGAAGTTCTCGAAGCGGAAGGAGGGTGGCTTACGCGGGCCGCTGTGGTTTGAGAGCAGAAGAGGGCAGTGGTCCGACAGCGAAGAGGATAAGGCATGCAAGGCGTGGGAGTCAAAAGCAAGGTCCCATCCGGTATTGCAGAAAGCTCGGTCGAGTCTGACCAATGTGGGGTCCTCTCTTTCGTTACTCCAAGTGTATTTCATGTTCTGTAGTTTGATTTCCTTGAGCTGACAGGTGTTGAGGGCGTGTCTGAATTGTCCCATGAGTCGGAGATTAAGGTTGCCATTATTCTTGTCTGCCGCTTGATAAATCAAATTGAAGTCCCCGAGAATGAGCCACTTGGTGTCATCAGAAGGAGCGGCAGCAATAGCCTCATCAAGGAACTGGCGCTTCTCAATGTCCGAGCTTGGGCCATAAACGGTCGTGAGCTTGAAAGTGGTGGCACAGGCACGGACAATAACATCCGCGGAGATGAGGTGTGTGCCGACGTGAATATTAGAGATGTCAACAAACTCATCATTCCATAGAAGAAGAATTCCCCCGCGGGTAGAAATAGCAGGGCGATGGGCGAAAGATCGCAGCCGTGAGCCATCAATGTACGCCGCAGTGTCTTGATCAATGAAATCCATCTTTGTCTCCTGAATGCAAGCTATGTGACACGTGGTCTGGGAGATGATGGCATTGACCGCGTCCTTGCGTGCTTGGTCGTTTAGTCCCCTAACGTTCCAGCATAGTATGTCAAGGATGAGGTCTAACATTTGAAGAGGAGAGAGCACTGATACTGGTAGAGGAAGACGAGGCGGAGCGTAGACGTAGGCGAAAAATTGCTTCGCGGCGAGGAAGGCGAAAAAAAGCTTCGCATAGCAAGGGGGCGTCTTCTTAATATATATATGGAAAAGTTGTACAACTAATAAAGAAATTAAGGATTTGTCTAGGACAATGTGAAGTAAGAGACATATTAGATCTCGTTCCTTGTAGCTGAATGTAACGGAGGAGGACGAGATGCGATAGTGGAGGAAATATAATTGGATCACAGGGAGGAGGGCGGAATGAGACCAGAGATGCTTTTGTATAGGTATACTTGTTTTCATATGAAGCTGAATTTTGTACATATAAAGTGCCGCGGGTGGCGGTCATCTCAAAGACTATACCAACTCGTGAATTAAACCTCAATATGCATCAAAATAAGGACTTGAGGAAGTCTTACAATATTATTTAGATACTTCAGATTCGATACATTTAAGACTCAATGCTAGTCATACTTTGATGTACAACACTGAACTCAACCAATGCCTGGCTAGTTCGAATGATCACGATGATGACACAAATGTTGGAATTAACAAAGAGTGGGATATCCTTATATTATCTAACTAGAAAGGCGTGAACCTATTTTCTTTATTTCCATCCAACTATGGTTTTTAGGAGTACCAAGATCAAAGTTTACATGTCACAAAGAATGGCGAGAAATACTAGCCCGTCAAAATATAAAAATACCGACACACTTATCCAACTAGGATATTCAAAATTAATACCAATGAATCGATATTCCACTAGTAGAAAAAGGCCTATCTGTGGCGCACCAAATTGAGATTCTGTGGCGCACCTCGGGGCCAGAGGGGTGCGCCACAGAATTCACGCCATAGAAAATTTTTCTGTGGCGCACCGTGGCCGTGTGCCACAGAAATGTCAATTCTGTGGCGCACCTCAGCCGTGCGCCACAGAAATTTGCAATTCTCTGGCGCACCAAGGGGGTGCGCCACAGAATTTTTTTTTGAATTTCAAAAAAAAAAGGCGGCCAGATCTGGCCGCGGGAATTTTTCGAAATTTCGAAATTTCACCGGATTTCGTCGGATGCTCGCCGGAGTTGGTGGGTGGAGGATGGGGGTCACCGGAGTTGATGGGGAGGAGAAGGAGAAGCTCGCCGGAGGTGGTGGTGGTGGAGGAGGAGGAGGAGAGGTGGTGGTGGAGGAGGAGGAGGAGGAGAGGTGGTGGTGGAGGAGGAGGAGGATGAGCTCACTGGAGGGGTGGTGGTGGTGGAGGAGGAGGAGGAGGAGGAGCTCACCGGAGGGGTGGTGGTGGTGGAGGAGGAGGAGGAGGAGCTCGCCGGAGGAGCTCGCCGGAGGTGGTGGTGGTGGAGGAGGAGGGGTGGTCGTGGTGGAGGAGGAGTAGAGGTGGTGGTGGTGGAGGAGGATGAGGAGAGGTGCAGTAGTAGGTGGAGGAGAGGAGAGAAGTGGAGAGGTAGAAGATGAGAAGTGGAAGAGAAGTGGAGGGGAGAAGGGAAGAAGAGGAGGGGAGGAGGATAGAAGAGGAGGGGAAATCCTGCCTCCACAATTCTGTGGCGCACCAAATGAAGGGGTGCGCCACAGAATTTTTTTTCTTTTTTTTATTTTCTAGTCAAAATCTTAAAACTGCCATAACTTTTTTTCCTTTTGGAATTTGGCGATTTTAAAAAAAAGCTCACAGGCCGAAGGCCAGTGAGGTTGGATTCCTTTTTCTCTCTAGTTTTTTTGATATCTTGATCATTTTTTTCGACATCGTATGCAAAAGTTATGCCCATTTTACTTTTTTTAACGAAATTTTTCTCAGAAAGTCGAAATTCATATTTCAAAATTTGATTAAAAAAAAGTAGACCTTAAACTCTCCGTGCATCTATAAGGGATTTATTTTTTGATGCTTTTTAGACCGCCAACTCTTCCGTCAAAAACTAGAAAAGGCGTTCCCGGGGGGGAGGGGGTGGAGTTGGTGCGTGTGGACAGAATTTTTTGGGATGGGAATTCTGTGGCGCACGTGGCAGTGGTGCGCCACAGAAATGTCATATTTCTGTGGCGCACTAACCACCATGCGCCACTGAATAGGAGTGTGGCAATCATTGGAGTGGCCCCCCAGCTTATTTCTGTGGGGCACCCCTATCCAGTGCGCCACAGAATTCCTCTTTTCTGTAGCGTACCACGGTCCCGTGCGCCACAGAATGCCTTTTTTCTGTGGCGCATGCCCACCCGTGCGCCACGAAAATATATTTCTGTGGCGCACCAAGAAGCCATGCGCCACAGAATCTGTTCCATAGAAAAGGCACTTCTCTACTAGTGTTCGTACAACAAATGGGAAATTAATTTGACTAATTTAACAAATATATTGTAGTGAGCGATTTGCATCATGACAGTAAATCAGCCTTAAGGCTGCCCACCATAAACTACACCGGAAAAAGCCATAGTTACCAATATTTGCTTGAACCAAAGAAAACTTCATAGAACGGGTCATGGCTGCACAAAAAATAATGGAAAGAATTGCAAACGTGCGCATAACGTCAACACGGTCCGATCATGCAGCAAAAATTGTTGCCGGCTAGATGTTTAGTTGAACCAATTAAAATGTGCCTGATGCCTAAATATACTACAGAAATTGTGGCGTAGCATTGAGTATATAAATTTGTCTCCGCGACAAGGAGCATAGTCAACACGTGGCCAAAGTATTCATGTATCTTGAAGTGGGCTTGCAAGGCACATGGCCGTATGGGGCAACCAGAAGATCTCGCAGAGACCATCGTTGCCGGATTTTTAGCTGAACCAACTAGGGCCTCGCTTGGTTCATCCTTAAATTTTCACTTCGGTATAAATTTTTGGAAGTTGTACCGATCTCGCCGGATTTCCAGGAGGACCTACTATGGACCGTGAAATTTTACTCCGTAATTGGTTAGTATACTAGAAGCCAAGCAGGCCCTAAAGTGTGCCTGATGCCTAAATGTACCACACAAATTGTGGCGTGGTATTCCGAATCTCGGTGGTTGGATTGCCAAAAAAAAGTATCCAGTTGAATTGGTTTGTCGTAAAAGGTAAAAGTGTTGCAGGTGTGGCTGGTTTTTAGATGATGCGCCAAATATCCATCTGCTGCTAGTTGTTGCCCTAAATACAAGCTCATTCATCCTAAAACCTCTGGACTCTGAGGCATGAACGACCACAGTGGTAGTCCTAGGGTTGCTCCTCGCTCCAAGATGATGACTTTTCGGATGCCTGTTTCCATCGATCTGGCGACGACAGTGGCGTGTTCCGTAAGGCTCCACCAGCGAACTCCACTCGGCGATTCATGCATGGAGATTGCTGGATCGGGTGAGATTCAGACGTGCGTACCCATGTTTCTGATAGATATTAATATCATGGGGAACGTTCTATTTCCATGGTCTTGGTGGAGAATGTCATGAAAGCCGAGATCTGAGGACTAGCAATGGTTGGTTGAATCTTTGTGGGGATGAGGACTTGGCTTCGTGATTCCCGACTTCAAGAAGCAGCATGCAAGATCAGGCAGTAGCATAGGAGAAGTTCGGATACTAAACTTTCGGGGTGAATTGGTTGTGCCTAGAAATGGCCTTGTTGAAGACCGGACCTCTAAAACTTTCCAATAGGGTAGCTCCCAAAATATAGATTTCTTCTTCCACATGGGTGCGCGCTTATCAGGGCCGTTCGGAACAGGTTGGCTGCCATCACCCTTCACAAAGATTACTTTAGGGTCCTTGACCATATCGAATAAATCATTACCACTACGGAGGCCAGGCTTCTGCCGGTTATCTGCCTCACCTCTAAAATGCTTCCCTCCTTTCTTTCTTACGGGATGCTTGATCGGAAGAAATCTACGATGCCCCAGGTATACAACCTTTTTACATTTATCCAAATAAAAATTGTCAGTCTTATCTAAACAGTGTGTGCATGCATTGTATCCCGTGTTTGTATGTCCGGAAATGTTACTAAGAGGAGGCCAATCATTGATGGTTACGAAAAACAACGCCCGTAGGTCAAATGGCTTTTGTTTGTTCTCAGCCCACACATGTACACCTGGTTTTCCCCACAATTGTAAGAGTTCTTCCACTAATGGCCTTAGATACACATCAATGTCCTTGCTAGGTTGCCTCGGGCCTTGGAAAAGAACTGACATCATAATGAACTTGCGCTTCATGCACACCCAAGGAGGAAGGTTGTACATCCATAGAGTTACGGGCCAGGTGCTATGGCTGGAGCTCTGCTCCCCAAAAGTATTAAAGCCATATGTACTTAGACCAAACCATAAGTTTTTCGCCTCTCCTGTAAAGCCCGGGAAGTCTCTCTCGATCTTTCTCCACTGCGATCCATCGGCGGGGTGTCTCAACTTTCCGTCTTTTTTACGGTCTTGTTTGTGCCATCGCAACAACCTAGCATGCTCTTTGTTTCTAAACAGACGTTTCAACCGTGGTATTATAGGGGCATACCACATCACCTTAGCAGGAACCCTCTTACGGGGGGCTCGCCGTCAACATCACCAGGGCCATCTGCTCTGATCTTATACCGCAGTGCAATGCATACCGGACATTCATCCAAATTCTCGTACTTCTCACCGCGGTAGAGGATGCAGTCATTAATACATGCATGTATCTTCTGCACATCTAATTCTAGAGGGCAGAGAGCTTTCTTTGCTTCGTACGTACTCTCAGGCAATTCGTTATCCTTTGGAAGCTTCAGCTTCATTAGTTGAAGTAAACTCTCAAATGCCTTGTCAGTCACAGCGTTTTGTGCCTTCCATTTCAGCAATTCCAGTGTGGTACCGAGCTTTGTGCTACCATCTTCGCAATTTGGGTACAACAACCTTTTGTGATCATGTAACATGTTGTCCAGCTTCAACCTCCCCAATTCACTTTCACAGTCTTCCCTTGCATCAATAATAACTCGGCCAAGATCATCATCGAGCTCTTCTGATGCCTTTTCTTGATCACCTCCTTATTCTGCATTGTCTACCATTGCAGTATCACCGTATTCAGGAAACAGAGGATCTTCTTCTTCTTCTTCTTCTTCATTGTCTTCCATCACAACCCCTCTTTCTCCATGCTTGGTCCAGCAATTATAGCTGGGCATGAAACCTATCCGAAGTAGGTGGCCGTGAAGGATTCTCGAGGAAGAGTGCTCCCTGACGTTACGACAATCAACACATGGGAAACACATAAAGTCATTATCTTTGTTCGCCTGAGCTACATCAAAAAATGCATTCAGGCCTGCCATATACTCGAAAGTGCATCGGTCACCGTACATCCATCACTGCCGTGCATCCATCTGCATCATATAATTAAGTTTATCAAAAAACATTACAATAACATATTCAATAGATAAATGTTTGTTATCTCTTAGAGAAATGACCACAGTACATCGACAAATATTACTTTTTTATGTATCAATTATAGATTAAAAAGATAAGTTTGTTAACCTCGGTCGAAGATACCATTTTCAGTGACCTTATGTGTGGCTCGGGTATTTCGTCGAACACCTCGTGTGTATAGTAAAATAACACACACTAACACCCACCTCTCTCACTCCTCCAAGCCAAAAAAAGAGAGGAAAGGGAGGGCGGTGAGGCAGTATATGTAGGGGAAGGGGGGCATTGGTCCCGGTTTGTGGAATGAACCGGGACCAATGCCTGGTCCCGGTTCATGCAACAAACCGGGACCAATGCCTCCCCACGAACCGGGACAGTTGCCCTCAGCTGATTTCTGCTGCCTCGGGTGCACAAACCGGGACCAATGCATAGCATTTGTCCCGGATTTTTGTGCTACCGGGATGAATGGAATTTTGCCCCCTTGACGATAGGGGTTGTTTCCATTAGTGATGGTATCATAAGTTGTAAGTATCGGGTTCATGGTCTCAGCATTTGCGAAGGTATGCATACACACAAGATTGACATGTTCTAATTATATATAGTCTGGCACTTTAAAATGAATTATCCATCAATAAACCTCTTGATAACTAACTCACGTACACATGTCTGACAACTACATGCATCTAACTCGAGCATATCAGCAGGCAGCAGTTGTCTTGCTTATGGCATTGAGATGGTGTGCGACGTACATAAAGTATGAAAACTGAAACCTAGACATACACAATGATACTTACCGCTTCTCTATGAGTATGGTGATCGATCATTGATGTTTCCTGGGAGCCTGATTTACTCTGACGTGTTTCATCATCCTAGGCATCATGGAACAAATCTACCTCTCATAACATCCAGACTTAGACGTATGGGCGCCAAAGGGTAGACATGCGAGCAGCCGTAAGTCGAGAATAAGCACCGTCGTCTCAAACGACGACGACACCGCCGCCGGCGGCTTGAACCCCATGTGTTAACGTAATTATTGTATTCCTGGTTAAGATCGGCCAGTTCACGGCCCTAGTTGGCAGCAATAGAGACCCAACACCATAATGATCAGTCGGTTCCCAAAAGCTCGCACACCCTCCCTACCGCCGTTCGCCAACCAGCGCTGGCTCAAAGCTATAGCACAGTGGAGCTAGCTAGGAACCCCACCCTCCCTACCGCAGTTCGCCACTCCGGCGGCGGCGTCCACCTAGCCCCCCGCCGGTCGCCGCTCCGGCACCGGTGGCCACCCTCACCCCTCCTCCCCCCTCTTCTCCCCTCCCCCCTTCGCCGTTCCCTCCCCTGCCTGGCATGGAGTCGCCGGCGACCTCCAGGAGATGGGCGGACTACTCGGACGACGAGGAGGAGCGGCGCTCCTACCGCTCCTACTGTGAGGTGCTGAGGAGTGGTTTGCCGCCGGTTTCTCCTCCGCGCGCGAGCTCGCCGGTGGAAGTCTCGTCCAGAGCGGGAGGCTTCCCCTCGCCGGTGGGGGCCGCGGTGGTGCGGAGCGGCGCGGCGTCCAACTCGAAGCCGGCGGCCAACCGGCGTGGAGCAACTTCGGCTGTGGGGTTCGTGGAGCGTGCGGAAGCATCGCGCGCGAGGCCCGGGCCAACCGGGCGTGGAGCGGCTTCGGCTGCGGTGGAAGCGGCCCACGTCGGACACGCGCTCGCTGGCGTGGGCAGGCAGGGTGCTGTCGTGGAGGGGCGCGCGTCGAAACGCCCGATGCAGCAGCGTCTAGTCCATCCCCCTCCCCCGGCGCCGGAACCTGCTGATGGCGGGCCGCGGCCATGGCAGGACGTGGGCGGAGGGCGAAAGCGTCGACGCGGCCTGCAGCTCCCGACGCTGAATATCAGGGCTGACCTGCCGCAGGACTTGGCCGGCGGGTGCTTCAATTGCACTCGGCCTGGTCACATCGCCGCGGACTACGAGTTCGACACCGTCTGCCTCCGCTGCAAGGGCACTAAGCACCACGCCAAGGACTGCCGTCAGCCCAGACCTCCGCCGGCGCCCCGTCTGGCTGAGGGAGTTTCGCGTCCGCCCCGGCAGACTCCGATGCGGGAAAGGATTGGCGAGAGGAGGCCGGCCTCTCCGACCCGCGTCGAGACTGGTACGGGACAGCGTGTTCCGGTGCGTCTCCGTTTGGGCGAGCGAGTCTCGCCGCCTCCGCGCGTGGATGATGCCCGACAGGGTGTGGAGCTTGGTGAGATCGCCCGAGAGTCCACGGCGGCTGCGGGTGATTCCCAGCATGGGGTTCCAAGGCGCTCTTCATCGCCTCCGGCTCGACAGGAGATGCCGAGCGCAACCGTTGGCGGCGCCGGCCGGGATGGTCGCGGGGTTGACGCTCCGCGATGGCGTGCAGAACCCGATCGGCGTGGCCGCGTTCCGGAAGCAAGGCCACCTCCTCCCCCTCCACCATTCCCGTCCAGGAGGGAGGCGGCCTCGGAGGTGCTTGCCTCCGACGAGTACATGGTGGCT
The DNA here is from genome assembly GCA_028641055.1 of Alopecurus myosuroides. Taxonomy (NCBI): domain Eukaryota; kingdom Viridiplantae; phylum Streptophyta; class Magnoliopsida; order Poales; family Poaceae; genus Alopecurus; species Alopecurus myosuroides. The sequence continues at coordinate 26,248,787 of CM054063.1, forward strand.
GCGGAAGAACGGCCGGTCATCGAGCGTGTGGTACTGCCGCGATCGGAGGAGATTGACGCGGCCGAAGACGCCTTAAGTTGGAGCCTCGTCGCGTTCGTCACGGGCAGTCAGGGGAAGGTGCTTCCAGGCGATGCGGCGGCGGCGGTTGCACAGCGGCTTCCTCGAGTGGCAGACAACCTCACCGTTCCGCCCCATTGGCCTTCCGATTTCATCTTCTCGTTCGAGAGCCGACGCATCCGTGACGAGGTCATGGCCGCATGTGTGGTGGAGGGGAGGGGCTTCAACCTACTCTTCTCTCCATGGAACCGCCAGCTACAGGCCGTCGCCCGCCGGATGCTGTACCGCGCCATCGTCGAACTGACCGGCATCCCGGCTCACGCCTGGAACAAGAGAACCGCGGCGGTTGTCCTCGGCTCGGCAGCGTGTGTGGAGAAGCTCGGCCGCGCGTCTGCAGCCGGTGAGGACCTGCGCACAATGGAAGTTTTCGTTTGTGTCGACGACGTGATGTTGCTGCCTAAACGCAAGGCGCTGCTAATTGAGGAGCCTAGCGACCGTGTTGAAGAGGACGAGGGCCTCGTGCTCCCCGCCGATGAGCTCGCTCCCCTGGAGAAGAACATGCTGCAATATCTCGTTCAAGTACGTTTGGTCCGTTCCGAGGATTCCATGGCGGACGGCGGCGGGCATGGCCCTGGCGGTGGCGCTAACGACGGCGGCGGAGGCGGCTCCGACCCTCACGAGCGCGGCCGTGACTCGCACGGGAGAGAACGGAGCCGGAACAGAGCTCGCAGTCGAGATCGGGACCGCGACGGCGCCAGCGGCGAGGGCTCCGCCCGTGGCCGCAGCTCTTCGCACAGAAGATGCCTCACGTGGGTGCGTGACGCGGGGGGTCCCCGCACGGGTGGAGGTGGTGGTGGGCGCCGGGCTGACCACGGGCCCACCAGGCAGGAGAACATGCTGGTGTAGGGTCAGGATTTGACCAACCTGCAGGTTTCTTCCAAACCAATTTTTGAACGGTGGAGCGGGGGAGTGTACGGCGCGGACCCGATGGTTCTGGAGGCCGAGTTTCCCAGCCCACAATTGACGCGTGGCCTGCTCTTTCCGTTGGCGGGGCCGGCGGTTGGTGAGGCAGTGGGGCCAGAGCAGGGAGTGGTTGCTCCTTTTTTCGAAAAGCCAGTTCCAGCCACTCCCGCGTCTGCAGCGACCGGTCCTGGTCCGATCCCGCTCTGCAAAGCACCTGACAGCTGCCTCCTGTCATCTGATGGTCTGCTCTCCCCTATCAGGACAGACACTGCTTTTTCCCCTTCGGATGGTTTTGAATCGGATGGGTGTTCTCCCGTTGGCTCTCCGGTGTCTGTTTTAGACACATTTGCAGTCAGCATCTCTACACCAGGATCACACAGCTGCAGCCAGAGACACACCGTGGTTGGGCCTTTGGCCGTGGAACCTTCTGCAGAGGTGGACGTACACCAGGTTACTACTCCAGTGGGATTGGAGACGGTGGGGCCTAGGGCCGCACATGGTCTGACGGGCCCACAGTCCCTGGCGCAGCTCAGAGATCTTTACATCAAGCCCATCTCGCCGGTGTTGTGCAATCCAGCCAAGAAGACTAGGGCTAGGCGACAGTACTCAGGACCTGTGCGAAGGAGTGTTCGGCATCGTGGACGGTTTGCGGAGGGGACACCGGTTCGCAGGAAGCAACGTGAGCTGTTCATCAAGCTGCACATTGCTCGTGAGGGCTAGACGATCGGAGATGAAGCTCTGGCAGCCATCAGGCCATGTTTTCTCAGCCTCTCACTCAGGCGCAGATCGATGTGATTGTTGGCCTCTTTGGATGGCAGCCCGAGGCGCTCCCGGCGGTGGGTGACTCCCAGGTGGACTACATGGTTTAGTTTGTAGTGGTAGATTTTGATCCCTTCTTCTTTCGCTTCGTCATCTTTTCGATCCAGTTGTACTGCTGTCCCGTGAACACTGTTTGTCATGAATTCGGATGCCTCGATTGCGATCTGGAATGGGCGTGGGCTCAATTCTGTTGCCCGTAGAGCTGCTATCTTCCATGTTCTGGCTCCGGTGAATGCTGCCGTTGTTTGCCTTCAGGAGACAAAGATGGCGGTCATTGATGACCGTGTGGTTAGGGAGTGTCTAGGCTCGAGATATGACGGGTTCTATTTCTTACCGGCAGATGGTACACGTGGAGGCATACTTCTTGCGTGGCAGTCCGAGTTGGTCTCTGTTTCCAACCCGCACCTCTCCGCCAATGCCATAACGGCAAGGATCTCGGTAGGCGGAGGGGACCAGAGCTGGTGGTTCAGTGGGGTCTACGGGCCCCAAAGCGCGGATGATAAGAGGGCATTTCTCCAAGAGCTGGTGGACATTCGGGACCTTCATGTTGGCCCGTGGATGGTGGCGGGGGATTTCAACATCATCCTGGACCGAGAGGATAGAAGTCAATGTGCTTTGCATCGTGGAATGATGGGGCGTTTCAAACGTACCCTGACTCAGCTGGAGCTAAAAGACATGTACCTCAATGGGCGTCGCTACACCTGGTTCAATGAAAGGCAGAACCCGACACTAGAGAGGCTGGATAGGGTACTGTCCACGGTGGATTGGGAGGACCTCTTCCCAGGGTCCTTCCTCTCGGCAATGTCATCAGGGCCGTCCAATAATTTCCCATTGCTGCTCAGATTGGATCCCAACCTGCACAGGGGAAGCAGATTCCAGTTCCAGTCCTTCTGGACAAAGGTGGACGGTTTTCAACAAGTAGTTCAGGAGGCTTGGAACTCGGTGGAGATGGAGCCGAACCCCTTCAAAAGGCTTGATAGAAAGCTTAGGGCCACAGCTAAGTGTCTCTCCAAGTGGAGCTCGCGGTTCATTGGGAACGTAAAGCTACAAATCTTATTGGCCAACGAGGTCATCCTTCGCCTTGACGCGGCCATGGACAATAGACAGCTCTCCGAGGAAGAGCGTGGATTGCGACGACTGCTCAAAAAGAAGCTTCTCGGACTGGCCTGTTTGGAGAGAACTATTGCGCGCCAGAGATCCAGACTGCTCTGGTTGCGGGAAGGAGATGCTTGTACCCGTTTCTTCCACCAATACGCCAGTAGTCGCCGCAGGAAGAACTTCGTGGATCACCTACTGGTGGACGGGGTCAGGTTGACTGAGCATGAGGCCAAGGCCGTTGCGGTGGACGATTTCTACGACTCCCGGCTAGGCGACGACCAGGACAGACCTTTCTCCATTGATCTGGAAGCCCTGGTACTTCCGACCATGGATCGCCGTCACCTAGAGGTGGGCTTCACGGTGGAGGAAGTGTGGAAGGCAGTCCAGGAGATGCCTATGGACAAGTGCCCTGAGCCGGATGGCTTCTCAAACAGGTTCTTTGTCGCCTGCTGGGAGGTGATCAAGGGTGATGTTATGGCGGCTTTCGACTCGCTTGCGCGGCTAGATGTGAGGGGTTTCAGCTCGGTCAATGAGGCGTTGGTAACCCTCCTTCCAAAGAAGCCGGGGGCGGAGGAGATCAAAGACTTTCGGCCTATCAGCCTTATCCATAGCTTTGCGAAGTTAGTGGCGAAAGTCTTGGCTCGGCGTATTACACCATCCCTCCCAGATCTAGTGGGAGCTCACCAATGTGCCTTTGTCCGTAAGAGATGCCTTCACGACAACTACATGATGGTCCAGGGGACTGCCCGGAAGTTGCACAGCTCCCTCACTCCGGCAATCCTTTTCAAGCTCGACATTACTAAGGCGTTTGACACGGTCAACTCGGCTTGGGCGATCGTATGATTGCATGGATTTGTGCCCTACTCGCCACGGCCTCCACTCGTATCCTCCTCAATGGATTGCCCGGGTGTCGCATCTTCAATAGGCGCGGCCTCAGGCAAGGGGACCCCCTCTCCCCCCAGCTCTTTATCCTGGTTATGGAGGTGTTGCATCAGCTTATCGAGCTGGCTCCTAGCCCGAGATTTCTCACACCGCTAGCCAACGAAGGGCTGAGAAACAGGACATCCATCTATGCGGACGATGTCGTCACTTTCCTTCGTCCCTCTTTGGTGGATCTGCGATCGTTGGCAACCCTCATTGATGACTTTGGGAGCGCGTCAGGCCTCAGGACGAACATGGACAAATGTTCGGCCCATCTCATCCGAGGCGACGAGATGGTTGAGGGGCTGGTTACCCAGGAGTTGGGATGCCCAGTCAGGCCATTCCCCTTTCGATACCTCGGACTTCCTATGTCCTTGAGAAAGGCCTCAGCGGCACAATTGCAATACCTGGTGGACAACGTGGCAGGGCACCTCCCCGGGTGGAGCGCCAACCTGTTGAACCGGGGTGGGCGCCTGGAACTGGTAAAGACCACTCTGTTGTTCCCGTCTTCGCCATGATGTCTCTGGACCTGCCGGTAAAGACTCTTTCGGCCATTGAGAAGATTCTCAGAGGCTTCCTTTGGAGAGGGAGAAAGGAAGTGCACGGCGGTCACTGCCTAGTGGCGTGGAATAAAGTTTGCATGCCAAAATGCCTTGGTGGACTTGGCATTCCAAACCTCAGCCTATGGAACCAGGCGCTCAGGACCAGATGGTTGTGGCTGCAGAGGACCAACCCCTCCAAGCCGTGGAAAGAGTTCAATATCCAGGTTCCAGAGATCTCGAAGCAGCTTTTCGAGGCTGCCACCTCGTCGGTCCTAGGGGACGGTGCCGACACGCTCTTCTGGACGGACTGTTGGCTACCTGGTGGACGCATTAAGGACACGGCCCCCAACCTGTTCAGTAAAGTCTCGAGAGTGGCAATCAAGGAGCGGAGGGTTCGTGATGCCCTCCAAGGCAGATGGCTTGATGACATCTCCCTGGATCTAGGGGCGAGGGCGCTTGCGGAGCTGCTCGATTTAGCGGCACAGCTACCGAACATCAACCTGGTGGAGGATGAGAGGGACTCTTTCGTCTGGAATTGGGAGCGGGACGGCTCTCACTCGGCTAGGTCGGCCTACCTGGCGTGGTTTGAGGGTTCCATTCGTATGGCAGGTGTGGACCAGATTTGGAAATCCCGCGCGCCACCAAGGTGTAAATTCTTCATCTGGCTGGCCCTGGCAACCGCTGTTGGACGGCCGACCGCCTCGGCAGGCGTGGACTACCTGCACCGGCGGCCTGCCCCTTTTGTGACCAGCACGAGGAAACCATCGACCACCTTCTCCTTGGTTGTGTCCTCGCTAGAGAAGTCTGGGCCGCTTTCCTACTGTCATGGGGGAGAGGAGTCTGGATCCCTGGTCCAGACGCGAGATTGAGCGACTGGCTGGCCTCCCTGGTAGCGGAGTACGGAACAAACAGAGATGGGCTGACAGCGGTGGTGCTCATCTCCTGGAGTCTGTGGAGGCACCGCAACGACATTGTGTTTGAAGGAGCCAGCCCCTCCTCGGCATCGGTAGTTAGAGGTGTCTCGGAGGAGGCGGCGCATTGGCGCGCAGCTAGGCTCTTTAGGAGAGAGCTAGCGTGTGTCGAGCGGTGGAGGGTTGGGGAATAGTTATTTTCGGGTTTTTTCGGTGGTTTGCGTCCCCGACGTCAGTGTCGAACGCGTTGTAATCAGCCTTCTTCGGCTCTCCTTCTATGAAACCGATACGTCTCTCCATGACGTATCCAAAAAAAAAAAGTTCACGGCCCTATGCATGCCTTTTTAGATCGTTTCCACCATGTTTAGTTAATTGTAGGGTACAAAAGAAATAGTGCGGACATATGTATATAAAGGTAACCGTGTCATACCAAAATAACATGGTTACGTAACTTATAAAATTTCATTAAATCCTAACCGTTGATTTAAAATCCAACTATTGAAATAATTATAATGATGTGGCTTAACGTGGTGGCTCTATTAGTCATTCGTATATTGCTTTTAGTATATAACTAGCAAGGTGGCCCTCGCAAATGCGAGGGCTTCACCCGTAGAATACCGAATGTGTTGATGAACATAAAATATCACTATGGAACCTTCTAATTATGGAAGATGACTTATTCAGACATTTCGAAAAACCACCATTTCACATATTGTAAAACGTTGTTTACTTGTAATTGTAAGTAGTTCTATTTTAATAATATATTTTTTACGGCCTTCCTGTCATCGTCTAATCTTCATTGTACTCTTCCTCTCACACATTTTTTTGTCATGTAACAATGACGACGTGGACTATAAAAAAAATGTATATTTGGATCATACCACAAAACATAGCAAGTAGGTTACAATTGGTCCTTTGCAGCATCCTCATAGTACCCAATATTTAGGGTGAGTAAATCCACTCTTCAACCTAATAATTATCGAATTTATAGTTTAGTGAAACAACATTATTTTTGGCATCTTCATTGTTCATAATGTTGTATACATTTTTTCAATTTCCAATGAATTCTCCTACTAAATTCTATGAAAAGAAACCAGTTCCTCGCAAAAAGAAATGAAAGAAAAAAATAAAAATAATTGTACTTAATCACAACATAGGAAGTTTTGTAAAAAAATCACAACACAGGAAAACCATAAGAACTTACTTAGAATAATTATTTTAGAAAATTTTGTACTCAAAACATTTAATATTTCCAATTGAGTGTGATTCAAAAAAAAAAATTGATTCGATTTATAGTTGTCAAAAAAGCAATATATATACAATAAATTCAAATATGTACCATTTTGTAGTGACCCTGGGATAATTTTAAAATAAGATGGTAGCAGATCGTTTCTGATAAAAAACTAAAATATTACCGGTAACATTTTGTTAGGACAACCATTCTTGTTGATATTCATAATTGAGCTTTATCTTTAAACTGTACAATCATTCGATTCTATTTTACATCACATATAAGTATATTCATAACATCTTTCAGGTTTGATGAGTTTAAGTGTATGGTTAAACTTTATACACTTTAGGAAAGTTTATCGGTTGGTACAATTATCATGATCTTTTGACCATGATTTTAGTACAACCATGAAGATTTACTCCCTCCATTCTAAAACACAGGACGCACTATTTTTAGGCTGGCCTTTGATGTTCGACTTTGATCAATAATATATAATAAACTACATGAATTGAGAATGTATAAATAGTACCGTTGGATTCGTCTAGTAAAATTCTTTCATTTCATATAGAGAAGTCGAGTTTAGATGACGGAATAATCTTCGGTATTTACTTTCCAACATTTTGTTTACTCTTGAAAATAAAGGGTGTCTTAGTTCATTGGTTGTGCATACGGTGTCAGACAAAGTAATTTCTACACAGATCGAACACAATCCATATATGCCACTAAAATATGCTTATTTGAATGCTTTAAACGGATATGCTTCTCAGACTCTCATGCTTTAAACAACATTATTCGCTCTGACAGTGCAAGATGATCTTGTAGTATCAACATTCAATATGTCTTTTACGTGGATATTGAAATATGCTGGAGAGCAACGAATTCAATAGTTGTATATATCAACCTCTAATTGATATGATAAGCGTCCTGACTTGTATTGCTTACTATGTTTCCATGTTCATATGTGAATAAATACGCAAAAGCAGATTAGGTCATCTTACCTATATGTACATGGCTAGGTGTATTGTGTTGAAATTATAATAAACGAAGGATAAAAAAGTAGCAAAGTAGCTATCACGTGCCAAACAGAATGTGAGTGAGACGAACCTTGGATAACTCCCATGGCTATGTATGTTTGACAAATCTTGGATTAAAACTCCCTTTGATATGTGCGTGAGGCAAGATTGAATTTTCCCCGCTGATGTACATGCAACTATGCAAGGGAAGACTGGAGGGACTGAATTCCATGGAAAGATTAAAATTTGCCAGCTGACGCGGTGTGCATCCATGGAACCAGCGCCGGCCGGCCGTGCACATCGAGGTCAGGACTGCAGTTTCCATGAGAAGCTAACTAGGTCAGCTTGTGTTATAAAAAAAAGCTAGGTCAGCTTGTACGTTATGTCCGTTTAAAATCCTAACGGCAACACATCATAGGACAGGCCAGCGATTGCGGCCCATATGTGCCTACAATACACATGCGTGCATAAAAAAAAATTCATCCATGGCTAACGTGACAGGTTTGACATGTCCAAAACAATATTTGCTTGCGGGGTACGTAAAACTTTTAAATCTTGACCGTTTATAATTATACGTCATCCTAATCAAAGGGTGGACATAATTCAGATGATGTGGATCGACCTGGTGTCTCTATTAGACTCCATATATTGCTTTTAGTTGTGTCAGACAAAGTAATTTCTACACAGATCGAACACAATCCATATATGCCACTAAAATATGCTTATTTGAATGCTTTAAACGGATATGCTTCTCAGATTCTCATGCTTTAAACAACATTATTCGCTCTGACAGTGCAAGATGATCTTCTAGTATCAACATTCAATATGTCTTTTACGTGGATATTGAAATATGCTGGAGAGCAACGAATTCAATAGTTGTATATATCAACCTCTAATTGATATGATAAGCCTCCTGACTTGTATTGCTTACTATGTTTCCACGTTCATATGTGAATAAATACGCAAAAGCAGATTAGGTCATCTTACCTATATGTACATGGCTAGGTGTATTGTGTTGAAATTATAATAAACGAAGGATAAAATAGTAGCAAAGTAGCTATCACGTGCCAAACAGAATGTGAGTGAGACGAACCTTGGATAACTCCCATGGCTATGTATGTTTGACAAATCTTGGATTAAAACTCCCTTTGATATGTGCGTGAGGCAAGATTGAATTTTGCCCGCTGATGTACATGCAACTATGCATGGGAAGAGTGGAGGGACTGAATTCCATGGAAAGATTAAAATTTGCCAGCTGACGCGGTGTGCATCCATGGAACCAGCGCCGGCCGGCCGTGCACATCGAGGTCAGGACTGCAGTTTCCATGAGAAGCTAGCTAGGTCAGCTTGTGTTATAAAAAAAAGCTAGGTCAGCTTGTACGTTATGTCCGTTTAAAATCCTAACGGGAACACATCATAGGACAGGCCAGCGATTGCGGCCCATATGTGCCTACAATACACATGCGTGCATAAAAAAAAATTTATCCATGGCTAACGTGACAGGTTTGACATGTCCAAAACAATATTTGCTTGCGGGGTAGTAAAACTTTTAAATCTTAACCGTTTATAATTATACGTCATCCTAATCAAAGGGTGGACATAATTCAGATGATGTGGATCGACCTGGTGTCTCTATTAGACTCTGTATATTGCTTTTAGTATATAATAGATAGATACCTGCTACTCCAACAGTGCTGTAATGCCGCTTGGCACTTCTGTATGATTAATACACCTTCCACGGTGTATTCTCCCAAAAATTGTGAGTTTATAAAATGCAATGATGTTCACACAATATTCAACCGGCCATCAGCTTTCAAAGATTGATTGGATTACACCTAAACAAGTGAATACGCTACTCGCACATACGAAGCCAGAATGTCCGGACTTATTGCATGTTGGCTACCACCATACAGCCTACTCCTTGTCCCCTTCTTGTTTGCCGTCTCGTGCCCGCATAGTCTTACTTGTTAGTCTCATGTAGTCGTTGTCCCGAACATTATAGCTTGTTGATCCCACTATCTCCGCACTCTCTTGCACCAACAGCCTTCGCGATGTGTGACTTCCATCCCTGTTTTCTAGTTCAAGGATGGCGCTTGGACTTTTGATTAACATAGCATGGAAAAGGTGCATGTCGGTCCCATACCAATGTCTTGGAAGGGTAAAGGTTGACCAACACGGTTGAGATACAAATCATCTTGACGCATCCCATTTCCAATTGGAAATTTGTGGAAAAAAACTTATATAATTGATTAAACAACTAACAATCGCCATTGGTGAAATAAGAGAAATATTAGATTTTCCTACTTCTGGCTTAGCTCGTAGAAATATAGGAGGATGAGGATGGGATGCTTTTATAGAGGCATAAATGTTTACACATGGAGGTATACTATATATAAAGAGATTTTTTACAGTACATTGTACAACATATTTTGAGGTATATATATAGTAATAGGTTGATGCATAGGTTAATATGGTGCAGCTCTCAGACTTGACTCGAGGATAGTTCGCTAATTTCTATTGTACTGGTATTCGCCATGCTGCTGAGAGTCCGGCCATCAGTCTCTCTTTCTCACCCACGGGTACGGTGCAACCATGGATGTACATATTAGACAGCATCCTGGAGGTGTTCGACCTTGCTCTTTATCATGAAGGCAAAGCACGGCCACTTCTTACCGATTTCAGGTTGGTGAGAGGTCAGCAGTATTTTTTCACTGAAGGAGCCTGTGTTAATAGTTTCATTAATGAAAATTAAGCCGGTAAAAATATCCAAATTGTCAACCACACACACCACTAGTGGATGTGCCGTTAGCTGGAAGGCTACCTTGCAGGGTGTTGTTGCACAATCTACTACTGAGGCTGAGTATATGGCTATTGCTGAAGCATGCAAAGAGGCAGTTTGGTTGAAAGGTTTGTTTGCTGAGCTTTGTGGAGATGATACTTGCTTTAACCTATTTTGCGACAGTCAGAGTGCAATTTACCTTACTAAGGATCAGATGTTCCATGAGAGAACAAAGCACATTGATGTCAAATACCATTATGTGCGTGATGTTATTGCACAAGGTAAGCTGAAGGTATGCAATATTAGTACTCATGATAATCCTGCAAATATGATGATGAAGACTTAGCTCTTCTGCTGTTATGTTCGCTGCCTAGCTCTTTTACAAACCTGCGTGATACCATACTGTTAAGCCGCGATGAACTAACCCTCGCGGAAGTTTGTGAGGCCCTGCAGACCAGGGAAAAGATGAAAGTTATGGTGCAGTCTAACCCATCGTCCTCCAAAGGCGATGCATTGCAGGTTCGAGGCAGACCAGAGCAGCGAGATAACAACTACAACGACAACAACAGAGATAAAAGTAGGGGCCGTTCAAAGTCCAAAGGACGAGACAAGTTCTGCAGGTACTGTAAGAAAACCAATCACACCATTGATGATTGCTGGAAGGTGCAGAACAAGGAGAAAAGGAACGGCACATACCAACCGAAAAATAAATCTGACGGTAATGGTAATGGTAATGGTACTGGTAAGGCTGCTGTTGTTGCTGGTGATAATAGTTCGGATGGTGAATGCTTAGCTGTTTTTACTGCATGTGTTACCCGTGATGATGAGTGGATTCTTGATACTGCTTGTTCGTTTCATATTTGCTGTAACAAAGAATGGTTCAGTTCTTATGAAGCTGTGCAGACTGGAGATTTTGTGCGTGTGGGGAACGACAACAAATGTCACATTGTTGGCGTTGGATCTGTTCAGATCAAGACCCATGGAGGGATGACACGTACATTGACGGGAGTGAAACACATACCATCCATGGCGAGAAATTTGATCTCGCTGAGTACCCTTGATTGTGACGGGTACAAATATGCCGGAGGGGATAAACGCCTGAAGGTATCAAAAGGTTCTCTCATTGTTATGATTGGTGATATGAATTCTGCCAAGTTATATATTCTTAGAGGTAGCACTTTGTCTGGTACTGCTGCTGTTATTACTAATGATGATGCAAGTACAACTAACCTCTGGCATAAGCGACTTGGACACATGAGTGAACATGGTATGGCAGAATTGGTGAAGAGAGAACTGCTGAAGAACTGCAATATGAGTAAGTTGCCGTTCTGTGAACACTGCGTGTTTGGTAAGCATAAGAGAGTTAAGTTCAATGCTTCCGTTCATAGCACTAAAGGTACACTGGATTATGTACATGCTGATTTATGGGGGCCTTCACGTAAGCCCTCTTATGGTGGTGCTCGTTATATGCTTACTATCACTGATGATTACTCTAGAAGAGTTTGGCCTTATTTTATGAAAACTAAGGATGATACTTTTGCTGCTTTTAAAGAGTGGAAAGTTATGATTGAAAAGCAAACTGAGAGAAAGGTGAAGGTGCTTCGTACTGATAATGGTGGCGAATTTTGTTCGCATGCTTTTGATGATTATTGTGTGCAGGAAGGCATTGTCAGGCACCACACCATCCCATACACACCTCAGCAGAATGGTGTAGCTGAGCGGATGAATAGGACGATCATCTCCAAATCTCGCTGCATGTTGTCCAACGCCCGCATGAATAGGCGTTTTTGGGCTGAGGCTGCCAACACTGCCTGCTACTTGATCAACAGGTCACCATCCATCCCTCTTGACAAGAAAACTCCTATTGAGGTATGGTCTGGTGAGTCATGTGATTATTCACAACTGAAAGTTTTTGGTTGCACTGCCTATGCTCATGTTGATAATGGAAAATTAGAACCTAGAGCTATTAAGTGCTTATTTCTTGGTTATGGTTCTGGAGTAAAAGGATATAAGTTGTGGAACCCGGAAACCAAAAAGACTTTCTTTAGCAGAAGTGTTGTGTTTAATGAATATGTCATGTATGAGGACAGTTTGTCAACTGATGTTATGCCTGATTCTTCTGATTCGTTTGCAGGTGGAGCTAGACCACCTGGATGAGGAGGAAACTGAAATTGATGAGGAGGATATTGTGCCGCCCTCACCCCCTATTGTGCAGCAAGAAAATTTGTCTATTGCAGAGCGCAGAGAGAAGAGGAATAAAGGACCTCGTACTCGTTTAATTGAGGAATGTGATGTTGTTTATTTTGCTCTAAGTTGTGCAGAACAGGTGGAGAATGATGCTGAACCTGCTACATATAATGAAGCTATTGCTTCGGTTGATCGTGACAAGTGGATTGGTGCAATGCACGAAGAGATGCAATCACTTGAGAAGAATGGCACATGGGATATTGTGCGCTTGCCTAAACAAAAGAAGGCCGTCCGCTGTAAGTGGATATTCAAAAGAAAGGAGGGCTTATCTCCCAGTGAGCCTCCAAGGTTTAAGGCAAGGTAAGTAGCAAAAGGTTTCAGTCAGATTCCAGGAGTGGATTATAATGATGTGTTCTCACGTGTTGTCAAGCATAGTTCTATTCGTACTTTCTTTAGTATTGTTGCTATGCATGATCTTGAGCTTGAGCAGTTAGATGTGAAGACTGCGTTTTTGCATGGAGAACTTGAGGAGGAAATATACATGGACCAACCTGAAGGGTTCATAGTGCCTGGTAAAGAGGATTTCGTGTGCAAGCTAAAGAAGTCTCTTTACGGTTTGAAACAGTCTCCTCGACAATGGTATAAAAGGTTTGATTCTTTTATGATGTCACATGGCTTTAAGAGGTCTGAATATGATAGCTGTGTGTACATTAAATTTGTTGATGAATCACCTATATACTTGCTGCTATATGTTGATGATATGTTAATTGCTGCCAAGAGCATGACAGAAATCACTACATTGAAGAAACAATTGAGTAGTGAGTTTGAGATGAAGGATCTTGGTCCTGCTAAGAAAATTCTAGGTATGGAAATTTCAAGAGACAGAAAATCTAGATTGCTATTTCTTAGTCAGGAGAATTACATTAAGAAAGTCCTTCATCGTTTTAATATGCATGATGCAAAGTCTGTTAGTACTCCAATTGCTTCACACTTCAAGTTGTCAGCATTGCAATGTCCTACTACTGACAAAGATATTGAGTATATGTCACGAGTTTCTTATGCTAGTGCTGTTGGTTCGTTAATGTATGCCATGGTGTGTTCTCGGCCTGATTTATCATATGCTATGAGTTTGGTCAGTCGATACATGGCTAATCCTGGTAAAGAACATTGGAAAGCTCTTCAGTGGATTTTCAGGTACCTTCGCGGCACATCCAAAGCTTGCTTGAAGTTTGGCAAGACTGGTGAGGGACTCGCAGGCTATGTGGATTCAGATTATGCTGCCGACTTGGAAAAGAGGAGATCCCTCACAGGTTATGTGTTTACGATTAGTGGATGTGCCGTTAGCTGGAAGGCTACCTTGCAGGGTGTTGTTGCACAATCTACTACTGAGGCTGAGTATATGGCTATTGCTGAAGCATGCAAAGAGGCAGTTTGGTTGAAAGGTTTGTTTGCTGAGCTTTGTGGAGATGATACTTGCTTTAACCTATTTTACGACAGTCAGAGTGCAATTTACCTTACTAAGTATCAGATGTTCCATGAGAGAACAAAGCACATTGATGTCAAATACCATTATGTGCGTGATGTTGTTGCACAAGGTAAGCTGAAGGTATGCAAGATTAGTACTCATGATAATCCTGCTGATATGATGACAAAGCCAGTTCCTATTACTAAGTTTGAGCTTTGCTCGAGCTTAGTTGGTATCATTGCTTAGCCCAAGAGGCTATGTGGCGCCGAAGGTGTTTTCTTTGTGTGTTTCAGGTGAAGGTTCTCATTTATGCTACAAGAGGGAATTTGTCTCAAGGTGGAGTGTTATTTTATGGTGATCCAAATTCATATTCGTATATACTGATAAAGGCCGAACTTCTGACGAGTGGAGCCGGAGGCGCAACGAGTTGTTACCGAGTCGGAGCCCCCCGCGGTACGGTACGAGTTGTTACCGAGTCGGAGTTGGATTACCTGTTACCGACCTAGTTAGGTCAGGACCGCCTTTATATACCTCTCGTAAGCCGCCGCACGGGATAAGCCATACGTTGTAAATCCCGGCGCGATTGTAACCTCACCCGAAATAGTGAAGTATTGCTGGCTGGCGCCCTTGGTTTTTTCTCTTCCTCATTGGAAGGGTTTTCCACGTTAAAATCTCGTGTCCCCGTTGGTTCGATCTTGCTTAATTTCATCGTTGTTTTGCTATTGCGTGTAACACTCATCACGCAGCCAGACAACCCAGAACAAAATCACCAGGGGAAAGTGACCGGATCCTATACCATTTGTGTTTGCTACATGGAGCATAGTCAAACGTGGCCAAAATGTATCCTGGAGTGGGTTTTCAAGGCACATGGCCGGATTTTTAGCTGAAACAGCTAAAATATGCCTGATCCCTATATATACTATACTACACAAATTGTGGCGTAGTATTGCAAATCTCGGCGGTTGGATCACCAAAATATACCAATCCAGTTGAACTAATGTGTTGTAAAAGGTACAAGTGTTGCAGGTGGCTGTCTTTGAGATGATGCCCCAAATATCCATTTCCTGCTAATCCCCTAAATACACCCTTGTTGATCCTACGACCTCTGGACTTTGCTTCAATCACCCCAGGGCTGCATGGAATTCTTCCCTACTTTTACAGTTCACTCGAGAGACACGAACATTGTATTAAGTGATCAGAAACAGTACGCATGCTTGTCGGATACCAGTGCAGTGGAAGGGCAAATGGAAGGACAATGAGAAGTATGACACATATTAGATCTCGTTCCTTGTAGCTGAATGTAACGGAGGAGGACGAGATGCGATAGTGGAGGAAATATAATTGGGTCACAGGTAGGAGGGCGGAATGAGACCAGAGATGCCACTAGTAGAGAAGTGCCTTTCTATGGAACAGATTCTGTGGCGCATGGCTTCTTGGTGCGCCACAGAAATATATTTTTGTGGCGCACGGGTGAGCATGCGCCACAGAAAATAGGCATTCTGTGGCGCACGGGACCGTGGTGCGCCACAGAAAAGAGTAATTATGTGGCGCACTGGATAGGGGTGCGCCACAGAAATAAGCTGGGGGCCACACCAATGATTGTCACACTCCTATTCTGTGGCGCATGCTGGTTAGTGCGCCACAGAAATATGACATTTCTGTGACGCACCACTGCCACGTGCGCCACAGAATTCCCATCCGAAAAAATTCTGTCCACACGCACCAACTCCCCCCCCCCCCCGAACGCCTTTTCTAGTTTTTGACGGAACAGTTGCAGTCTAAAAAGCATCAAAAAATAAATCCCTTATAGATGCACGGAGAGTTTAAGGTATACTTTTTTTATCAAATTTTGAAATATGAATTTCGACTTTCTAAGCAAAAGTTCATTAAAAAAAGTAAAATGGGCATAACTTTTGCATACGACGTCGAAAAAAAATGATCAAGATATCAAAAAAAACTAGAGAGAAAAAGGAATCCAACCTCACTGGCCTTCGGCCTGTGAGCTTTTTTTAGAATCGCCAAATTCCAAAAGGAACAAAAGTTATGGCAGTTTTAAGATTTTGACTAGAAAATAATAATAAAAAAAATCTGTGGCGCACCCCTTCATTTGGTGCGCCACAGAATTATGGAGGCAGGATTTGAAATCCTGCCTCCTCCCCTCCTCCCCTCCTCTTTTTCTCTTCTCCCCTCCACTTCTCCTCCACTTCTCATCTTCTACCTCTCCACTTCTCTCCTCTCCTCCACCTACTACTCCACCTCTCCTCCTCCTCCACCACCACCACCACCACCACCTCTCCTCCTCCTCCACCACCACCACCACCCCTCCTCCTCCACCACCACCTCCGGCGAGCTCCTCCTCCTCCTCCACCACCACCACCACCCCTCCGGTGAGCTCCTCCTCCTCCTCCACCACCACCTCTCCTCCTCCTCCTTCTCCTCCTCCACCACCTCCTCTCCTCCTCCTCCTCCACCACCACCACCTCCGGCGAGCTTCTCCTTCTCCTCCCCACCAACTCCGGTGACCCCCATCCTCCACCCACCAACTCCGGCGAGCATTCGACGAAATCCGACGAAATTTCGAAATTTCGAAAAATTCCCGCGGCCAGATCTGGCCGCCTTTTTTTTTTGAAATTCAAAAAAAAATTCTGTGGCGCACCCCCCCTTGGTGCGCCACAGAATTGCAAATTTCTGTGGCGCACGGCTGAGGTGCGCCACAGAATTGACATTTCTGTGGCGCACGGCCACGGTGCGCCACAGAAAAATATTCTATGCCGTGAATTTTGTGGCGCACCCCTCTAGCCCCTAGGTGCGCCACAGAATCTCAATTTGGTGCGCCACAGATAGTCCTTTTTCTACTAGTGTGCTTTTGTATAGGTATACTTGTTTTCATATGAAGCTGAATTTTGTACATATAAAGTGCCGCGGGTGGCGGTCATCTCAAAGACTATACCAACTCGTGAATTAAACCTCAATTTGCATCAAAATAAGGACTTGAGGAAGTATTACAATATTATTCAGATACTTCAGATTATATACATTTAAGACTCAATGCTAGTCATACTTTGATGTACAACACTGAACTCAACCAATGCCTGGCTAGTTCGAATGATCACGATGATGACAAAAATGTTGGAATTAATAAAGAGTGGGCTTTCCTTATATTATCTAACTAGAAAGGCGTGAACCTATTTTCTTAATTTTCCATCCAACTATGGTTTTTAGGAGTATCAAGATCAAAGTTTACATGTCACAAAGAATGGCGAGAAATACTAGCCCGGCAAAATATAAAAATACCGACACACTTATCCAACTAGGATATTCAAAATTAATACCAATGAATCGATATTCGTACAACAAATGGGAAATTAATTTGACTAATTTAACAAATATACTGTACGTGAGCGATTTGCATCATGACAGTAAATCAGCCTTAAGGCTGCCCACCAAAAACAACACCGGAAAAAGCCATAGAACGGGTCATGGCTGCACAAAAAACAATGGAAAGAATTGCAAACGTGCGCATAACGTGAACACGGTCCGATCTTGCAGCAAAAATTGTTGCCGGCTAGATGTTTAGTTGAACCAATTAAAATGTGCCTGATGCCTAAATATACTACACAAATTGTGGCGTAGCATTGAGTAAATAAATTTGTCTCCGCGACAAGGAGCATAGTCAACACGTGGCCAAAGTATTCATGTATCTTGAAGTGGGCTTGCAAGGCACATGGCCGTATGGGGCAACCAGAAGATCCCGCAGAGACCATCGGTGCCGGATTTTTAGCTGAACCAACTAGGGCCTCGCTTGGTTCATCCTTAAATTTTCACTTCGTATAAATTTTTGGAAGTTGTACCGATATCGCCGGATTTCCAGGAGGACCTACTATGGACCGTGAAATTTTACCTCCGTAATTGGTTAGTATACTAGAAGCCAAGCAGGCCCTAAAGTGTGCCTGATGCCTAAATGTACTACACAAATTGTGCCGTGGTATTCCGAATCTCGGTGGTTGGATTGCCAGAAAAAAAGAATCCAGTTGAATTGGTTTGTCGTAAAAGGTAAAAGTGTTGAAGGTGTGGCTGGTTTTTAGATGATGCACCAAATATCCATCTGCTGCTAGTTGTTGCCCTAAATACAAGCTCATTCATCCTAAAACCTCTGGACTCTGAGGCATGAACGACCACAGTGGTAGTCCTAGGGTTCCTCCTCGCTCCAAGATGATGACTTTTCGGATGCCTGTTTCCATCGATCTGGCGACGACAGTGGCGTGTTCCGTAAGGCTCCACCAGCGAACTCCACTCGGCGATTCATGCATGGAGATTGCTAGATCGGGTGAGATTCAGACGTGCGTACCCATGTTTAACTCTGGCCGTTTGGTGTCATGGGGACCGCTACGAAGATCTGATAGATATTAATATCATGGGGCACGTTCTATTTCCATGGTCTTGGTGGAGAATGTCATGAAAGCCGAGATCTGAGGACTAGCAATGGTTGGTTGAATCTTTGTGCGGATGAGGACTTGGCTTCGTGATTCCCGACTTCAAGAAGCAGCATGCAAGATCAGGCAGTAACACAGGAGAAGTTCGGAGACTAAACTTTTGGGGTGAATTGGTTGTGCCTAGAAATGGCCTTGTTGAAGGCCGTGATTTTTGCGAGTTTGGACTTTCTTTAGGGTGAAAACGTATGATCTATGATAAGGGTGACGACATCATTCGAGCACTGCTCCCTTCATGGAGGCGTCACTTTTGAAGAAATTGGGCTTCTGGTAATGTTTTTTGGTGGTGTTAGGTTTGCTGCGGCAAAGAATAGATCACTGTAGCGGGGCTTTAATTTTCTGTACTACTTTTTTTTTAAGCTGTGTGCATCCGTGTTGTCGTTAGGGTAATGTGCTGTTGTAGAAGTTGGGCGAAAATTGTAACTTTGCGGTAGTAATATATCCTCCTTATAAAAAAAATATGAGTCCCCTAGGGATGCATGAAAATCTTCCCTTTTTACGGTCAATCCAGAGACATGGACATTGTATTAAGTGATCACAAACAGTACGCATGGCAATTGGATACCAATTCAGTGGAAGGGAAAATGTTCACCAAGATATTGGGAATAGGATTATTAATTCCTCACGTATCCGATTTCTAATTCTTAATATATATATGGAAAAGTTGTATAATTAATCAAGAAACGAAGGATTTGTGTAGGACAATGTGAAGTAAGAGACATATTAGATCTCGTTCCTGCTAGCTAGATGTAATAGAAGAGGACGGGATGTGATGGTAGAGGAAATATAGTTGGATCACTCCTAGGAGGGCGGAACGAGATCAGACATGCTTTTGTACAGTTATACTTGTTTTCATATGACGCCGAATTATATACATATAAAGTGCTACGGGTGACGGTCATCTCAAAGACGATACAAACTCGTGAATTAAAGCTCAATATGCATCAAGATGAGGACTTGAGGATGTCTTACAATATCATTCACATACTTCATATGCTATACATTTAAGAGACAATGATAGTCATACTTTGGTGTACAACACTCAACTCAACCAATGTCTGCCTAGTTTGAACCATCACGATCATGACACAAATGTTGAAATTGATAAAGAGTGGGCTTTCTTGATATTATCTAACTAGAAAGGTGTGGATCTATTTTCTTTATTTTCCATCGAAAAATGGTTTTAGGAGTACCAAGATCAAAATTTACATATCACAAAGAGTGGCGACAAACACTATCCAGTGAAATATAATAATACTTACACAATTATCCAACTATGACAGTCAAAATTGTTTCCAAGGAATTGATATTCGTACAGCAAATGGGAAATTTGATTAATTTCACTAACATATTTTTTGTGTGTGATTTGCACGATATCCGCACACTTCGCCATACACTTAAAAAGCCGAGCTAGGCTGTCAAGCTTGCATTCCGTTGGTTCCTAAAAAGCATAGCTGGCCTATCATGTCACCTAATGGTAGCCGCTCCTAGTTGGACACAGAAATCTTCGACTAGTATTGTTTCACGTGCTATTTAGCTGGAATAGGTACTAAAAGGAAAAAATTGAGATTAAAAACCACCGGTAGAACCAAAAGAACTGAACACGTAAAACAAAAAATCGCAAAAAGCTAACTTTGGCAACTAAGTATCTCAACCCATATGGAAAAAGAAACTAGTGCAATAAATTTTTACGTGTATTTCATAGAACGAATTTTCAACGAAATAACCATCCTTTCCAACAAAAATCTCGAAATATAACAAAAAAAAAATTATGCTTGAAAAAATTAAGAAATGGGTAAGAAACAATTATTTTTGCTACATATTCATCATAACAAAAATCGCCAACTATTTCTATAAAAATATCAAACGATTAGAACAAAAATCACGTATTTCAGTTTTAAAAATAGCGACTAAACAATATTTTTCCCTATAGATTTAGTTGCAACAAGGAGAAGTATTTTAACAAAAATCATAAACGACTACAGTAAAAAAAAGTGTATGCAACATATAAAACCCGGAGAAAACACAAAATTGACGCAATCACATACTTCCTCCGTCCTCGAATGTGTGTACCTCTAGCATGTATCTTGGTCAAACTTTTAAAATTTGACCAACTTTATAGATATGAAATCCGTCTATCATGAATTTACATTTTAAAATGGATCCAGTGGTAGTAATTTAGTGTCATAAATATTGTTACATTTCCCAATAAAGTTGATCAAATTTTAAATCTTTGACTTCCATAAATGAAATAGTACACTTATTTGAGGATGGAGGGAGTATCCTATTTGATGTTTCAACAAAATTCGTAAGGCTTGGGTACAAATATTAAAGACGTAAGCAACACTGAAAGAATCAGGAAAGAAAATGTTGCTGCGTCATCGTCCATAACGGCCTGATTTCATCAATTACATACTATCGGGCACAAATTCGACTAGCCGGAGGCCCACTAAAACCAATGACTTTGGGACTGATTCTAGTGCTCCATCATCTACTCAGACGATCATCGTAGTTGTAACCGTTGGATGGAACGGGCAGCATTGCCGGTGTAGTCTCGAAGGGCTTTTCTTCAAATAACCGTCTATCTACCTCTAAAGATTCAAGGTGCTAGCAAGCGGAAATTGTTGCCTCTCGAAGGTATGCATGATGTGCTGAAAGTAAGAAACAACGGCAAATATGCCACAATGGGAAATGATATACAGCACGCGAAGAGAAATGAACGGAGCGAGACGCTCGACGCGAGAGACCTACTTTTGTGTACAAAGCATTTTCCGTTGATTTTTTAAACGTTCCCGATGTGATTCTCCCTTTGTCAAGTTTGGCTGCCCATAATCTCTCCACTGTAGACTCTAAAATCACGCCCTCTCTTTTCGCTCTCACACTCCTCTTACACTCTTGCCTCTCACTCGTCACCTCTCCGGTGGCTTCCTTGTCTGTCCCATGCGTTATTTTATTGTGTCTTCACAGACTTATCTAGGTGATACATTCAGAAACGTAATTGTCAAAAAAAAAGGTGTTGTGTCTCGTCACACAACCATCCAAATACAGCTAGACCATGTGGCTTCATGTAAATTTTCTGATGCTATCATACCCATCAATTTAACGAGTGGCTGAGCATGTATAGAATGAGTAGTGGTTCACGCATGAGAGTAGGTGGAAATCACGAAGGTGCGACTAAAGTTGCATAGTAGTTGAAATGTGTTGATTAACTCCTCGCTTGCTTAAATCATTATGTACGTACCGTTTCTGCATGCATGCATATGTTCAAACAAGAAGGAGAACTTTTTTTAAACATAGATTATAATTGTACGTTAGGATAATAGAAGGGGGTGTGCACTTTAATCTAGAGTCCAGTTAACGTACAACTCTAATCTAGAGTCCAATTAGAGTACAACTCTACTCTAGAGTCCAATCAATGTACGAGTCTATTAGTGTAGAAATATTTCTCTTCCACCACACGAAACCGTACCATATCCAACTAGAAAAAAAGTTGAGCGAGTACAATAAACAAATGTATTAAAAGAAGCACCGAACAATCACGAGTCTTAGTAGGAGTCAACTAATTAAAAGAGGCATCTGACAGCGTGCCCGTGCATTGATTTTTTATGCTTCTATGCGTTAGTGTCAAATACGGCCGGAGACGGTCGGAGAGGGCTCCGGCCCAGATAGAGCAGATTAAGGCTGGCCACAATGGGAGTAACTAAGGTAGTAACATCACACATTTCAAGGCAATTTTGCTTATGTGGCACATATTTAATGAAGAGAGAAGTGTTTGTGGTAACTAGCTATGTTAGGGCATCCACAGTGTGGCCAAATGCCAAATTTGCCACCTAGATTAATTTAGCATCGGTGCTATACATACATTTCCTTTGCAGTGTGTAGGATGCTAAATTCTGCTCAAAGTGGGACCAGCCGTACCTCTTTTCGCTGTTTACAGGGTGCATGCTGGCCAAGGGCCGAGTTCTTTATTCCCGTGCATGGCGCAAGTTGGGGAGAACACCCAATGGATGCATTTTTCTATTCTATTAGCTGGCTTTGGCATCGGAGCAAGTAGATGCTCCGGTTCCTAAATCTTTTGGCTATGGCAACGTTTTAGCAACTACCACAGTGTATAAATTCGGTGCCAAAAGCCAAATTGACAATTTGGCACCTATATTTGGCACACACTGTGGCTGCTCTTACTAGTAACATCACACATACCAAGGAAAAATGTGTTTATGGCCCTAATAAATGAAGTCATGCAGGACACCACAAATATGTTACTCCCTCCGTCCAGGTTTACGAGTCCCCTGCTGAAAAACTATTTGTCCAGAAACTAACCCCCATAAGGCCCGTAAGCATTAACTTTTCTTAATTATTGTGGCGTAATTATGGCGAAATTCCACTCAGCCGCTCCTTCCTCTCCTCCTCCTTTATTCTTTCCTTTTTTCTGATTGGTTAACTCCTTCCATGCAACGGTTTGCATGGCCTTCATAATTGTGCATTTATTCAGAAATATGGAAACAGTCGCTTGATTGGTGCAAACAGGAGATTTCGCATAGCCAGTAAGCTCACGCCTTGGTCGCGATGCAAATTAGCAAGGGACTCGTAAACCCGGACGGAGGGAGTACTACCCACTGTGGAGGTAGTAACTTGGACTAGTAACATCATGATGTTACCACTCTTAGTTACTCCACATTGTGACCAGCCTAATAATCAAGGGCTAAAATTTAAAACAATTGCATTATTATTTTTCCGTTCATATATGTACGGTTTTCCTATTCGGCTTTTAATGAGCAAGAATCCCGTACAATGAGTAAACTACAAAGAGTGCATGCAGTATACAAAGAGACACGTCGAATATAATCATGTAAAACCTGGGGAGTTGTCAAGTTAACTCTCACGATTAGCTTAGTATTCAATTTATTTTCGGACATTGGTTAATTATGTACGTTTTATCTTTCCCTCGCAAAAAAAATCCTGTCGAGTCGAGCAAAATAGCCATCTTCGTTCCTCTCTTTTGTTTGATATTTCACTAGAAGTCGCCAGCATGTCGTCGAGCAGTCTAAGTTGATCTTACAAGATGTAGTAACTATCCTCTCTCAGGTAGGCATGTACTCTATTTCGCTTGATATTTCACTGAATCTCGGCCGCATGTTGTCGAGTAGTCTAAGCGGATTACAGCGCTGCCTTGCAGCTCGAGGCTTCAGTAGCTATGTTCTCTCATAGGCTCCCGCAGGTAGTCGAGCTCTGGATAACATCTATCATATCGCATTCACCTCGGTAAGCTATGTTCTCTCATAGGCTCCCGCAAGTAGTCGAGTTCTGGATAACGCCTATCATATCTCATCCACCTAAGTAAGACAAAGGATACATTCCTGTCTGGTTAATCGGATCGTGAAATTTTGCTCCACTTTTAAACTCAGGCTTTCCATATTTTGATGACATAGAGTTACGATTTATATTTGGAATCGTGATCTGCATGCACATCACTCCAACAGTGTTACCATTGCTGGTGTTGAAGCCCTGTTGCTGGAAGCAACAAAAGCTCCCACATCGGGTAAATCTACGTGTGAACAAAACGCGGATCGAGCAAGGTATTGGTATGTAGGTATACCATATAGGTGACCTAGATCATGTCATGTGTACCTAAATAATTATTATTTTTCATTCTATTTCTTTCGACAACAATATATTAACATATATTCAAGAAAAGGTGATACAATTTTGGTATAATGGATCTATTTTTTTCATGAGGATATCACAGTCACAAACAATATCTCATTGCATAATCAAAAGTTATATCACCTTATTCACTACCCCTATTGTCCATTTTAAATATTACTCAAAACTTGAATGTCGATTCAACAACCAAATACACATGATTTTTCAGATCTAAGATATTACTACACATATGATTTCCGTGTACTTCAAGAGATTAATATTACGATCAGACATAATAAAGAAATTCTAATGAGTGTAAAGAGATAAATTAGTTTGACAACCGGTGGTAGGTTTGCAATACTTTGATTTTCATGAACTTTTATATCCGAATGCAGCCCACAAGGGAAGGTGAGTAAGGGGTTAAGAGATAAGAATAATGTGGACAGGGCATCCAAAGTATGTCAGCGTAGGGATAGATCAATGCATAGCGTAATTTAATGCATGGAAAATCAATCATCTGAAATTGGCTGACCTGAGAATTAATTCAATTTTCCATAATGATATTTAGATTTTTGTCTGCCATAGTCCAGATATAACTCAAGTATAAATTAAATATATTTACTTTTGTAATGATCCTAAATATGTCTCAAACTCCTATAGATTTTTAATTATTTCATAGCTTTTCCAAACCATACATTGGAATCATCGCAAGTACTGACATAAGAAATTAAATTACTAGTTTGGAATCATCGCAAGTACTGACATAAGTCCTATAGATTGATGACTAGTTTTTACTAATCTACTTTGGAAATGGAAAAAAACCTAAACTATAAGAAATTACACTGCCAAGTACTGACATCAACATCATCATTTCCTGGCTTCGCCGATGGTTCCTACCCTAGAATTTTACAGTAGTCAGCTTTGCTTCTCCTCGTTTGTCAACGCGTGCGAACATTGATCCCGCTTCCCCTGCTGGTCGATCCCGCAAACATTGATCTGTTGTTTCGACGATCTCTCAACTCACAAGCACTAGTTGCCACGACGACGAATGAATTTATCCGACGTTTCTTCTAACATATCAAGGTACTCTGAACTCTGATGCAATGCTCATGATTTGAGTACATCTTGCATGGATACCAATGTCATGCAACGAGAACACTGAAGAAGTCTCATGGTAATAGAAACATTCCTAGCGCATCCCATTTCTAAATCTACCAAAATATAAGTGTATACTTGTAATTGATCAAGAAACAAGGATTACCCACGATAATATAAATTAAGAGACATCTTATATCTCACTTCTAGTAAGTACCTAGTTGTAAAGTGGAGGGGAGAGATGTGATATCATATATGAAGACAATTTGATGGTGGTATCGGGAATGGACAAGATCAAGAGGCCTCTACGGAAGTATATATATAAAGGTTAAGGTGCAGGGGGCAGCTCATAGATGACTTTACATTATCTTATAATGTTCAACGTGCATTAAATTAAGGACTTTAGGTAGTCTCATATTGTGTGTCCTTCCAAAACGTATTGATGCTGCAAGCAAGAAAAGGTTGCCACATCTTGAGAGATACCCAGAGAAATAATTGAGTATCATGTCACAACATTTGTGTTGAAGTCATAGAAAATATGGACTCACACTAGGATACATAAATTCATAGAGCCAAAAACTCCTTATTCTCTTCACCTCATCGCACGAGGAAAAAAAATCTAGTTGAAGGCCAGATTATTATGTTCGTCATGTTTCATCTATGGATGCTCAACATAGAAATGACCTTGATGTCTGAGCCAATGCGTATGCTTGGCTGACGCACAACACACTGGGAGAGCCCAATATCTAGGCATGAGTTTTTGACTTCCTAGTGGTCGTGGAGAAGACCATTTGGAGGAGGTGCCCCGTCCATTCTCACTATATTTCCAGTCTCTTTCTTGTTGCCATGTTGGTGGTGCTGACGGGAGAGGGCAGACGCTACCCTATGTTGTTTGCGATCTGGATGTGGTTCCCTCTAGCGTGGGTAGTTTATCCGGATCAGTTTATCTTTTTTTTTTGAGAGAATTCGCACTTTATTGATCACATCACATCATTACATAGTTCAGTCCGGATAGAGACCGGGACAACATCTACAGACAAAGTACAAGATAAACGTTCCGAGGAACGAGCTAGTAGATGTGCTACTACATTAGAGGTACGAGGAACATGGGTGAAACAACAAGAAATAAAACCCCTTGCCAGAGCTTTTGATATCGGTCACCACAGAACCCAGCGGTGAGCGATCACGCGAACTGTTTGATATGCGCTGTACCAGAGAGAGCCAATCAGAAGCGAGCATCACCTGATGGTAGCCTCGAGCACGAAGAAGGGCCAGAGCCTGCCGCACCGCTATACCCTCTTCCAACTGAGGAGCTGGGACCTTGTCAAGGCCTTCACTGCACGACAAGAGGAAATTTCCCTGATGATCACTAGGACTCCTCCCCATCCCATCCGCTTCTCCTTTGGAAAGAGAGCTGGCGGTGGGATCCAACGCTGCGGCGAGGGAGGGGTCTCAGGCCTCTGGTTCGGTTTGGATTTGAAACATAACTGGATGATCATTTCCACATATGATATCACCTTAGCAGCAACCCGTGTGGGGTGTAGGATTGTGCCATTATTCCTCAGCTCATTACGAGCCTCCCAGATGTGCCAACATGTAACAGCCAACTTCGTGGCCGCCATGGTAGTCTCGCATAGGAGGAGCTCTAACATCCACTGCTTAACAGATGTGAGAGTTCGCCGCTGTAGCCTGATAGGGAAACACTTCTGCACTGCCTGCCAAACCTCACGAGCGAAAGGACAAGACAGAAAGAAGTGTTCTACATGTTCTAGCTTTCCACAAAAGAAGCACGACCCCTCGGCTGGTATGCGTGTCTGAAGTAATTGAGCTCCTGTAGGCAGACAATCATGGGCTAGTCTCCACGGCACAATCTTCATCTTGTTTGGTGATTGGATAGACCAAATAGTTTTCCAACCTTTCGCTTCAGCCTCCCGCTCAGAACTTTCTCCCCGGCCTGCTGCCGCACACTTGGCAAAGAAGGATTCCGTGCGAGCCAAGTTGTAAGCCGAGCGGACCAATACAAGCCAAATCTGTCATGCAGCCAAGATGCAAAATCATCACCACCATGCCTACTGATGGGGATCCGAGTGATAACTTGTGCCAGATCTTCATGGAACAGAGCATTAATTTTTTCACCATCCCATCGGTCATGAGATGAGATCATTAGGGAACAGACCATAGTTCCAGCTGGAACCGACGTACTGGGCGAGAGGGAGCCCGGAGGGAACCCTGGTATCCAATTGTCATCCAGTAAATTCACCGACTCACCATTGCCTATGCCCCAACGTAGTCCTTTCATCAGAAGCTCCCGGCCCTCAAGATCGAGCGCCATGTATAGGATGAAGAACTCGGTTTAGGTGTTGACAAGAAATCACCATCCGTGAAGTAGCGGCCCTTGAGGACCCGATCACACGGGGATGTGGGCTCGGTGAGCAGCCTCCAGCATTGCTTACCCAACATGGCCCGATTAAAAAGAGCAAAAATCACAAAAACCCATCCCTCCCAATGATTTAGGAGAGGAGAGCCAGTCCCAGGATCTCCAATGCTTCTTTCGCTTACCATCCTCAAAGCCCCACCAATGATCAGCTATCATAGATTTCATCTTAGCACAACACTGTTCAGGAACTCGGAAACAACTCATAACATAGTTGGCAGTAGATTGAGCTACAGACTTCAGCCAAGTTTCTTTACCTGCTCTCGAGAGGGGACGTCCAGAAACACTGGTGATACACTTCCATACCCTTCCAGGCAAGAATTTGAACGAGGATGTCGTTTCCCTTGCAATTGCGGTTGGCATGCCCAGATAAGTGTCCTGGAGAACCTCACTGTCCACTCCTAGTTGTGCCTTCACCGCAGCTTTGATAGTAGATGGGCACTTACTACCAAAGAAAATGGATGACTTTTGTGAGTTTATCTTCTGACCAGACGCCTCACAGTAGGTATCCAGGGCTGACTTCAAAGCCCCCACACTCCTGTCGTCACTATGTGCAAAGAATATGCTGTCATCCGCAAAAAGAAAATGTGAAATAGGAGGGCCTCTACGACCAATGCGTAGTCCGTGTAGCTCACCGAGACTCTCCTTTTTTTGCAAAAGACAGGACAATCCTTCCGTACATAACAGAAATAGGTATGGGCTTAATGGATCCCTCGAGATGGAACCACTGGTGATGTGAGATCTCCATTCACTCTCACAGCATACCGGGCATTAGTGACGCACGTTATCACCGAAGTAATCCAATCAGCAGAAAAGCCCAGTTTACATAGGCATCCACGAAGGTATTCCCACTCAATACGGTCATATGCCTTCATCATGTCGACCTTCAATGCAAAAAAGGCCGTTTGTTCTTTCGTCGTCGGATCGTGTGTAAACTCTCGAAGGCAACAAGTGCACTATCAGTGATTAGACGACCCGGAACAAAAGCACTCTGGAACTCGGATATAATGTCAGGTAGATCTAGTAAAATAGGGTGATTGAAACATTTGTTTCTCCACCATAATTTCCGGTGTGGAAATGGAAATTTCTATTTCCTATTCCTTGATTACTCGGTTGGAGAAGAACTCCCCTGTGATACCTTAGTGTTGTCCCTTCACCGGCTACTTCTCCCAATGCGAGCACCACATGGTAGAGTAAGGGCTTCCAGGCAACAACGGCTCATTGTTTGCGGCGGTGTGCGCTCTTCCCAGGTTGGTGGCTGCCCCAAACTATTTTTTTTTAAGGATACGTCCTGGAAGGACGCATTGGTTTCATAGAAGGAGAAAGGCCAAGATGGCCGATTACAACGCGTTTTGGCACAAGTGCCCAAGAACGCAACCCACTAAGTACAGAACGTGATTACTCGCCAAACCTCCACTTTTCTACTTGCCGAAGGCTACCTCTAAAGAGACCCGCCGAGATCCACAAAGCCGCTTCCGACTCGATCATCTTGAGTATTCTGAGAACTGATGGCTGATGCCCCTCGAACATCACGTTGTTTCGGTGCCTCCACAGACTCCAGCAAACTAAGCTGATGGCCGTCCACAGGTCTTTCTGGTCCACCCCTCGCCACTTCCGCTCCGGAAGCTAACTGACAAAGGTATCGTACTGATTAGGGATCCAGTTGCCTAGGCCCCAACTATGAAGTAGAAGCTGCCCCAAACTCTGACACGTTGTTCCTATAGCCTCTGAAATCTCTGACAGGTTGGTGGCTGCACCTGTAGTCGTACGTGGTGCTGAATGAAGTCCTCACGCTCATGTTTCTTCTGGACAAAGGGACTTTGAAGTTTGTTCAGTTCATCAGGTAATGGTTAGTACTTAGTAGTGCCTTAGATACTGATCTCGTGCAATGGAAAAGCTGGACCAAGACCTTGGGGGTAGACATCTTCCTAACGCATCCCATTTCTTATACCGTGTTTGTTTTGAATACTGGTAACGCAAACGTAATAGGTAACAAATTACGGAGTGTAATAGGTCCGGACTGGGCAAAACAGATTATGTTTGGTTCGGCAGTGTAATGGTAACACGCCTCTTGTCCTGGTCCTGAACGAGCTCCCGTGGAAAAGCAGATAGGAGATAGCTTCTGATCGTACAGCTCGTAGTCCTGAACGAGCTCCTGAGGACGCGCGTCACCGCGTAGAAGCACGAGTCCCTCAAGCACACGCTACAACTCGGCATCGGTAACAGATTTGTTTCCGCTGGGGTGTGGGCGTTATCAAACTTGACTTGGTCCGTTATTTGTTTACGCGGTATGCGTTTCCGGCCGAAGCTAACCAAACATGTTTAACGTAATGAGGTAGCAGTGTAATCGAATAACAGGCGGAAAGTGCCGAACCAAACATACTTGTAATGGGTACACAAGTAACTAATTGACAAGCAAATGACGGAGCAGGATGATGTCAAGTAACGGACATCTTACATATACCGTGTTTGTTTTGAATACTGGTAACGCAAACGTAATAGGTAACAAATTACGGAGTGTAATAGGTCCGGACTGGGCAAAACAGATTATGTTTGGTTCGGCAGTGTAATGGTAACACGCCTCTTGTCCTGGTCCTGAACGAGCTCCCGTGGAAAAGCAGATAGGAGATAGCTTCTGATCGTACAGCTCGTAGTCCTGAACGAGCTCCTGAGGACGCGCGGCACCGCGTAGAAGCACGAGTCCCTCAAGCACACGCTACAACTCGGCATCGGTAACAGATTTGTTTCCGCTGGGGTGTGGGCGTTATCAAACTTGACTTGGTCCGTTATTTGTTTACGCGGTATGCGTTTCCGGCCGAAGCTAACCAAACATGTTTAACGTAACGAGGTAGCAGTGTAATCGAATAACAGGCGGAAAGTGCCGAACCAAACATACTTGTAATGGGTACACAAGTAACTAATTGACAAGCAAATGACGGAGCAGGATGATGTCAAGTAACGGACATCTTACATCTAGTGTTACTCACATAGCTATGTGTGATAGAGGAGGACGACATGAGATGGTTGAGGAAAAATACCTTTACGATGTATACTATATAGAAATATTTTTCCTGTGGAGGCCGGCTTAGAGGTACTAATTCAGACTCGTGAATTAATGCTCCATCTAAATGAAATTCTGTACTTGAGGCGGTCTCAAAAGGTTACTTACGAACATATTTTTATGCTCTATAAGTTTCACAATAAGAAAATGCTACTAATACTTGGATTATACTACACTCAACCATGCCAAACTTTGGCTCGAACAATCACGATTCTGATTTATATGTCAAATAAAATATGAGAAGACAGTATTTCTGATATTATTGCACCGAAAACGCGCTAACGCATTTATATACTTCATCAAACCATGCTAAATTAAATTTACTCAAGTTAACCTAAATTTCTACTAACTTCTCAAATATCTTTAACATTAGAGATTTGCATCAACTAGGTATAGATCTTGCATTTGTCTTTTTTGATTTTTTCACAAATAAGGAACTGAAGATATAAAAGGGAGCACATCAAGCTAACTATCTCTGTGCTGAATTTTCTGCAAATGTAAATAGGACAGCAGGCCGTGACCAGTTAGGAGTGAAAAATCATCATATGGAACATACTTTATTGAGTTAAAGAGGTTCTGTTTTTTCGCATTACATAAAAAACCAGCTGCCTTGAGTCTCTGAATAAAATCGGTCTGACCCAAGTGAGCCAATTATGTTAGCTACAATACAACACATATATGTGATGTTTGAAAAAAGTTGATCAACGGGTAGAGTATATGTGTTGATTGCATCTTCCATAATACAGAACACACAATGCATCAAGCATATACCTTCGATTAAGATTCTTACATTCATCCAAAAACAGTGAAACAATAGTTCATCCTTGTTCTAACCACACAGCTTCCTAGGGTACGTAAAACCGTGGGTTACGATTATTCAAGTCTCTCTCGTGCTTTGCTTGCGATATGTTTTTTTTATAGAAATGGGAGCCTGTGCCCCGGGCTCTGCATCAAAACGATGCACACAGCCGGTTTTTTATTAAGATAAGCAAACATCAAAAAATATAGCAAAATACAGTTCACGGATCACTCAAGTTGGTCACAAAGATTAGCCACTCAAAAATAAAAGGACCACTCTAAGCATCGATCCTTCTTGCATTAACCCACCAACCTTGGGTGAAGATAGCCCGAACGACCGCCAACAGCCGTGCACATCCTGAATCCATAAGTCCTCGCTGATCGGCAGTGAGGAGTAAAGACTATGTCTGAATAGAATAGACCGACTTGTTTACAACCTGCAGAAAGTGCATATTTTCTTTTTTATTAAACACAACATCATAACGACAGTTCCAAATTACCCAAAGGAAAGCAGCAACACCAATTCGAATTTGTGCCTTTGTTTCCCTGTCTATGTCATTTAGCCAACAACTAAACATCTTCGCAATGCTAGTTGGTGGACAAATGCTAAACCTGAAATGGACCAGACGCCATATCTCGAGAAAAAGGGAAAGAAATGAATAAATGTTCAATAGACTCAGTTGAATCACAAAATGCGCATCTTTTGCATCCGTTCCAATTTCTCTTAATCAAATTATCCTTAGTGAAAATAACTTTTCCGTTAAGGAACCACACAAAAATCTTTATTTTTAGAGGAACTTTCAATTTCCACAAATATTTTCGTAAGTATATTGTGGAGCCGTGGAGTAGGTTAGCATAAAAAGATTTTACGGAAAAAGACCCGTCAGGTGTCAGATTCCAACGAAAGGAATCTACAACATTAGTGAGAGACGCAGACATCAACCTCTCCACTAAATGCAACCAAAGTTCCCTCCTTACTCCTGTAATAATCCGCCGGAACTGGATGTTTAGAGGATTATGAAATAGAACCTCATCTACCGTAACATTCTAATGAGAAACAATATTATAGAGTGACAGATAAGATTGTGATAACGGTTTATCACCTAACCACGTATCCTCCCAAAAGCATACTTGAAAACCATTACCTATAGAAAATTCTGCACGAGAAAAAAAACTCCTCTTTAACCTTTAAAATCCCCTTCTAAAAGGGAGAATCCGACGGCTTAGCCTGTACTTGACATAACGTTTTATCCCCTAAAAATTTATTGAAAATCAATTCATGCCAAGCACCCTCCTCATTAATAATTTTGAACAACCACTTGCTCAGCAAACACTTATTTTTTTCTTTCCAATACCTCAATACCTAACCCTCCCGGATCTTTCGGACGACAGACAATGTTCCATTTTGTCGGGCGATATTTTCCCCTCTTAGATTCACTCTGCCAAAAAAATCTCGAGCGAAAAAAAATCTAATCTCTTCCTAACCCCGATAGGAATCTGAAAGAACGATAGTAAAAACATAGGAAAAATGGTGAGCACAAAGTTAACTAAGATGAGGTGGTCCCCATAAGATAACAACTTACCCGCCCAAGAACTCAACTTCCTATCAAACCTATCTTCCACCGATTTCCACACTCTATTAAGTAGCTTTCTATAGTGTATCGGTATGCCTAGGTATTTAAAAGGTAGCATGTGTACCTCACATCCGAATATGTGACGATAGTCATCTTGTGCATCCAAAGCTTTACCAAAACAAAAAATTTCACTCTTATGAAAATTAATTTTAAGGCCCGAAAGCTGCTCAAACATCGCAAGAATGAGCTTCATGTTCAAAGCCTTATTCAAATCACGCTCGAGGAAAAGAATCGTATCATTTGCATATTGAAGAATCGACCCCCCCCCCCCCCCCGACAAGGTGTGGTATCAACCCTCCAACTTGGCCATCCTCCTTTGCACGCTCAATAAGAATGGCCAACATGTCTACCACAAGATTAAAAAGGATCGGGGACAACGGATCACCCTGTCTTAAACCTTTTAACGTTTGGAAATAATGACCAATATCATCATTCACCTTAATACCCACACTACCTACCTGAACAAAACGAGCAACCCAATCCCACCAACCCAAAGAGAAACCTTTCATATGCAACACTTGTTGGAGAAAAGACCAATTTACTTTATCATATGCCTTCTCAAAATAAATTTTAAATAAAAGTCCATCCAAACGGTTCTTCTGTGATTCATGAATCGTTTCATGCAGAACTACAACCCCTTCAAGGATATTTCTGCCGGGTAGAAATGCCGACTGGTTTGGTTTGATGAACCGACTCGCAATAGAGCTCACCCGATTAGTTCCGACCTTAGTGAACACCTTAAAACTGAGATTAAGAAGGCAAATAGGTCTATATTGCTCAATACGGCTCGCATCCTCTTTCTTGGGCAGCAACGTTGTCGTGGTGAGGTAAAGACAGATGCCATGGGATGGCTTAAGGTTTGGGGCCGATGGACGATGTAGGTATCCGGGGAGGGATCTCACGTCGAGTAGACGCGCACAGAAAACACTGCAAACACCTCGATCTACCCAGGTTCGGGGCCCTCGTGTGGAGGTAACACCCCTACTCCTGCCTACCTCTCTGTATATGGTATTACCGAGTAGCCACAGTACAAGTTCAATGTCTGGCCGAGTAGCCACTGCTTGCTCTCTCTCTGTGTCTAGTGCTAAGTCTCGCAATAAACGCTCCGAGGTCCAACGTCCCTCGCTCAGGAGGGGGCTGGGCACCTTATATACTGGTACCCAGCTGAGTAAACAATGATAAAAGGTACACGCACTGACATCTCTACTGTGGCGCCTCCGTGTTCCCGCTGACGCCATGGCGAGAAGTCGCCGCGCCGTCCGGCTGACATGACTTGTCCACCCTGTCAGTCTCACAGAGTAGATCCCTGACACGTCTTGTCTCCCTTGTCGGTGATAGGCGTCTACCCTCACTGTACCCATGCCGTAGCGCAGATAATCATGTTCCTAGTAAGTTGAACCGCACGCCTGTACGGCCGCGGCATACGCGGGATCTCGTCAGAAAAACTTCATTGACTTCTTGCCCGAGTAGGATTGCTGCCCATCTACTCGGACCACCTGTTCTCTACTCGGATGATTATGATCTTCCATATTATATTCTCCTAGCCTAAAGTACTTATCACCGAGTAGCGTCTACCGGATATAGATACCCGGGTAGCCGTCTACTCGTCAAACAGTACTCTGATCTGTGTTTTATCACCTGCCTTATACCTACTCGGGGGTAGCCCCCCGACATTAGTCCCCGAAGCTGGTAGAGTCCAGTGAACTTGTTCATTGGGCCATGCCAGCTTAAACCAATTTGCCTTTGTGAAGAAATGTTGCCGAGTTGCTCCCCAACCCGGACACCCATAACTTTTACTCGAACTTCTCCAACTGTGGTTACTGGAAAATTCCTATTGGTGCCGAGTAGAGTACAGGCTGCAGAGTTCTGCCGAGTACTATACACTTAGCGAAATTTTTAACACATTCCCGCTCGATTCAGAGCGAATCCAGCTTCTCGTGTCTAGATAGGGCACGTCTCATGCATCCACGCCCCCGATGCCTCGGTCCTGGCGCTACAGCGTGCCACGCGCCTGTCACTACACCTGGGGCCCACAGCCCGTTATGTCACTTCGAGCGGGTACTCGAGAGCCCACGACCCACGTTGTGGGATTAACTGCGCCCGTTACACGCGCAGATTGCGCTGTGTGCGTTTCTAACGGGCAGTTAAGCCCCACGCCGCACGATCTCTGCCACGATTAATCCGATTGGTAACTGCAATTCTCAGACGAAATAATTACCCCCGCGCCGCCCACATCTTCTCTTTCCTTCGCACTTTCCCCATCTCGCAGCCCTTCTCACTGCCTCCGCCTCCACCGCAAACCGCAGCGCCACCGTGAGCTTGCAGCGCGCCGCTAGTTCGTGAGTAGAGAGAGAGAGGAAAAGCACCTTGCGCATCTGTGATTCGGGCCAGCTCCATCAATCTCGACGAACGCCCGCATCTCCGCTAGCGAGAAGAACATGGAGCCCAAGAACGTCGCCGCGGAGCAGCACGAGGAAGAAGTGGCACCGGCGCGTGCCAAATGGGAGGGCTCTGACGTCACCGCTAACGACTGTCAGTGGCTGGTGAATACCCGCCGCGTCCCTCCCGGCGTGATTTGTCGCCCTCCCGGCGACGAGCTCGTACCGACTCCCGAAGCCGGTGAGCACGTAGTTTTCCTTTCCCATTTCAAGCGCGGCCTAGGCCTTCCAATCTCCAAATTCTTCTCCGACTTTCTTCGCCATTTCGGCCTTCAGCCACACCATCTTCCCCCAAACGCCATTGCCATGCTTTCTACCCATGCCACTGTCTGTGAAGCCTTTCTAGGCATCTACCCCACAGTTCAGACTTGGGCTAGATACTTTTTTCTGCGCCAACAGAGCGTTCCAAAACCCTCCAATCCACTAGTCCCTAGAGCTAGGACACAGACTGGTGGTGCTATGATGTTGCAACGCACCACTGGCTACCATCCCCGAGTACTCGGGTTAGAAACTGTCCGCAAGTGGTAGAGAGGCTTCTTGTACATGAAGAACGCCCCTCCTGCAGATGGAGAGAAACCCGTGGACCGTAACGGGCTTCCCAAGTTCGAGAACATTCCTCCCACCGGGCAGAATTGGGGGTACAACCCCAAGAATACCGTCAACGACGTCATCCAGGTAGACAAGCGCCTGGAGCAGTTGGTGAAGGAGCGGCTCCTCCAAGATGACCCCGTGGCCTGTTGGATTGAGCGCCGGGTGCTCCCACTCCAGCACCGGGTACACAAGATGTGCTACTTGGGCGGCCCCCGAGATTGTACCCGGATGACCACCTTCGAGCTTACCAAAGCAGAAGTGGCGATTTCGGCCAAGTCCATCTTGCGGAGCACCCTCACCGGCAACTGGGCATATGGCTCCGTGCCGTATAGCCGCACCAAACCCATCTCCCAGGTTAGTCTTATTCTCTACATGCTCAGTATTTGTATTTGATGCCGAGTATATTTCCTCTTAACTTTATATGCTTTATGTTTGCATGTTGTGCCGAATAGGGCCTCCCTGTTAACACTTGATTCAGAGTAGAGTCTTGTCTGTTAATTTCTCCTAGTGTTATTAGCATCCTGTGCTTTGTGTGTGCATACTAGACTGAGTAGAATGTTTACTCCGCTGGAATTCACTCTTATCATGCTTTATGTTTGCATCATGAGTACATCCACCGCCATAAAACAGAGGACCAACCCGTCTTCGAGGCCAACTGGCACGCGGACCGGACAGAGGATGATGCAAAAGCGTACGACATCTAGGATACCTTGTGCATTCCTCGGGCCGTTCAGGACGGTAAGTCCCGTGCTGCAGGTTCTATCCAGGATTTTTCAGAGGAGGAAGAAGGTGACTGGGTTCACCTCTTTGCTTACCTGCAGTGTAACCGAATCCCTCCTTCTTATTCTGAATCCTTGGTTCTTTCTACTGCAGAGTAACCTGAACTGGATGATGGAGAGGAACCACTTGACATGGTTCCGGTATCCATGGCTGCTCCTACTAGCACTAGGAAGAGGACGGGTAGGGCATTGGAACCCCCTAGCAAGAGGCCAAAGAAAGCAGCAGTGAAGAAGAAAACCGTTCTGCGCAGGAAACCCCCCACCGTTGACGGGTAAGCACCTCCGAGTAGATTCTGGTTCTTTGCTGTTTTCTTGCTGGCTCTTTTCTCTGCATACCTTTTGATTTTTCTCTGTCTCTTTGTATCTTTTTTAGCGACGCACTCGATGCCGACGCCACCAAAACACCAGCACCCCGGAGGAAGAGAGCCCCGCCCCGAGAACTTGTGGAGCTCTCTGACGATGAAGGGGATCAGATACCTGAGGACAGGATGTAAGCGTCCTCCCCAATCCAAGAAGATCGAGACCTTGGCGCCGAGAACACCGGCACCGAGATGGAAATAGAGCACACCGCCGAGCAGCCACAGCACACCGTGCAGCCTGCTGCCCAAGACACCAGCAACAACGAGAACCGACCAACTCCTCCAGTTAACTCTGCTGAGGAGACAATTGACCTTACTGCGTAGCAGCGGCTAGAGGACACCGCTACGGGGCGGCCAGATCATGCTGCCGGGGAGCAGCATGATGACACTGTTGTAGTGCAGCCAGCGGGTAGCAGACCCTCTGGAGGAGCCACCACACCAGGATTCAGTGCAGCCGGATGCTGCACCAGTCAGCCAGCCGCAGGCGCCGCCAACTCAACAAGTGCCTCCGCCAGATCGCCAAGTACCTCCGCCTTCTCAGCCAGCTCCCACGCCCACCTCCAAGAAGCAAGCTGCGCCTTCCGTAGCGAAGACAGTTGCGGTGCCAACCCGGATCCAGCCAAAGCGAGGCGCCGCACAGCCTAGGCAACAGCTGCTGCCCTTCAAGCCTTCCGGGCCCCAGCTGCCGGGTGTGCAGCAAGACGGACAGGCCGCGGAGCAGGTTAAGAAGACCAAGTGGGCGCTTAATCAGAACAAGACCCCACCCAACCCGAACGTCAAGCTGGTCCCTGCCAATGTCAACTTTGCTCCTGAAGAGGAGCAGGACCCCGGCGTAGGTGCCAGTGAGAAGGAGACTGAACCATCATTCCCTGAATACTGGAAACAGCTGCAGGAGCGCCACCACATCCAGATGTCAAAACAAGCCGAGCGGATAGCCGCTCTCAAAGAGCGAAGGGCCATGGCCCGTTCCAAGTCAAAGGGTAAAAAGGACTCCCTGATCATCAAAGAATTTCATTCCCGCGACGAGGATGACGAGGAGTTTCCTGAAGAAGGCATAGCAGCTATCCTGGACCGGGTAGGCCACATTGAGAAAGTCTGGGATAGCAAGGCACTTGGCCATGCCTCATGGGATGGTGTTGAGCTAGGTAAACTCGACAACTACCGGTTAGAGTGGAACAAGGCCGAGATCGGTCCTGTTAGCATGGTTGTAGCCGGACCTTGCAGTACGCTGGCCAGCAAGATATTTGTCCTGCGCAAATCCATCGAGGACATCGAGCAAATCTATGTGGTAAGTGTATTCCCTCTTTTTGAATTTTCCGAGTTGCCAGCTATCTTCTTCTCCTTTCTTCTCTTAAATTTTCCGAGCAAAGCTGAGATAATACACTGGCCGCTGCACAGCTTTGGATTCCTCTTCTCTTTCCACCACTATCACCACGCTGACTATCCTGTTGGTAGCCGCAATATAAAGCAGCATTGGCTCCTTTGGTAGAGGGCTCGCCAAGATGGGAGCCCTACCCAGCATGGTATTGAGTTCCTTGAAGGATACATCGGCTTGCAGCGTCCAGACGAACTTGTCACTCTTTTTCATGATCTCGTAGAGAGGCAAGACCTTCTCAACCATTCTTCCCAGGAAGCGGCTAAGAGAAGCCAAGCATACAGTAAATTTCTGCACATCCTTCAGTGATCTCGGCAAAGACATGCTCTCTATAGCTTTTATCTTTGAAGGATAGGCCTGCCCCGACTGGATACCAAGAAGCCGAGTAGCTTGCCAGCCGGGACGCCAAATATGAACTTAGGCGGATTCAGCTTCATCTTGTACTTGCGTAATCTGGCGAATGTTTCCTAAATATCACTTAGCAGAGTATGTTTTTCTTTCGTTTTGATGACAATGTCATCTACGTACACCTACACATTCTTGTCTATGTGGTCATGCAAACACTTTTGCATGCATCTCTGATAAGTAGCTCTAGCATTCCTCAACCCAAAGCACATGACACAATAGCTATAAGCCCCATACGAGGTAATAAACGCACACTACAAGAAATATGTTGATACATGACGCTCTATTTTTGTCACCAAATCGTCATCATATTTCATGCATGACGATCCTATGACGAAAAAAAATCATTGAAAACCGAGCGTCAGTAATTAACCACAACAACATTTTTTTTGGAAACGTCATGGATATCCACGACGATTTAGGAACGTCATGAATCTATGACGATCCAAAATCGTCGTGAGCAGTCCGGGCAGGACACATCAGCTCCGATGTGGCAAAATCATGACGAAATGAAATCGTCATGGATCAAAATCAGCCCGGTCCATTTGGTGATCTTCATGGGCCTAGCCCAATAATTGTGCCCATTTATTGTATTTTTAATGTCAAAATTTGATGATGAAATGGGCCACTTGCCTTTATATTTTATGGGCCTAAACCTTCAGATGGTCAATTCTTTCATATTTTCGGCTATTTTCTTTTTCGTATGCAATGTGTACTGATCCGAACAAATATTTAATTGGGCCATGGCCTTTTTGAAGTCCAGTATTAAAGCCTTATTGCATGCCAAGATTTGATACTTTTTTCCATGAGCACGGGGTTTTAAAGACCCAGGTTCATTTTCCACTCAAACATAGGTCGGCTCAACTACAAATAGTTACACTTACAGAAATAATCTATTTTTCTATGAAAGCAGCAAATATACACCGGAATACAACATTTTGTTTCAGTCGCTTACAACTTCACATTACACATACATAACCATCAAAGAAATACAATATACTCAAAAAAATTACAAGCAGGCATCAAAGAAAAATAATACAATGTACACACATTACAAACAGGTTCAAATTTCCCACCATTACTGCTCTGATGCATATAATCTGCACAATCAAAGAGAACAAACAGGCCAGAGAGATTAGTAGAAAATACCTACTACATAGTACTCAGACCAAATCAGAGAGGCAGAAAGCAACAAAATCCATAAGACACCAGAGAATTAGTTCTGAAGTAATACCTAGGGGTTTAGGTTAAAAATGTTAATATGATGATAATAGAACTATCACAGAAAATATTAACATTTCAAATCGAGTTTATTTTATTTTAGTAATCAGAATGCTTTCTCGCATCATCTTTATTTGTATGACATAGGCTGAGTTACAGAACATGAGTTGAGAAGGGCCAAGTCTGAGAAGAGACGCAAAGCGTTATTCTAGAGGTTGTTCACCATAACAGAATCACAAATTTCATTGTTAAAACTGAGCAATATATACTATATAACAGGAGATCATACATGTATTCATGCAAATCCCAGGTGTTTGCATTCCTCCACTAACAAGTTCAAGGATTGACGAATTATAGAAGTAGCAACAGAAACTCGAGACCGGAGCTCGAATCGATTATCTTTTTTGCTTGGTCCGACAAGGCAAAATTCTTTCACACATACTACAAACCAAACTAACTGCAAATATAAGACAGACACAATATATTAGACAATGGAAGATCAATGCTGAAACTCAAATTCTAATCTGACATGGAAGATCATGGCTTGAGAATAATATTTTAGAGCTTATGAAGGCATGTGCTAAATACAGACCATGATTACAGCAAACAAGAACATGATCAGGGTTCCTTCAGTTCTGCGAGAACAAAGGTGGGGGTAGTAATAAAGATGCTACTCCTCATAACAGATTAATGTCATGTCAATGAAAAATCGCATATTAACAACCATCATAATCATATAACAAGAGATACAACAGTTTCTGGCTATTGACTATTTCAGATCAGCATTAAAAAATGTTATCTTATCACATATATGTCAATGAACAGTCATGTATGTCATTTCCGCAAGAGATAAAAAAAAAATAGTGCCAATGCTAGTAGATGACACTCAGCGAGTATTGTAGCTATGAAACTAAAGGGGCACACTCACCTCATGGAACCCAAACTGCAGCAGCAAGGCCTACACTAGAGACTGCACCAGCCCAACAAGCCTGTGGAGGATCTGATGGGAACAACACATTGACACACCAAACATCAGATACAAATCCCGTTGATGTCTAGGTAGTTACACTACTAGGAAATTAACTATAGGAGAGACGATAGCCGTGGCGCACCAACACTTTGGTGCGTCACGCTTAAAAGCCGTGGCGCACCACATCATGGTGCGTCACGCATATCCCTTTAGCCATGGTGCACCAAACCTGACGTGCGCCGCGCCTATGTGTGGGCCCGGGGTGGCGAGTCTCCCAGGCATACCCGTGACGCACCATGTTGTTGGTGTGTCACGGCTATTTCAAATAGGCGTGGCGCACATGGGGCTGGTGCGTCACGGCTATGCGTTCCACCTATAATAAGCATATATCTATAGAGATCGAGTTGTTCCTATTCTTCTCCAGTCATTCTTTCTCGGCGAAGGAAATCGATCCCTTTCTCTGCCTCCGCCGCCGCCGCCCTAGCTTGCCTCTCGCCTGCCCCACTACCCAGCGCCCACCGCCACTACCCAGCGCCCACCGCCTAGCGCCCTAGCCGCCCACCGCCCATCGTCCCTCTCACTTCTACCCTAGGAGGAGGAGCACGACCCGGCCCGGAGCAGGACTAGGAGCCAGCGAGGAGGATCCGTCCCGGGAGCCAGCGAGGAGGGAGCCGGACCGGGACGTCTTCATCGACCGTGAGGAGGGAGCCAGACCGGGACGCCAGCAAGCATATTCCAACGAGCATCGTCTTCCCCACCTCTGTCGTCTTCGCCATCGTGTGAAAGGTGAGTCCACCTTCTTCCCAACCTCACCTCTGTAGTCACTTGTGTCCACTCGGGCGGGCACCAGTCTCCGGCGTCGATTTAGCTATCCAAATCCCAATGCACCCTGCCCCGAGTCCCCCTGCCGGCGTTGTTACAGCAGAGATATCTTTTGGGCAAGGAATCTGTCAACTGTTCTTCTGGTTGATTAATTCCATGAGCAGCGTTTTGTTAATTGGAGAGTCTCACAAGAAAGGATGCACGTAGCAGGGATCCAAGATGAAATACATAGGACAGAAAAAATTAAGTACATGGATATAAATCTTACAATAAGCTTGTATGCTTGTTCTTGCAACATTATAACTAGGAATACTTTATAGAGCATTGTGGTTGAAGTTTTCTGCTTCTAAGTAGGAGTAAGGCATGTTACCGACACCCTGAGTGGGTAGGGTATATAGCATTGCGGCCGATTCGTTTGTGCAGTCTCACAACCACTTATGTGCAAATTCAATGTTGTGGCGTAGATTTGGGGGCTGAAGTGCCGTGACTGTGATTCTTCTGATAGAACCACAGAAAACTGTCCATACTCGTTGCTGGGCATAGACTATATAAGTTAAAGGAATTACAATGGAGGAAGAGGAAGCAGAGCTGTTTGTCATTAGAATAGGTAAAGCCAAATTGGACAATGAAGGAAGAGTAGATGCATTAATACAGCAAACAAAAGATTGTTTTTTTCAAAATAGTAAGACACTAAGGCAATGCTACCGCTCAAAATATCAAAAGAACTTGAGAGAACGTAATAAAATACCAAATCGGTACGCGCGTCGTGATGAAGAATTATACCTGCACCTTTTTGGTGCTTGCATAACATTGGGTGTTGTTTTGCTGTCAGTTATAATTGATGTTTCCCGTCAGTTATAACAATGTTGTTTTCAGACTTCTGAAGTTGCCATGATACACAACGGAATGTTAGTAGGCACTTTTATTCCAGCTCTTATGACGATTACGTGATAGTTTCTACATGTTTTCTGCTGATCATGCAAGTCAAGCTCTAGCCACAAGCATATGCAATTTCTCCTTCATTGAAAAAAATACAATTCCAGGTCCATTATTGCATACTCCATTGGAGTGAAAAATAAGTTATGCGAGATGTCAAGCATTTTTTAGTCAGATAAACTGAATTCAGTTGGGGTACCACCACAATTGGGCTTGATGTATGTTGGACATTTTTATCAGAGCATCAGGTTATGCTGAGCAGTAAGCATTCAAAAATAATTTCGTCTTCTGGCTAGACTAAGTAAAAAACATAATTGCATTTTTCTTGTAAAGATCCTAGGGAGCATATGTAGAGAATAAGTGAACGTAATATTGTTTGGGTTAGATCCCCTCGTAGATAACCGTATGAATAATTGGGTTATGTATGTAAAGTATATCATGAACAGAAGATCAAAGTCCCGCAGGAGACGATCCACCTTCCTACAATAGTACTGAAACAACATGATATAAGCTTACCAAATGATCACGCTGCATAACACTGTATTATTTTCATAGTGAATTTAGTTTTAGACTACTGCAGAAGGATGAAACATTCTAGTATCACCTGCTAAGTTTGATTGGTCTTGCATTTTGCACTGTCTTATCTACTTATTATTTTCTGTAAGGCATAGTTCACTATGTTGGTTAGCAGATAGCTTGTCTCTTGTATCGCTCTAACCTCTATGTCTACTTTCTTAATTTAATAGAACATGGCTTGCAAAGTATGTCGGTCCCTATGTGCCCAAGGACAATTCACCGGGTCTTCTTTTATGATTGAGCTGAAAGACGGTCACCTTGATTCTTTGGTAATTAACAAATGATTCTTTTTATGTTAACTTGCAACTTGTGTTCTTTCGTTTTACTATCCAGCTTAGATTGTTATGTTTCTTAACAAAAGATTCTTTATATTTCTTTTTTAGATTGTACCATGCAATATTCGGAAAGAGTTCAACGAGTTAGTAGGCAATATCGTGGATTTCGATGTTCACGGGACCACTTACAAAATTCTAGTGAAGAAAGAAAGAAAGAAGACCTACTTCTACGGGGAACAATTGGTGTCTATCATCGCCACCAATAATTTAAGCGGAGGTGATCTCTTTCACTTCTCTATGGCAGGACCGCAACCTCGTATCGTACTTCTGTATATGGGAGAGATTGCGAGCGAGGATAGCAAGAGTATACAGGTGGATGGCGGGAGTGAGGAGGAAAGTGAGGAGGATTATATGGACGAGGAGGACCCATGGAAACATGTGGTGGTTTCTCAAAGAGCCAATCTTAGCGAGCTTGAGAAGGACCGTGTCCTTCAGAAACTAGCCCAGATAGATAGCTACATCGGGGTCCCTTTCGTGCATCGCATCACCAACACTAATATCTCCAATGGACATGTCATGTTATGTTTCTTAACACTTTCTTATTCCTATAGTTCCTTATGTTATAATGTGGCCGGTATGTGACATTGTGCTTTTATTATTTCTTGGAATTGTGTGTTCTAGAAAATACCTATGGCGGTAGCGGATAGTGCTGGCATGGAGCATAAAGGTACCATTGGAGTACGCCGTGGAGAATCAGGAAATGTCACCGCAGTTCCGATCACCAGGGATAATGCTGATGGTCGCGTCATCCTCAACTCTCAAGCATGGAGGCAGTTCCATTCCGCAAGAGTTGGTATGGAGGATGGCCGAGCTATTCTGATCACCATGAGGAATAGTGACATCCCCAACTTGGACATGATGATGGTCATCGACTACATCAGCGCCCGCTAGATAGATGAACTATGTGGTGATGATCGAGACTATGTAATATGGTTGTTTTTGAGACTAACTCCTGGATTTATT
Organism: Alopecurus myosuroides; assembly: GCA_028641055.1. Taxonomy (NCBI): domain Eukaryota; kingdom Viridiplantae; phylum Streptophyta; class Magnoliopsida; order Poales; family Poaceae; genus Alopecurus; species Alopecurus myosuroides. Next base: position 26,293,698 of record CM054063.1, read on the forward strand.
AGTAGTATGGTTGTTTTCGAGACTATGTAATATTTGTTGAACTATGTGGTGATGATCGAGACTATTGTTCGAGAATATTTCTGCTATGAAACTTTATTCTGTCATTTTGTTGTCAATTGCATACCTGTATTTGAGCTACTGATATTCTTCTGTATTTTGTCTACTGATATTCTTCTGTATTTGAGCTGTTTATACCTGTATAAATACGGTACTGCTTATTTTAAAAAAATACAGCATAGTATAGCCGTGACGCACCAAAAAGGGTACCCGTGACGCACCTGAGAGGTTAGGCGTGACGCGCCTAGAAGTAGCCGCGGCGCACCACGCCCGTGCGTCACGGGTATTTATAGGCGCGGCGCACCATCTAGGTGCGTCACGGCTAAACCCATAGGCGCGACGTGATAGCCGTGACGCGCCCAGGTGCGTCACGGATAAGAAATTTGGTGCGTCACGGGTAAGCTTTTCCCTAGTAGTGTTAGTAGCCTGTACACGAAAATGAATGCAAGATATTATAAGGTATCTTTCTTGAGCCATGAAACATCTAGATAAATAATAAATAGTAGCATCAGACAATAGACAAATCTACCTGGTGTCTATCACTAAGTTATCGATTTAGTAGTTTGAGTAAAACAAATGAGCATGAAAACAAATGATTGCTTCACTTATGTTTCATTGTGCAACCAAAACAAAAACTAATCCCTATGAAATATAGTATCTGGGACAAACAAATTGCAGTGCAAGCAAAATTTCATAGTCAATCATTTGGAAATAGAACAACAACATAATTAATAGGTGAATGTGACATTAGCATGCACAGAAAAAAGATTTTTCTAAGCTAGGTACTGATAGAAACTTAATAGAATAGAACTATAAAAATTGTGGCTGCTGTTTTACAAAATGTCGAGAGACAGGTCGATCACCATAGCCCTATCTACACAACTGACACGGTACAAACTTGATGTTGGGGTCGATTTGGTCGTGATAGATAGTTCGAGTAAAGAAAATTGCATTAATATCACCGAGGAAGTTCCTGATCTTGCCACTGTTCTTCAAGGTGATGGAAGTGGGCGATCACGAACCTCGACACCTTGCCGTCTGCCGGTCATAAGGCTACGCCGTTGTCGTTCCATAGCCCTCCGCGGTACCCGAGGTCGGAGAAGACAGATCTGTGCGGAGCTCGACCTCCCTTCAGTCATGTACACTATCTTGTTAAGGAACCACCCTCTCTTCGAGGTACTACAAAGAGGAGACGTGAGGCTTGTTGAACTTAGAGGGGAGCAGAGGATCCATGTCTGTGTTTAGGGGGCACAGATCATACCTCTAGAGACCGGCGCCGGGAAGGCCGTATCTGGCGGCAGGGAGGCCATCGCTGTTGTCAGTTCCTGTTTCAACCCTACCCCCGGTAGCATCTGTAATGAGAGATACGGAGACTGAGAGACAGACAGAGAGGGTGGATGGATACAGCGGCAGAGATGTTGGGGTTGGGGGACTGGCTTCCTCGCCACAACTCACCTCGTCGATCTCCATGGACGCCTAGCCGCGCCCGTCCACGCCGCTCGTCGGCATCGTCGATGGCGAGGAATGTCGCGTTCGTCCGCGGCATCGATTCCGCTTGGAGGCCGCTCGAAAGCGCGGTTCCCATCTCGGTTATCAGGAGGAAGGAGGAGCAACTGCGGGGATGAGAAAGGCTGGGAGAGCCGAAGAGCGCGTGGAAGGGGATCTGGATCGGGGAGACAGCGCTTGAGGAATAGATGGGAGCGGCGGCGCGGGAATAGATGGCCACACCATGGGGCAGAATAGACGGGAGGGGAACTAGGGCTAGGTATCGGAACATCATCTAAATTTTTGGCCACGCGGTCCTTTCCAAAGTTTTCCCTCCACCGGTCATTTCCTTACTACTTACTTATTTACATGTGCGGGCTGCAGGTAGGGCCAGCATGTTCTTGACCCCACAATATGGTGTCTTAAATTGGACAACTAGTTGATTTGTTGTCTAAGACTCTATGCTAGTTTTAACGACTACCATTGTTTGCTAAAAATAATTCTTTTTTATTTGAGTTGGAAATATCAAGACCAACGATTAGTAGTTTAATTTCGAGACAAAAACTTTGTAAACATATCAATAACTATATTTAGTACTTTATTATCCAATTTTGTGAATAAGCCAAGAAATCTTAGTCTCAAATTGAACAACACCGAAATCATTTTTAGATGAAAAGGTGTTCAAAGAAACGAGCTATCTTCTCCGAAGATTCTTGGGTTTCGGGGCAAATTACGGTTGTTATTGTCACATTCATGGCATAGTTTATTGAAATGTGCCCATATTGTACAAAAGCATGCATAATGGAACAAATAACAATGTTGCCGAACAAACTTTTATTTTTCATTGAATAAAAATATCATTTTCCATTTTCGGTCTGCTAAAAATGTTTTTTTTGTAAAGCACCTACCAACAATATGTTACAAAATTGCACAAAATAAAATTATAAAGGTATTATACCACATTTCATGTTCAAATAACAAAATCTCTACCTCTCAATAGATTTTAGTACACCTCTTTTGAAAAAGACAAAATTCTGCCGATTCAGATGGAAGCGAGCAAAATTTGAACTACAGGTGCCTTATAGTTTCCCCATGATTTTTTGTAAAAATCATTTTAGGCACACAAGTTCCTATTTAAATAGATATGTACCAACATTTTATCAACATTCATCCACTAGATACGAAAGGTAACACCCGCCGTCTTGACTTTTTCCTAAAACCGGTTTAGAAAATTCCAGAAAATTCAAGAAAACTCGAAATGATGCAAGACCTTCGCGTTGTGTCATTATATATGTCCTAGTATCCACCAAAAAAATAAACTCGAAATACGACAACTGGGTTGAAAAGGTGTTCAAAGAAACGAGCTATCTTCTCCGAAGATTCTTGGGTTTCGGGCCAAATGACGGATGTTATAGTCACATTCATGGAATAGTTTGTTTAAATGTGCCCATATTCTACACAAGCATGCATAATGGAACAAATAGCAATGTTGACGAAGAAACTTTTATATTTTATTGAATAAAAATATCATTTTCCATTTTCGGAGTGCTAAAAATGGGTATTTTTTGAAGCACCTACCAACAATATGTTATAAAATTGCACAAAACAAAATTATATAGGCATTATACCACATTTCATGTTCAAATAACAAAATTCCTACCTCTTAATAACTTTTAATACACCTCTTTTGAAAAATACAAAATTCTGCCGATTCAGATGGAACCGGGCAAAATTAGAACTACAGGTGCCTTATAGTTTTCCCATGATTTTTTGTAAAAATCATTTTTAGGTACAGAAGTACCTATTTCAATATAGATGTACCAACATTTTATCAATATTCAACCCCTAGCTACGAACGGTCATGCCCGTCGTCTTGACTTTTTCCTAAAATCGGCTTAGAAAATTCCAGAAAATTCAAAATGATGCAATACCTTCGCGTGGTGTCATTATATATGTCCTATTATCCACCAAAAATAATAAAACCGAAATACGACAACTGGGTTGAAAAGGTGTCCATAGAAACGAGCTATCTCCTCCGAAGATTCTTGGGTTTCGGGCTAAATGACGGATGTTATGGCCACATTCATGGCATAGTTTGTTGAAATGTGCCCATATTCTACACAAACATGCATATTGGATCAAGGAACAATGTTGCCGAAGAAAGTTTAATTTTTCATTGAATAAAAATATCATTTTCCATTTTTGGAGTGTCAATAAGGGTTTTTTTGTGAAGCATCTACAGAAAATATGTTGAAAAATTGTACAAAGTAAAATTCTAAATATATTCTGTCATATTTTATCTACAAATAACAAATTTACTACCTCTCAATAGTTTTAAATATACCTCTTTTGAAAAAGACAAATTTCTGCCGATTCAGCTGAAACCGGGCGAAATTTGAACTACATGTGCCTTGTAGTTTGGTCATGATTTTTTGTAAAAATTATTTTTAGGTACACAACTACCCATTTCAATATAGATACACCTATAGTTTCACAATATTCATCCCCTAGCTACGAAACGTAATGCCCGATGTCTTGACTTTTTCCTAAATCCGGCTTAGAAAATTCCAGAAAATTCAAAAAAACTCGAAATGATGCAAGAACTTCGCGTGGTGTTATTATATATGTCCTAGTATCGAAAAATAATAATAAACTTGTAATACGACAATTGGGTTGAAAAGGTGTTCATGTAAATGAGCTATCTCCTCCGAAGATTCTTTGATTCCGGGCCAAATGACGGTTGTTATGGACACATTCATGGCATAGTTTGTTCAAATGTGCCAATATTCTACCCAAGCATGCATAATGGATCGAAGAACAATGTTGACGAAGAAACGTTTATTTTTCATTGAATAAAAATATAATTTTCCATTTTCGGAGTGCTAAAAATGGGTTGTTTTGTGAAGCACCTACCAACAATATGTTATAAAATTGCACAAAAAAATTTATAAAGGTATTATACCACATTTCATGTTCAAATAACAAAATTCCTACCTCTAAATAGCTTTTAATACACCTCTTTTGAAAAAGACAAATTTCTGCCGATTCAGCTGGAACCGGGCAAATTTGAACTACAGGTGCCTTATAGTTTGCCCATGATTTTTTTGTAAAAATCATTTTTAGGTACACAAGTACCTATTTCAATAGATATGTGCCAACATTTTATCAATATTAAACCCCTAGCTATGAACGGTCATGCCCGCCGTCTTGACTTTTTCCTAAGCCGGCTTAGAAAATTCCTGAAAATTCAAGAAAATTCAAAATGATGCAAGACCTTCACGTGGTGTCATTATATATGTCCTAGTAATCACCAAAAATAATAAATTCCAAATACAACAACTGGGTTGAAAAGGTGTTCATAGAAATGAGCTATCTCTTCCGAAGATTCTTGGGTTTCGGGCCAAATGACGGATGTTATGGCCACATTCATGGCATAGTTTGTTCAAATGTGCCCATATTCTAAACAAGCATTCATAATGGAACAAAGAACAATATTGACGAAGAAACTTTTATTTTTCACTGAAAAAATATCAATTTTTATTTTCGGAGTGCTAAAAATGGTTTTTTTTGTGAACCATCTACCAAAATTATCTTGCAAAATTGGATAAAGTAAAATTATAAAGTTATTATAACACATTTCATGTTCAAATAAAATAACTACATCTCTATAGGTTTAAATATACCTCTTTTGAAAATGACCAATTTCTACCGATTCAGCTGAAACTGGGCCAAATTTGAACTACAGGTGCCTCATAGTTTGCTCATGATTTTTTGTAAAAATCATTTTTAGATACAGAAGTACCTATTTCTTCAGAGATACATCTAGATTTTCACAAAAATTCACAATTAGATAAGCACGATCTTGACCACCATTTTGACTCAGAAACCGAAATTCAAAATCCCCTAAAGTCTCAAGAAATATATGCTCATGGGAATGATTGTATTATGTTTAAAAAATGGTTTCAAATGGTCTATAATTACTTCAAATAATTTTATATTTTTTTAAAAATTGGTTACGGACAATTTGTAGGTGGAATTCAAATTATAGAATGAAAACAGAAAAAAAAACGAAAAGAAAACCCGACCAAGCCCAACGCAGTTGCCAGCTCGCCCGCGCGTGCTTGCAGCCCATACTTGCGTGGGAGATATGTCGTTATGACTCAATGGGACTTGGGAGTCGGCACGTTCTGCTAGGAGCCGCTACCGATTGATCGATTGGGAGTTGGACTCTAATCGTGTCCAAGTCGCCATGAGCCTACAGTGTCGCACACTTAAGAGTGGGAGCAAATGTATTGGTCGGGTTGGACCCGAACCGGAAATGGACTGAGCTTGTTAGTCGGACTCACAGAGGGAATGGGTCACAAGTGTTGTGAAGGCCAATATCATTCGCTATATAAAGAGGCGCGCAGGTTGCCCAGCGTGCACGTTAGTCCAATCCCATGCGTTGGGAACCCTAGCCCCACTCAATCCAGCCGTTGCACCGGACCTAGCAGTCCGCCGTCGGAGCTCCTCCTCGTACGTGTGGATACCGGCAGAGGTGTTGTACGTTCAACACTTCAACGATCGTGGGATCGGATCGGTTGGATCAGATCGTGGGACTGCAGTGCCCCGACGCGCTACATCGATAATCCGCAACCGCGCGTATATTAGTAATCATTGTGGCCTTCTACCTCGGCTAGATCTTAAAAGTACCGCGTAGGAAAAAGTTTTGTTTATCTGTGCGAATCTCGCACCAGCAATTTGCCCATAGAAGTAGTCCATCCGTCCATATCAGGTGAGCCACTATGCTTAGAAAGGCTAAGATATACATGTCGCACCCCCCCCCCCCCCCCCCCCTGTCACACACGAAGAACAAATAGCACACCTGATTCTCCACAATCGTATTGATCTTCAGTATACGGAGATGCAACATAAGAAAAGCCTCGACGATCTTGATTAGGTACTTCCTTATTTTTCTGTACGTAGTGTTCACTCGGCTCTAAAAATCAATAAGACTTAATTCCTCTTCGACTGATTACAAGTGCCGAGACGGCGTTTCGGTGCATCTCTGTCGATGCGGTGATGGCTATTTGATTACAAGAACCAATATGCACAGCCAACCCGACCTTGTAGCCAGCAGAAAAATAATTTGCACCCCGGCGTGCACACCAGCGTGCAAAAGCGCAGCCTGGTTCTAGACACTGAACTATGCAGTACCCGAGTCCCTCTATCGCCACCTACCCTGTGGCTTAAGTGCACCTGAAATAAGTGCTGACGAGTAGGTGCTTTTAAGAAGTTTCGTAGCTCCATGTAACCCCGTCTGTATTATGCATGTCCGCTCCATGTATGAATAAATAGTTCATCATTCATAGCATGTACTCTTACGTACACTGCGATGAACACAAGAAACACAGCTAAACTGAAATAGCAAAGAACAGCTCTGAACACACTAAAATGAAGATAAACAAGAAAAAACCAGCAAGGCGCGGCGTGCGCCGCGCACGATCTTTGGCTAGTATAAGTAAGGACCGGAGGCCAAGTGAGAATGTTACTAATGTACGGCGTATGCAGTACTAGTTGGAAACTGAATGCAACTTGTCGTACCCGACGAGTCTGCCCCCGATGGACCGTCGACCGTGTCCGGCGCGGCCGATGTTCCGTCGATGTTATCGTTGCTCGACGAGTCAACCATCACCTGTGGCCCGTCGACGTTAGCCGAGCTCAATGCCCTCACGGTAAATTATTGACCGTCTCAACCTGTAGCCAGTTCAATATAAACCCTAGTCTCTGACCTATCCATGCATGTTATCGCAGGCTGACGCGACGGGATGCACCTTTCTACTAAAAGTGGGCAGCGAGTTGAAGGATGTTGCATAGGGCAGCATCTTGCAGCCACTCTCCCGCAAGTACCACTGCAGAGATATACCGGCCAACGAGCTTCGGGTTCGCGTCGATCTGGTGCTACCGGGATTCCAGGACATGTATCCTCCTAATCAACCCGCCGATGCCGACAGCGGGCTTATTCTCGGCCAACTGGACAATCAAATCTTGCTATGGCCGAAAGCCCTTATTCGGCTGAACACCACGTCAGGGTCGGCGCCAAGCCAAGGAATGACCGCCACCACTACACCTGTTGCGCCCGCGGCAAGCCAACAAGACAAGGTCCAACATGACAAGGTCCTCTCTCCACCTCCGGTGGATCCTCCTCCTCCCGAGCACGAGACGTCAAATGACGAGCAACATCACGAGCATGAGACCCATGACGACTACATGGATATTGAATTTGCTCCCATTGACGATTTCATAAATTAGTTGGATGGCGAGAAGGTTCCTCCGGAGTTACCCACCAGAATTCTTAATATCCAGAAGAATGTAGACGGCGAACAGGGCGGTTCTTCTGAGTTACCCACCAGAAAACCGGATATCCAGAAGAAGCTAACCTATTCCCAAGAAACTCCCGAGGAGCACGGCCTTTACGGCTCCACAACCTATGCTGGTAACCCTGAATACACTTCGTGCTACGGCCGAGGAGGCGGTAAAACAAAGCGGCACTCCCATCTGCTTGAGGCCGAAGAAGCATCGGAAGAGGCCGGCAGCCAACAAGAAGAAAGGTGGTGCCTCCTCTAGTAGCCAGCCAGCAGCCACCCGAGTCCTAGACCATTTGCCGCCCGCCGTCCTGTGGAGGAAGGTGCATGAGATAGGTCAGCCGATGCTGCCGCCAAAGGTTGTCGCTGTCATGGGTGGTGACATGAGGACCATCCACGACGGAATTTTGTTCAAAGAGAATGAACTTCTACGTGAGAAATATCCCTCCTACCCGCTATACGTGATCAACGTGCCCCGATCCGTGGGCTTTGTGGATACAAATCCCGCAGAGGTGTTCTTCATCAGATACGAAGACATATTCAGGGTCTTCCACTTGGGAAAGCTCGACCGAAGCATTGTCCGCCTGGTATCGCTCAACATGGCGCACGATATGGTCATGGAGAATACCCCACACATCGCGATTATGGACCCCTACTACATGGTTGAGGCCTACTTGCGGTCACCTGCGGACCGGGTTGTTATCACGAACTACATAACGGGGTTTTTAATAGATAACAAGGATAAGAACGCCATTCTAATGCCATACTTTCCCAAGTAAGTAGTCCTCTCCGCTTCCCGTCGTTACATTCTTTCTAGAATCTCCTTAGTATTCCGATTGATGATATTGATGGCTTGTTCGAAATGTTCTGCGCAGAAATGGAGGATGCGTACTCATCGTCATGGAACCGCATTGGTCGCAATGCACTTATCTCGATGCGGGTAGAGCGGTGCAGAAGGACTACAGCGACATAAGAGCTATTCTTAATAGTGCCCTCAGCGGCTTCGCCGCCGATTCAGGAAATCCCCTAAAAAAGTAGAAAATAGTCTGAGGCGCCTACGTGTGCACCCATGTAACAAATTTCCCCTGCCTCAAGCAATCGGAGCAAGTATCTGGGTTGGAAGCTTGGTGTGCCATCTTTCAGATGAGGTAGTACTTAAAGGATGCCCAACAGGTCCAGCTACCAAGTCATCTCCGAGACCTGACCACAAAGATGGCCAACACCCCCGATGAATATGTGCGGGCTGAGTTCCGTCGCATCCAGCGGAGGATCTGCACGATACTCTCGTCGGATGTCATCACTCGGGGTGGCTTGGTCTTCCACGGCCACGCACCACCGAGCAACCGTGACATAGAAGCACACCTACGAGAGCAACGTGGCACCCGGACATTCAACACGCTAGAAGGCGTTCGTCCGTTCCCGCGGAGACCATAGAATTGACAAAATGTTAGTATACACTTGCATCATATAACTTTTAGTCCTATATTTGTCGTGTTTTATTCATAAACCTTGATGCTTCTATTTCTTTGATAGTTATTTGCGGTCTATTATCACTTTCGATGCTAAACTCGTATTTTGTCCTATGCACCGACGACATGGTATGTTGTGTATGTCGGTAGGGTTCCCGGAGTCTACGACGACTGGGAACAATGCCGGAGACAGGTGCACGGTTTCAGCGGCAACAGCTACAAGGGGTACAAGACCATGGTGGAGGCGGAAGCTCGATACACCACTTAACTAGCGAGAGAGAAGACAGAGAAGACGAGGGCCCGGATGACCACCTTCGCCATCGCCGTGCTTATACTCCTTGTACTCCTAGTGTTGATGCTACTTGTTGTTTTGCTTGTCTAGCTAAACTATCGATTTGTTGAACTATCTCTCTTCGAGACTATTGTTCGAGACTATGTAATATTTGTTGAACTATGCTATGATGATCAAGACTATTGTTCGAGACTATATGTTGATGATCGAGGTTATATTATTTGTTGAACTATCTCTGTTCGAGACTACGTAATATTTGTTGAACTATGTGTTGATGGTCAAGACTATTGTTCGAGACTATGTGTTGATGATCGAGGTTATATTATTTGTTGAACTATCTCTGTTCGAGACTATGAAGCTTAATTATGTCATTTTGATACTTATTTCTGTCATTTTCCTGTAATTCTGTTATGTTGGTCTCTTTTATTTTTTGACACAGCAAAACCATACCCCAGGCGAATAGCATATAATACCCCAGGCGCACAATGCTTGTTCGCCACAGGTAAAAGGCTTACCCCAGGCGCACAAGGCCAATTCGCCTGGGGTATGTCAAGTTACCACAGGCGCATTTTGTAATTCGCCTGGGGTAAGCCATTACCGCTGGCGATATGGTCCCAGACGAACTGAAATGCGCCTTTGGTAGGCCTTTTTGGTTCGCCTGTGGTAAGCTTTCCTCTATTAGTGTTCCTAACCATTTATCCTCACAAAACCGTATTTGAGATCCATCTTTAATGGAAAATACACCATAGTGAAAGAAAATATTCTTAGACGCCATTAGTCCAGCCCAAAAATGAGAATCACCTGGTTTTCGAATAACCTGTGATAAACCTTTTGTGTCGATGTATTTTCTCTTAAGGAGTGTCTGCCAAACACCCTTATTTGTAAGTAGCTTAAAAAGTCATTTACCTAGGAGAGCTGAATTTTTGACCTGAAGGTCATGAATCTCCAGCCCTCTCCCTGATCTTTGGGTCGGCACACCACGTCCCATTTTGCCAATCGATATTTTATTCTTTTCACTATTCCCTTGCCAAAAGAATCTCGATCTAAAGTAATCTAACTTTTTCAAGACTCCTTTGGGTAACTGGAAAAAGGATATCATATACAATACCATGTTTGACAGTACTGAGTTAATGAGAACACGTTTTCCAAGTCATTTCGTGTTGATACTCGGCATATGTTTCCCATTTATTTTCATGTTTGCCGAGTGCATTTTATGTTGTTACTCGGCATACAAATACGTTTTCCAAGTATTTTCTTTTTTGCTGAGTACATTTAAGAAAGACTCGGCATTTTCCTATATGAGAGTGAATAAAATGAACTCGGAGGCATGTGATCCTGCGTCAAGTATGGTTTCAAGTGGCGCGGGCACGGGATGGCCACCTCCCGTTTACTTTGACCCGCTGGGACTTATCGGGATAAACGGGATATTACGAGGTGGGAGAAACAGGTCCCGCGGGACCCATCGGTTTGATCTAAAGCGCAACATCAACTTTAACCATCCCCAGCATACAACGGAACGAAACCTGCATGCAGCTGCTAGGCCTGCTCCCTCCAGCTTAGATATTGCATGCATCACGGAACAATTCGGGATAACTGGGTAGAGCCGCTAATCCCGCCGGCGTTAATTGGGACAAGAAAACTGGGTTATGTGGATTATCTTAGCGGGATGGGAGGCGGGCATCGTGGGCAGTCCCATCCCACTTGAAACCATAGCGTCAAGTCGGCGTCTCATTAGTCCAATAACTTGTGCGGGGTCCACGGCTAAAGGTTTGCTTTCCCGTATATAGCCGTAAGAATAGATCGGAATACATGTGTGTGGGACCCGCCTTTTGGAGAGATAGTTAAAAATATATATTTGCTTCTTCTATCTACAGGCTAGGCTGCACCGGAGGTAGTGTGTAGAGCTCCATAGACGCAACAGGACTGTTCTTTCGTCGGTGATGCAGACACGGCGAAGGCGGCGAGCAAACGGCAGCATGGGTTTGCGCTAGAGATGTCAGAAATAACGGCGACAACAACAACATCAGCTGCATATGTGCCAGCGATGCTAGATCTGCAGCAGGGAGGTCGCAGCGTACACGCCGCTCCATGGTGCCGCGGCTAGGTCTTGGTACGAGCAGAGGAAGGCGCAGATGAGGCTGCGCCAGAGACGTCGGAGATCTTCATGACTGGGTGCATCTGCGGCGTCCTCCACGCATCCGCGTCGCATCCCCGGTGCATCCACGGAGGGCCCCAGTCCCGTTTTCCTCCGCGCATCCCCATCCCCGCATCTGAGATGTAGAGACAACGCGAAGGAGCGGACATCGACGCCGTTCCTGTAGCTTCATTTCGTCCTCCTGTTTGGGAAGATGTCCATGGCCATAGCGTGGGCACCCCGTAGGTCACCGGCGGCAAGGCGCATGGTTGAACCCTCTCCACTGCTACGGCTTCTTCTCCAATGGCCCTGCTATGAGAGAAAGGAAGAAGATACTCAAGAGAGAGACGGTTTGCGTGAAGGGCATTATATTCCCATGTGTGATTGTGGGTCCCATGTCTGGTGTGTGCAGAGATTTTAATGCCCCGGGTCCAACTATCATTTATTTCTATTTGTACTAGTTAGCGTGCACGTGCAACTGCACGAAAAATAAAATTTGAAATCATTTTATTTATTTATTTATTTTAGTTTTTAAAAATCAAAAACATAATCATGCAAGAACAATTCTCATGCTTGGCGCTCCTATGGAAAATTTGGAATCCTTCCTGAAAACATCCTTAACAACAATGTGGCAAATAAGTGAAGCTGGTCTCCCTAATTATACCTAAAACTATGCCTTACCTAGACTATGTTCCAAAAGCGACATATAAAACAATTGCAATAGATAAAAAACAAAAAAGCCGATGCAAGAACGCATCTGCTTTGGTCTCGATTTTTTAAAGTCCACACATGGCAACAAGTAGCTAGGAGTGGCAATCTTGAGGCAACGTGTGGAGATGAATCCGAATGCTAAAGCCATATCTTCTCCTTCACCACAACACAGATCCAACATGAAAATTTAAAATCTGTATACAACCAAATATACATATAACAGTTTCAGGCAAAAATAGCATAAGTGACACCAAGCATTTTGTTAAAGTGATCATATGGAACTTAAAACTATTCCATAAAAACTCCCATAAACATATCATTTCACGATTTTGGTAACTTCACCTCAGTACATAGGGTGTGTCTCGGATAGCTCCACTCCACCAATTTTCGGCTGGAGCTGGTGAAGTTGTCCCAAATGCAGGAACTCCAGCGTACAGGTGAAGCGGAGCTGACAACCCGTGACGTTCCTTTTAGTTGTGCAGTCTTCCTAACATCAGGACAACCCTCTTAAGCTAGGCTTCCTAGCATGCCATCAACGAATTTGGTGTGGCCATCAAAGCAGGAGTAAGAAGATTACATCATCCACCACATGGAGGTGGTTGATGGAGGTAATAACCACTACAAGTGCGGTAAGATATTTGATTTTATGAAGAGGACAAAATTAAGAGGTGGTCACAAGACAGGGGTGCATGACTATGGTGGGTTACCATCAGATCCACAATTTGAAATAATCTCATAGCCGCCGACCGCATAGTCACACCTCCATGTTGATCACCGCAATAGTAGGAGAAGAGCACCGTATTGCAGTATTTAGTATCATGCGGTAAAATAAGAATTTTCCATTTAGAAGTTAGTTTATATTAATGGATATTTCCTGACCTTTAAATCAATGTCACCAATATATTCATTTTTTGCTGCAATGAATAACCCGTAAGCTAATTTTAAGATCTAACATCTATTTAGAATATAATCGTTCCTTCACCAAATCATACCCAGGTGTCAGTTGAACTATGGATTGACCAAACTAAACTATCAGATCAACTGTTTGTTAAGATGATATGCATATATAGCGATATCTATCAACAACAGAACTGCACTATGAAAGTTGATCCGCTACTACCTGTGCTGCATCTCTTCTTTTGTTGGCTATCTGTTGCTTAACTCACTCCATGAAACTACAAAAAAATAAATAACGAAATTTGTGTCAGTAAAACCAGTGATGAAATCCATAACATATGTGAGTGATAATTGTTAATCTCTCTTTATAAAAAGAACAATTGCATGCTTTATTGAATGTATAGAACCCTCTTAGTGCAGCATGTGTGCTCTAACCATATACCATGTAAGAAATTAAGTGAAAATGATAGAAATGAGTGTGAATCAAGGAGGTGGTAACACTAAGATCTATTAACAACTGACATGAACATGTTCTCATAATTCTGTCCGGTAAGAAACTAAGAAATTACATAAACCATGCATACCGAAGCGACATTGAGATCTATGTAGAAGAATATGTTTGATGGAAAGAAGATATATGTAAAACAAAGGAACAATTATGTATGATTGAGAGAACTTACATCCCTTGTTGATACTTCAGAACTAACTTTCTTTTCCATTTTTATATCTGTCGTGGAAACGTTAAATTACCTAACAAAGCAGAGATGTATGATCCTCTAAAAAGAAGAATAGAAAACTTCTCCAGGATAACCAGGAGATAGATACCTTTCTAACTAAACATCTTCTTTCAAAGTGTCGAATAAACAAAGCAATCCTTCACCAGAACAATAGAAAAAAAGGGTGAAACAGCCGAGCAACACTCTTTAGCTCATGTCGTGAGCGATCCATCCTGCTCCGTGGACACCACCAGGGACCATGGCCTCTCAGATAACCATCTGACTGCAGTTTCAAACATCTAGAAAAAAATCATGTCGTGATCGAGCAATCGTGCTTCCTGGACACTACCAGGGACCATGGGCTGTCAGATCACCATCCGACCTGTTGTTTCAAACGTATGAAAAAAATCGACGTTCTCACCTCTAGCATCAAGAAGATCGTAGGCGAAATTGCCACAACGATAAATGTTCAGATCGTCGATACCAGGGTTGAATCCTTGGTGACGCGGCGGAAAGCGGAAACGTCCGCTGCGACTCCGGCCGCGCGGAAGAAGGGCGACAACTTCTGGGTCGTCCGGTCGTCCCTGGTCGCGTGGAGGACAACTGTAGAATTGTCTCTGCTGCCGCATGGAGGAATGGCAGAGGCGGCGCAGCAACTCCAACCTTGTGGCAAGGAGGATGGTCTATGGCGGCATGTCCACGGCCGTGCAAGGGAACACCGGCGGCGGTCAATTATGCGTCACGGCGCGCGGGAGGAGATTGTGTGTCTACAACACACGGCGGACGGAATTTTTGCGGCTAGTGGTGATATGTGCCATCTCCGTGACAGAGTCCAAAACTCCAAATGCAGCGGTTTCGTGGGGCAAGAATTGCGGAGAAGGAGGGAGAGGTGATCAGGTGATGTTGCAGGAAATCTAGGGCGCAAAATCGTGGGAAGATGGGGAGGGAGAACAAATGATTGTGTACCGTGTGATGTTAGAGGATGGATGGTTGAGATTCAATTTTCCCACGAAGTTTTCTCTTTTATAAGTAGTGGAGATTCTGCACTCCTACTAGAAAATGACCGATGTTGTGGTGGCCCCATCTCAAAACGAGGACCAATAGAAGCTGGACTTCCGCCGGGTTCAACTGAGCATTTTCCTATATAGTCTCCTTTGCCTAGGGGCCTAGTGTTCGTACTAACAAAGGGCTAGTATATCGCCACCGACTCGTTTTCCAATATTGTTCTAATAACGGCATCCCAACTTTATTGCCACATTCTCCAATTGTTAATCAAGATACATAATCAAAATCTGAAGATATTCTTAATGAGTACTACAGTTTGTTTTGTGGGAATTTATACTCCCTAAATATTCCGTGTTATTCGTAGTTAGATATATATCGATGCTCACGTGGAAGAGTTAGTAGCGGAGGCTTTGTACTCTACACCGATCTGCAGTTTGACGTGGGCAGCTTCTCCTTGGATGTTTTCAGGTCGTCAAGAGCTGATCCATATATACAGGGCCTTGTTTAGTTCGCTCTCACCGAGGGACTCAACAACGGGTAGATCCAGGTCCTGCTAAAAAAAACCCATCATTCAGAAATAATCAATCTGCCAGCAAAAAATGAATAAGGCAGCAGCTTGTGGAATTATTTTGTCCCGCATAGAAACAATATTCCGTCATCAATCATATAAAGTCAGATCGCAAATTTTGGTTCAAAACATTAGCCTCGGACCGTACGAGTCAATAATTGTTAGTATCTATTGCTTTAATAAATGAAGCTCCCAATTGTTTTTTATCAGAAACAATTCCTAATGATAGCCAAAAAAATTATGTTATCATCTTGTCCTTGTATTTTTTTATTGGAATGGATAACCCAGTCACAAATATATATTATCTTCGTCCGGATGCAAAGGGTGTATTGATTTGTCCCCGCTTTAAGGCTTTAACAAACATTCACTTCATCAATAAATAACTGGATCCAGTGATATAGATTCTTATCATTGGAATTGTATTAGAAAACATGCTTAAGATTTTGCTTTCATATCACATTAACCAGATAATAATAATATAAATTTTATAAATACTTGCTTATGATTTTTATTTTTATTCCCTTTATGTGCCCTAGAAGACGAGTAGTTACTCACTTCATTGAATCCTATTGCATCTCCTTTCAGGTAAATATAGATATGTTTGGATCGTCTTTCACTAGCAGCTTAGTTCATACACTATATATTATCATGAAAGTATCCTCACATGGATAAATTTCATTATATTTCTGAGTCTCCTCCTCGCGGAAATTATACATGGCTAGTTACCATGAGGATACGAGAGATGCGTGTTCTTCTATAATACCACTACCACCTCCTAAAATTACACGTATATCTACATAGGAATGAGGGCCATTGGGATTGTTTTCTGGTCTAAGCTTTGATGACGTGCTGCGAGATATGGCTGTTGACGTTGCGCATTTACTTCCCACACGTGGCTTGACAGCTTGAGCATCACCAAATGTCCCATTCCGTCTGCTAGCAAGAACCGGTGGCTGGCTCCTTGATCTGTCAACATCGAAGGATCTTGTTTTTTCAATGACATGGCCTCTTGAAACGCTTAATTCACCCCTGTGTGTCATGACCCATGTTCTATCCTGAGTTGGGCCAAGGGCCCTGTAAGTTATGTCCAACTATGTTTTCTTGTTACTCCGGTTCGTTTTCATATTAATTGTAGATTTGTTTGAAAATAGTAAAGAGAGTACAAGATGTAGGATGTTGGGAGGACGATACAAACTACAAGGTGACAAGTTTTGTGCTTGTCCCTGGTAGTGGTGACAGTTCGCAGCTGGAGTCTCTATCGGGGCTGCGGCGTGGTTGTTGGTTGTAGTCGTTGTTGGTAATGTAGATTGCAGGTCTATTCTTTTTTTCTTCCTCTTTTTTTGTGTTCCTTTATTATTGATATTTTTTTCATCGTGTGTTGTGATGCATGCCTAATTTTTGTTTGATTTCCCATGGCTTCTGTTTGCAGTTCGTGGCATGCATCGGCTAGAATACGTTGTTTTTTGTCTAATCTTCGGTGATGCTTTTGTCCTTCTTTGGTATGAAATATTTGGGTGTTGCTGGTGCTTTTTATGGGTAGATCTGAAGGCTATGCTGGAGTATTATGCTTACAGGTGTCCTTATAGGAATGGTGAGATGAAACTGTATTTCTATCGTGGGAAACTCTCTCAGTAGTCGTGTGTAGATTCTTATGCATGTGGAGTCCAGTAGACTTCATTTCATTCTTAAGAATCAACATAAACTATGTAGTGCGAGAGGATTTTAGATGCCATGGGTCAGGGTTTGAGCACTGGCAGGAGTGTTGGAGTTAGGTTGTTATTACCTTCTTGCTTTGTTGGTTCTTATGACCCGCATGATCTACTTGATACTTTCACCTGTAATCCGAAGTGGGACTAGAAGGTGAATGATTGCCATATTTCAGTTTGTATTTTGGTTGGTCTATAGAAAGACTCTATATGTGTTCTTGTTTTCTTTATTGTTATGTTGAAGGTCGATAGTTTCTATGTCTTTATGAATTGCACGGCTGCTCTATGCAAGGTTCTGTAGCAAAAGATCATATATACATGTTTGTAGGAAGGCTACTTGAAGGGTATTGTTATTATCTGCAAAGGAGTGTTATCTGCATGCTCGGAGTTCAAGCAAGCAAGAAATGCCTTTTATTTTCTGGATCGCTATTTTACGTCATGGTTTACAAAATGGACAGAAACAGTTGAGGTAACTCCTATCCTGGTGAATTCGCCTTTTTATGCTTATAAGAATATTTCATTCCAGAGTCTGCTCGAAAATGTGAATGGCCATGCTTAATTTCTTGCTATGTTTGTTCTTTACTTGCTTATACCGACAAACCTGTTGATGGCTTTTGGTTTGTTGATGACCACATACATGATATGCCCACGCTACAGGACTGGGTTCCTGAAGTCTTTGAAGGAGTCGATGTCAACCAGGCTTATATAGCTCCTCTAATGGTAAGAAATCTTACTTTCCTTTTTTCCGCAACACCCTCTTAATTATGTATTTTCTCATTTTTTTTCACAAATTTTGTACTCCACACTTATGGGTTTGCCATGCCCTATGAATCCTGTGGGAAACTTATCTTCCCATTATTTGAAACTAAGCAAAGTTAGGCAATAAATACCACAATACTATGCAAAGATCTTTTGTGCTTGCAGCCTTGGCTTGCACACTTTTTTGTATAATGGCATCCAAATTATTTATCTTTTATTAAACAGGCTGATGAAGTTGAAGCATTTGTGGCAGAGACAAAGAAAATTCTTAGGGAATAAGAATCGGAGGCAGCAGCATGCAGTGGTATCACCCTTTCCAACTAGGTTCGTAGTACTGAAGCAATTGTATGGTCTAATTTTCCGCGAACGGAAGCAGCAACCTGTAGACCCACATGTCCTCTCTAGCCTTTTTCCTTCTTTTTCCATTTTCAACTCGAGGAGGCGGACTCCTCCAAAGGATTCACATATCATCTGTGGGGAAGTACCGTTACAGCACTGAGACATCCGAGCCTAGCTGGCTCTAAGAATGCAGTAGGTTGGGGCGGCCCGCTGGACATGCCCTTAGCCAGTTTCTCAAGTCAGGTATCCATTCTGAACATGATCTAAAACATATTTAGATTGGAATTTTTTCCGTACTCCACTCTTCTAAAATTCTAGACTGTTGTGCTCGATTATAAATAAGACTTGAAAGTGTAAATGAGTGACCATACTCCTTTAATTATTTGTCCACGATCTGTTTTATAGTAGACCATCCGCAACTGCTAACTATGAATCCCATCATGTCAGTCACCTTCTATCTTATGCAAATTTTCCGACTCCTATCCGAATACATTAAGATGGTCTTACTGCATTCATGTCTTCCTTAAAATTTTCAGAGATGAAGCAATGCAGTTCACTCCTTTCAATCCTTTTAAACCACTGGCAAAATATTTGTCTGCCAACTTGAGGATCTAATATCTGCAATGGATTATGAAACTACCATGAAGAATTTTTAAGATCTTCAAAGTATTGCTCTTGCTGGTATCCATATTTTCAAACATATGACAGGTTCATGTTAATGACAACAATTACCCATTGGATATACTGGATGGACGACAAACCTCATTGTACATGGGCTACAATCTCATACAACATTTCCTGCTGATCTCTTAAAGAGGACTCAAGTGTATCCCACGAATACCTACATGAAAGTAAGATGGGCTGCCAAATCTTTCTTTTGCATTTATGTCTATAATATCGTCTGAAATATAATCATATTGCTATTTTCTAGCTTGCTCATTTTCGATTGCGCTTAATATTTTTTTATGTACTATATATGTATTTTTGTTTCCATTTGTCCCGGATCCTCTTATTTTTCATTATGAAATCCAGGATAAATGTTAAATTTACCTTAGCATTTGATTGAATTTTGTTCAGGATATAATATTGTAAAAGTTACTACAAATTATAGAGAAGTAGTGAATTACATATGTTCCCAGTATAGCCAATTATTGGTGCTCCATACGCAGAAGTTTAAAGTCCCAGCTCTGCAATGTTCACCGAGGGATCAATTCATTTTTGTAATCACACAACTTCTGCATCACAAGGAGGAGACTAAGAGGATGTTTTTTCCTGAAATTTAAATGTGTTCACTGTTGCATTTCCGAACTGTTCAAGTTGCATTCGAAATAGAGCCCTGGATTCAGGTTACTAACTATCAATTTACCATGCCACTTAAGTTCCTTCTTGTTCTGTTTTACCACAGAAATATATATGGTTTTCACGTACAATGTATACACCCAATGAAATCTCTGTTTCACAAAATTGTTCTTTTTCTTACTATGAATCATTGCTGCCTAAATTGTCAAAAATTATAGCCGTATAAACTAAGAAATGCGTCAGGATGCTTTTGTAGTGTCAACAAGTCTGTTGAAAAGAACTAATACTGCTTTACGGAAACATGGCGTCATCATACATTTCCACCGAACATTTCATTATGTATCTTAGCCAGATAATCAAACAACATTTTTTTAAAGCTATCAGCCCGTCAAAAACTATGTGATAGCTCACGTACATGATGAAAATAATGATGCTTGCATCTCCCTTGATGTTGAAAGTGTTGAAGTGTTGTGAATGATTTCTATGAAGCCATGCACTTACATGACTGCGTTCCAATAATAAACCTATGAAAATAGACAAGGACCCTATTTGTCTCAGCAATTTCAAAAGACATTTTCATTTACCATATAACGCGCATACTCAATAATCATATGCCTGCCTATTCTCGATGACCGCATGCTAATTTTCAGCGAGCGCTGATGCTTCTCAAACATCACTTGCTGATTTTCTCCTTCCGCGGCCTGGGCGGACGACCGAATAAAAAAAACAGTATACCGGTTCATCCATGTAGACCACGCCCTCCATAGCTTCACGTCCAACTTTACCCTAAAACAAACCGTTGACAGCATGATACTCACAAAAAACCGCGAATACATGTTTCACTGACCACACCATGCAAGAACGTTAGACATCCAGCGCTGCGAAGCGCGCTAATCTGTCTAGTATATGTGGTTCCAGGAAGCTGAGGCTAAGGGTCGTGTAAATGATTGGGGAAAATGTGTCGCTTAGTTCATTATTGCTTTGTAAAAAAATTAGCAGGCTAGTTATTGACATATGATGCTTGTGTTGTGTCAAACTGGTAGGTAGCGGACTTAAAGATTGTGGAAGAGGAGTATGTTAATTTTCTTGGTCCCATACATGACGAGAATGTGCCGAGCAAGAAAAAACCCTATGTGAAGCATGATTATAAATATATTGATAAATCTAATTGGCTAAATAAAAAAATCTTATGATCACAAAAGGGATAGCACGAAGGTAGATGCGAAAAAAGGAGATTATAAGTAGGAATATGTGAAAAGTTATTGTGGAGGAAAATGTTCACTAGTAGGAAAAAGACTATAGGTGGATCAGCACCGGAGGACATTCCCAAATGGACGCCACATGCATATTTGCTCTGGGTGGAAATACTTACCTTTTTCTTACTAGAAAAGATGGTATTCCCCAGCCCTTGCCTCGTGTGATGCACACAGCTTTTTATTTCTTATTTAATTCCAGCGTTTCAAAAGATTACAATCTCAATCTCCTTACAAATAGGGAAATCTCACTCGATACAAAAATAGAACTATGAAAGCCTATTAATATGTTGCCACGTATGATGGGAGAAAAAAATCCTGTGCCACCGTAAGGAGACATCTGCAGCCATCCACCATAAGTCTCCTCTGGTCCGAACGCAGTAAGAAGGCCCATAGCTGGATCCAATGAGCTGCTGAGATGATAACCTGTAAAACATGAAAGTGATCTTTCCTGTTAAAAACAACATCATTCCTACAATTCCAAATGGCCCAACAAATGGCCGACACTCCAATTCTAATCCTATCTCTAGTCTTTTTATCAGTCCCGTTTAAACAATTCCCAAACATATTATTAAAGTTGGAGGGGGGAGTGATGTTATAAGTACAAAAAATCACTCGCCAAACAAGTTTAGAAAAAGGGCATAAAATAAAAATATGTTCAACTGACTCTTCATTCCCACAAAAGGAACAACATGTGTCTCATTTCCATCCTTTTTTAGCAACATTATCTCTAGTCAGCAAAACCTTTTTATCTAAAAACCACATGAAAATTTTAATCTTTAGAGGAAGCTTCAATTTTCACAAATAAGTCTTTAGAAAAAATGGCATGACCATTCATCATATCCTCATACATAGATTTAACAAAGAACACCCCATTCTGTGTCAAATTCCAATGAAACTTATCCTTAGTGGAAAGAAGAGATATATTCAATAAACGCAAACATAGGTGAGACCATATATCCCACGTATTACGCACCAAAAATCCTACGAAAAGAAATATTAAGTGGTGGATACTTGTAAAATACCTCACGAACTGAAACATTCTTATATTGCACAATATTATAGAGAAGAGAATATTGATCTGAGAGAGGAGTTGGACCTACCGAAGTGTCTTCCCAGAATCTACTTACCTCGCCATTCCCAACTTTCAAAGAACCTCTACAAAAGAAGTCCTCCTTAACTCTCATTCTAAAAGGGAGAATCATTAGGTTGTGCTTCAACATGAGCTAAAGATTTACTATGAAGGTATTTGTTCTTTAATAATTCCTGCCAAACACCCTCTTCCGTTAGAATCTTAAACAGACATTTACCTATTAAACACTTATTTTTCAGCTCAAGCACTTCCACCTCTAATCCTCCCTGATTCTTAGGTCTACAAATAATATTCCATTTTGTTAACCTATATTTGCGTTTTGTCTCATCACTCTGCCCGGAAAAACTCGATCTATAGAAATCCAGCCTCTTGCGAACTCCAATACGAATTTCCAAAAAAGAAAGCATAAACATGGGTAGACTAGATAAAACCGGATTAATTAGCACTAAGCGATCCCCATACGACAGAAGTTTACCCTTCCAACACCCAAGTTTGTCCTCAAACCGACTCTCTACTGGGTGCCACTCTGAATTTTTAAGTTTCATGTGATGAATAGGTATTCCCAAATATTTAAAACGTAGAGATCCAGACTAACAACCAAAAATTTGTTTGTACTGATTTTCTACCTCCTTAGCCTTTCAAAAACAAAAAATTTCACTCTTGTGGAAGTTAATCTTGAGACCCGAAAGTTTCTCAAAGATACAGAAAATTAACTTAAGATTTAGAGCCATGTCTAGATCATGCTCTAAAAATAAAATGGTATCATCTGCATACTTAAGAATAGACAAACCTCCATAAACTAGGTTATGGATTAGACCTCCAATTTGTCCATTTTCCTTAGCCCTAGCAATAAGAATAACTAACATATCTACAACAATATTAAAAAGGATAGGAGATAGAGGATCCCCCTTCCCAAGTCCTTCTTTATTTTGGAAATAATGACCATCATTGACCCGAATCCCTACACTTCCTCCCTGAACAAACTACATAATCATTTTGCACCAATCTTGTGCAAACCTCTTCATATGTAAAGCTTGTTGGAGAACTTGTGGTGTCCATATTTGATTGGGCTTCACCGGTATGTTACTTACCTTCGACGCACAGTACAACTGTGCACCACGGATATACTTGCTCTGGGTGCCAGCGGTGAGTATACTTACCCTTGGTACACAAATATACATGTGCGCCACAGTTAACTTTCTTACTCGTGGAGTGCCATTGGTATCCTGCCCCCAATATATATTTAGATTCTTTCTCAGAGACACAACATACATGCATTTTCCTCTTGGGTAGGACCAGATATGATAGACAGAGGATAGAGGAAAGAGTTCCTCTCCCCAAAGAAATTTCCCTAGACACGCTCCTTAGCACGCGGATGCCGGTAGCCATGGCTAGCATTGTGGCTGCCCCACCCCCTCAACATCCCCTGTTCTCTGCCGATCCTACCGTGTACTTCTACTCCGCTCTTGTCCTCCGCGCCCGGTTACTTTGGGCCCTACTAGATTTTGGCGAGGGTCGAGGCAGGTGCGTACCGCTGGAATTACCTATTGATAGTAAGATTGACCCTGTAGTGCATGTATCATTGATGAAAAAGTATGTGCGAGTGTCTGTGGTCCTGAGTGATCATCAGATGTTGAACTCAACTGCTGAGCTGTTATTTCCTGAAGAAAATATGTCGTCAACACCCCCGTCCTGAGGTCATGCAGGTTCTTTAGGGGGGAGGTATTGTCGTGACCCATGTTCTACACACCGAGATGTGTCCAGAGTTGGGCGAAAGGCCTTGTAACCTACTATCGTCTATTGGGATGTGACCCGGGTGTGTCCTTACTCCTTAGTGAGTTGTAAGAAAGAGACTCTATAACTCTTCTCGTAAGAGAAAAGAGGCAACAGATAGATGAATGATTTGAATCCCCAATTCTTTCTCTCAAATCCCCAAACTAGTTGCTGCTATCCCACCCCGAGCCCCTGCTTCTGTCTCAGTCCTTATTCCCAAGTATCTGATCGAGAGGTTCGTGACACTGCTTCCACCAGGAACCCACCAACCGTATATAAGCCTCAACCCGATCTAGAAGAGGGGAGTCACAAGAGAAGTTTTAGGGCAAGGTTCAACTTGACACATTTTTGGATCCTCTTTCTTTTATTCCTTTTTGTTTTTCTTAGCGCTAGTTGCGGACCTGTTCGGAGTCAAAAAAAAAGTGTGTCCCGGGGCAGCCACACCACGACTGAATTATGTCGTCCAATAAGTCGAGAACTGCTCCACGTAGATCCACATGACTCACTTGCATCGCACAAATTGCGAGCTGTGCAACATAACTGAAAAACTCTTAACTGAAACCTAGCTGAATACGCTAAGACAGACGTGTTTTGTGTGATGTACTGATTTTTTTTTTAAATGGGACCATAGCCCCAGGGTCTGCATCGTGGTGATGCAGACAACAACTATTGCTTTTTATAATAAAAAAAAGTCTCAATCCAAAGTATTACAATTCAAGCATCATCCTGGTTGTAGATCAACCACAGAAACAAAGACATGTAACTAAAACTGCTCATTGGAGCCTTCTAGTATGCAAACACCCAACCTGGTTGTAGATAGCCTGAACGACCGCGATTAAGCGAGCATATCCAAAATCCATAAGTGCCCGCTGCTCCACCGGCAGAAGGAACGACCACATATGTATCCAATATATGGCTTGGTGAACTACCTGCAAAAATTTAGCACCTTTTGTGTTGTTAAAAACAACATCATTTGTACAATTCCAAAAATCCGACACAAAAGCAAAAGTTCCAATTTGAATGCATGCGTTAGATTTCTGATGTACCTTGCAACCAATTATCAGACAAATGATTGATACTAGAAGGTTGGGCTATGCTAAACGTAAAATGAAGCAATCTCCAAATATGTCTAGCAAAATTACACGAAATAAACAAGTGCTCAACCGACTCATCATTGTCCCAAAACACACTTTTTTTACACCCAGTACAACTTCTCTTGACCAAATTATCTTTCGTAAGAACCACTTTGTATTGTAAGAACCACATAAATATTTTAATTTTCAAAGGAACTTTGAACTTCCAAAGATATTTATGCAGAAAAGGAGTATGTTCATGCACGAAGTCAAAATAAATGGATTTTACGGTGAACACACCCCCAAACAAAATTATCATCTACCGAGTTTAGATGAATACACATAAGTCTACGAACTAAGCGCAGCCATGCTTCCCATCTCTCCACGGCCAGATTCCTTCTAAACTTAATATTGAGAGGGTTATGTGACAGCACTTCTGACACTAAAACATGTTTATGACTCACAATATTATATAAAGAAGGATATTGAGCAGCCAGAGGAGTAGTTCCTAACCAAGTATCTTCCCAAAACCGTGTACAGAGACCATTGCATGTCTTAAAGAGACCTCGTTGGAAGAAGTCATTTTTAACTAACATGATTCCCATCCAAAAAGGAGAATCATTTGGTTTTGCTTCCACTTGAGACGGATTTTTATCATACAAATGTTTATTAGACAACAATTCCTGCCAAACCCCCTTTTCATGTAACAGCTTAAAGAGCCAGCTTGACAATAAACATTTGTTTTTAACCTCTAGTACGTCAATTCATAATCTTCCTTGATCCTCCAGCCTACAGATAATATTCCATTTAGATAATCGATATTTTCTCTTGTGCACATCACTTAGCCAAAAGAACCTACTACGAAATAAATCCAACAACTTTCTGACCCCAACGGGTACTGGAAAAAAGGAAAGTAAAAACATAGGAAAACTTGTGAGGACGGAGTTAATGAGAACAATCTAGTCGCCGTAGGTCCAAATTTTCCCAAACCAAGATCCTAGTTTATTCTCGAAACGATCCTCCAGCATTTTCCATTCTTTGTTGAGCAGTTTTCGATAACGAATCGGAATACCAATGTACTTAAACGGTAAAGAACCATATCACAACCGAATAAGTACTTGTACTCACCTTGCCTCCCAACGTCTTTGCCAAAGCAGTATAATTCACTCTTATGAAAGTTAATTTTTAACTCTGATAATTGTTCAAAAATAGCCGAAAATAACTTGATATTAGCATCCTTTTCTATATCATCTTCTACAATCAAAAACATATCATCCGCATACTATAAAATAGAAATACCCCCATGTACCAAGTGTGGTATTAACGATCCCACCTGCCCGTCCTCTCGATCCCTAGCGATGAAGATAGCCAACATATTCGCGACAATATTAAACGTAACAGGTGATAGAGGATACCCTTGAAAAAGCCCCTTTAGAGTTTGAAAATAATGCCCAATATCATCGTTAACACAAATCCCCACACCCCCTCCCTGAAAGAAAGACCACTTCACTTTATCGTATGCTTTTTCAAAATCAATTTTGAAAATGACACCATCAAGTTTTTTGGTCTTCAACTCATGAATGGTCTCATGAAGGATAAAAACTGATACATCATAAACGTATCAATAATTTCTGATGTTCCATGTTTTTTTCATACTATATGTTACATGATTCTTATACAATTTATGTAATTTCTATGGATGTTCTGGGACTAACCTATTAACAAGATGCCATAGAGCCACATCATGTTTTCTGCTGTTTTTAGTTTCAGAAAAGTTGTTCTGGAGATATTCTCGGAATTGGCCGACTCGAAGCCTAGAGGTCTTAAAATTCACGGAGGTCAAGGAAGTACAAAAGTGACCCAGAGGGGGGCCACACCATCAGGTGGCGCGAGTCTCCCTGACCGTGCCACCAGGTGGTTTGGGCCCCTTGGCTAGCCGCTGACATCGCCCTTTTGCCTATTTATTCCCCCCGAGGCATAAACCCTAAAAAGATCAGCCTTTTTCCACGAAAACTTCTGTAGCTCCGCTGCCGCCATCAATAAGTTTTGGGGGACATAAATCTCTGTGTTGGCACCCTACCAGGACGGGGAAGTCCCCCCCCCCCCCCGGAGCCATCTTTATCGACTCCACCGCTATCTTCATCTCCGTCACTATCTCCTATGATGAGGAGGGAGTAGTTCTCCCCCGAGGCTGAGGTCTCTACCGGTAGATATCTTTTCATCTCTCTCTCCCATGATGTGATCTTTATATGATCACGAGATTTGTAATCCAGTTGAATAAGTAGATGTTACTCTTCATCTGTTATGCTACTCAAGTGGTTTTTTTATGAGATCTCCATAAACACTTTGATCACGGTGTAAAGGTGACAGTGTGCACCGTGTGGTTTAACATGATATTTATATATTGTTTTCGATGACCCTATGAAATTGTGGCGTTCATTTAGTACTAATTTGGGGCGCTCATAGTGACAGCGTGGGGTGCCCTAGAGAGGGAATACATACTTGAGGAGTGCTGTTACAGCCGTACGCATGGATTGGTGTTCGTTATACGACCGGAGAATGGTTCGGAGTAGCATAGTGTAGAGGTGATATTGCATTAAATTATGTTATTATTGTTGAGAGTGTCCACTAATGAAAGTAGGATGAACACCAAAAAATACTATAATGAACACTACTTGTCACAAAAAGGGAAACACTTATGGTAACAAATTAATAAATTCCATGACCATGACAGAAACTTCTGCTCTACTTATAATGTTACTTATTGCTTTGATAAATCTCGTTTCTGTAGGAGGTATAAACACCTTCCTTTTCAATATGAGTACACTGATGATGTTACCATATCTTCTTATGTCAAGGGAAATTATGAATTTTATGATGTGGAACAAACTGAGAAATTTATTGCTTGGAAGGGTGCATTTAAAATAGCCTATTTACTTGAAAGTATTAATGATGCCCCTTATTAGTCACTGCCAAATTCCGCGCGATCCGGAACGTTTCAATACCGTTGCGGGTGGGATCCAAACCGTCGCTAAGGGCAATCCGCGACGGTTTACGCGACGGAGTGAGAACGTTCCTGATCGACTGTCACGGATGATTCTGTGGTGATTAAATGAACAATAAACAGTCGCGAGCTACTGGCCGGCCCAACACAAGGCCCAACAAGGAGCGACGTTATTTTTCTTCGCAATGTGTGTACATGTGGCATCATTTTCCGTTACTAATGTCACTTCCATCGTTCCTGACGTCATCATTGTCTTGACATTTTAAAAACGTCGCGATTGGAACTACCGTTACCTCCGTTTAATGACGTCATAATAAGTGCGACGTTTACTTTCTCGTCGCGGGTACAAGCAGTATAAGGTGCCACATGTCGCTCTCATAATGTTCCACGTGTACGCTTATTCCCGACGAATTTATTATGTTGTCCGACGGTGCAACGTTTTTGTCGTGGGAAAGTCACAGCAGATGGTACCGGTGGTAACTTAGGTTGGGGTAAATCGACTCCGGTGTTTGGGACAGGGTTTAAATCAGATCGAGCACGAGATTTATTCTGGTTCAGCCTCTCCATTGGAGATAATAGCTTACTTCCAGCTGGGATCATACTAATAAGCGATCTGAGGCTCGGGCTGCAATGTCGCCGAGACTCCGATATAGGGTTACAAATACTTGATTTCGTATGACTGGAATAACTCAAATCTCTCTGATATTTCTTAATATGCCTCTACGCCCTAGAAGCCAGTTTATATATAACACCCGGTTTCCTGGCTTTCCTTACAAGATACACCTAGAGTCCTATTCGGGGTCTACACGTAGCCCTAAGTTACTCTCCGTGACCCCTAAGTCTTGGACTCTAGGGTTTGCACCGTCTTTCATGTCTTCTAGAACTTCCCTTGCCTCGAGTCGGGTTACCAACACAACCGCTGGCCCATCAGTGAGACCCGGCCCATTATCATATTGCAAGGTCTCGTGTAGATTCCTTCCTGCCGGGTCTTGTCCCTCTGCATGGGCCTGCAGGGTTATCGTTCCCCCAACAGTAATCCCCAGAATAGCTTGGGCATCTTGGTTGGCGCGCTATTCTCGTAGCTTCTAACTTTGAGCCAACCACGAAGCTCATGCTATTCCCCGCAAAACAATAAACATTTACATATATAATGCTACGTGTTAGATTGCTTTAACTACAGCCAGGCCGGCTGTTTCGGCGGTCCATATAATAATCCTATTATCACGCTAAGCCGGATATTATCTCTCAGATCAATTCTCCATAACAAACATTTCATAACTCAGCTTTCGTACTCCCCACAAGCTAGTCCGAGTGACAATCTTGAGACCGGCTCTTTTTGGCGGTCATCTGTAACTCAGATGCATGAAAATAACTACCAAGATTTTGTTTCCGTAATCGACGGGCCGAGTATCATTTCCCGCGATTTGCTCCATTTTACCGTTGGCAATCTAGGGTTTCCACCGCGCCTATAAATACAGGGCCCGGGGGAAAACCCTAATCACAAAACACCACCGCACTCCACTTCGTCTTCAAGCCCGCGCTCCACCATTGGAGCCCAAGACCCGAGCTCGGAGCTCGAACGCCGGACCGCGCGCACGCCACCGTCGCCCTCGAGAACCGGCCCGCCATTCCGCGCTGCCGCGCTTGTCAGGCTTCACTCCCACCTCCGTTTTCCGGTAAGTTATTCTAGATCTAAGTTTTCATTTCTAGATCTTGAGTTCGTGTTCTTCGCGTTCATCGCCTCCATTTTTTCCTTTCTTTATTTTTCCTTTTCGATCTCTTCTAGATCTTTTTCGATGGCACCCAAGGCCGCTCCCAAGTCCGAGGCCACCGCTTTGAAGCAAAAGCCGAGTAAACCATTACCGCGAACTGGGTGAAATCGACTGTCACTCAAGCCAAGATGGAAGAGCTGGCCGAGTCTGGGGTCCTTCCCCCTCAGTCGGAGATCTCCTGGAGGGCACCTGAGGAGGAGAGCCGTCCTTCACCTGGAGCAGGTGAAGTTATCGTTTTTCTCGAACATGTGACCCGGAGTTTCCGTCCCCCGGGTCATCCTTGCTTTCGTGAGGTCCTTATCCACTACAAGCTGAGGGTTTTTGACATAGGTCCGAACTCGATTCTTAATATATGCCATTTCATCATTCTTTGTGAACCGTATCTTTGCATTGCCCCCAATATTTCTCTATTCCTCAAACTCTTCCAATGCAAACCTTGTCGTGAGGCTACGGATGGTCCCCTCATTGTTTGTGGAGGTGTGGCGATCCAAAGGCGTAAAAAATCGCTGATGCCAACTCTCAACCTTCACTCTCACGTGAATCACTAGCAAAAAACCTTCTTCTACTGCAAGGGCACTTCCTCAACCGGCGAGAAGCCTCTGCCGGGTTTCTCTACTGAAACCCTCTCACTTAGCAATAATCTGAGTGCCCTCGCTCCGGAGGCCAATAGACAAGCCATCCAACCCCTTCTTCACAAACTAGCTGTTCTAGCGGCCGGTCTTTGTCGGTTGAATCTGATCAAGACCTGGATCAGCTGAAGGATCCAGCCCAATAGCATTCGGAGAAGTCATACCCGGTTGTTGATGTCAACAAGGCTATGAAGAATTTTCTGGCCGAGAAGGTGGATGTTATAAAGAGCATTTCTGGCCTCACCCACTTCACTCGCACGAACCCGGCACCACCAGTAAGAACCGGCTAATCTCCTCTGTTCCGACTAACTTTTTTTTAAATACGCATGTACTAACTTTTACCTTTGATGTTTGATGAGGGGATAGTAACCCGGTATGCCAACTCCCAGGTGAGATCCGGCCCAAACGACGGATGGATCAAATCCGGCTAAGGACAAAGAAGCTTCTAGAAGGCCCAGGACTTGTAAGGATCGTAACCCGGATTGTGGGTTACGGTAAGGAAAGTTAGGGTTCGTACGAAGAGTTCGAATAGGACTCGAGAAGCGCTTTGTAGGGCAAGTCAAGGGGGATATGAGTACTATATAAACCAACCCCTGGGCTTCGCCTAAGAGAGATTCAAGTCATAGTTGTAACACCTGTTATCGAGTATCCAGTATAATAATATCGAGAGCCGGCGAGTTGCTTTCCGGTTCTTAGATTGCTTTTCGCCATGTTTTCCTTCGAGCTAAACCCTCTCCCGAATACCTGTGTCGACTTGCCCCAAGATCAGTTACCCCAGGTAACATCTGCCGTGATTATCCCACGACAGTTGGCGCCCACCGTGGGGCCTGCGTCCAAAGGTGTTTACATCACGGGAGAAGCTCGGAAGAGCATGAAGAACCTCATCGTCGGAGAAATCTACGTCAACAGCAAAGGAGAGAAGATGGTGGACGATTCTGGCTGGGGGCCAGAGTCGGATCATCTCGAAACCGGATCCATCGTGACGGTCGGCAGCATCAACGTCTTCATCGGTATGGTATGTACTTCCAGTTCGAATTGTGATAATATTGGATCTGACTCTGTGTCAGGGGAAGACACGTATGTCCGATCGGAAAAAGAAGAGTCGATTGGAACGACGGGTCAGATAGAGAGGGAGGATGATACCGAGTCCATACGGGATCTATTGGAGGATCGATACGAAAAGGAAAACAGCGAGGAAGAACAATACGAATCTACACCGGGCATCATGCGCCGGGTTGCAGTTTATGCGGCTCCCGCGACCAATCTCAATCAAGAAAACGCGGCCGCGGCGCCAGCCGGGGCGGTTCAGGCAGCAGCCCAGCAGCAAGGAGCAGTTGACCCGGTCTTGGCCCAGGTCGATGGAGAGTCGGCGTCTGTCACCAGTCGCCCAGCAGACGAGGAGCGACACGCAAATATGTTCGGGTTCCAAGCAAACCGGACACCGGGGGCGGGCCCCTCAAACCCGCGTCACCCGGCTCTGTTTGATAATAATTTGATTTTGGACCCCACGGTCTTGGCCACAGTTATTACCCCGGAAAACGCTGCGGAGCGTGTAAGAGACCTGGACGTGGCTCGTCGTGCATTGGAGCAGCAAAGAAGGCAAGTGGAAGCAGAAAGGCAGGGGATGGTCGCACGGCAGCGCGAATTGGATGACCGAGAGACCCGGCTCCGGGAGGAAACGACAAGGATGCACCAAAGACACCGAACTATGCTGCCGGCAACAGGAGGGGTTATTAACCCGACTGCCCTGGTGTTTACGCCTCAAGATCAGCCGATTCCACCAACGAACCAAGGGACCATACCGCGACTTTCAACGGGAGCACATCCGGTAAACGCGCCAGCCGGGTTACCTCTGCCACCGACAGGGGTGACAGCCGGCAATACCATGCCGCCACCACCATCACGATTCCGCACACCAGCGGGTCATTACAACAATCCCATGGACAACGTGTACGCAGCAACGCTCGCATTAAACCAGATCCCTGTGGGAGACTCGCCTCATGCGGAAGGAACCCGACGAGCAATCGATCTACTACACACCGCGGTAGCACAGCAAGCCAATTATCCGGATCATAGGAGCGGGATGCATGGGACGCCGTACGCCAGCCAGCAACAGGGCCATGTTCAAACGAATGCGGCACAACGAAGGGAAGAGCAGCAGCAAATTCCGCCTCCACCGCGTATCCAGACAGCACCAGTAGTATCAGCAGCGCAGGCGGTGGTGGACAGTTCCAGAGCCAGAAGAGCCGGGGTCGGGTCTGCAGCGCACGAGTTACCGGTGGTGCCGCACCCCGCGGTACCCCCAGCCGGGTCACGCGTTTCCCGGGCAAGACCGGCCCCAACCACCCTTGCGGGACCAAAGTGCCTTTCGGACGATATCAGAGCAGAACCTTACCCGGAGAAGTTCAAAGAACCGGGGAAAGTAGTAAATTATGAGCCAACAATGGATCCAGAAACGTGGCTGAGCAGCTATGAGATGGCAATGTCAATTCGCAACGCATCCGAGAATCTCCAAGCCAAATTCATGTACTTAATGATGTCAGAGGGAGCAGCAAAGTTATGGTTCACCAACCTACCGGAAAAGTCGATCAAATCGTGGGAGGAGCTAAAGACCGCATTCATCAAGCACTTTCATGGGACATGCAGAAAGTTATTTACTATTGATGATTTAGAAAGATGCGTTCAGAAGAAAGGAGAATCGGCACGCAGCTGGGTACGCCGGGTTATGGAGATACTCCACTCGTCTACGGATATCCAGCCTAAGGACGCGCTACAAGCTATGGCAAAAACATGTAAGTACGTTCCTTTAGTACAAAAGCTAACTCGCATGAAATCTAGTAGGAATGCAGCGGAGGTTACAATGGGAGAGTTAATGGATGCGTGCAACAAACACGCTGCAACGGATACCACAGAGGAGGAAGTTGACGACAAGAAAGCAAAAGCAAACGCAAGTAGCAGCGGGAAAACCGGCAATGGGTCGGCGCCAAACAATAATGGAAGTAGCCAAAACAAGCGCCCGTTCGACGGGAATTCCGAGTTTGTAGCCAACACGGAGGCTGGGTCTTCAAGACTTAGATCCGAAGGGAATTTTAATACTGGGAATCACAATGGGGGACACTACCAAGGACCTCCAAGACCAAGCAACAGTTGGGACATATTTAGGATGGCGTGCCCGAAGCATAGCAGGAATGGCAAGCCGGCCAATCATTCACTAGAGCAATGTGCCGACTTACAAAGGTGGAAGAACGAAGAAGTGAACAGAGCTATGCGAGGTGCGGGCCGGGGAGGAGGTCCGGGTCTAGGTGGAAACTTGGGTAACGGGCCGCCCCCAGCCGGCAATCCGCCAGCTGGAAATCAAGGTAACAATCAAAATGGGGCAGGAGGTTTTCAAGCTAACCCCAAACAGCTGGGTCAATATCATGTGCACACTACAGGAGGCTCTAACAAGGATAAGAAGATACTGAAACAAGCAGTTAATTCGGTCTCTTCCGCTGTTCCAAGGTATTTGAGGTGGTCAGAACAAGAGGTAACATGGAGCAGGAAGGATCACCCGGATAGAGTTGATCACCCGGGAGTCTTAGCTTTGGTAGTGGCACCACAGGTCAACGGCTACGAGCTGAAAAAAGTCTTGATGGATGGAGGAAGTAGTATCAATATCCTGTACTGGGAAACTTTTCTGCGAATGGGCTTAAAGGAATCGCAGCTGCAAAAGAGTACAACAGTTTTTCACGGGATAGTGCCGGGTCACTCAGCATGCCCTGAAGGAAAGGTGGCACTGGAAGTAGCTTTTGGAGAGTCAAAGGATAATTATCGAGTCGAGTGGCTTACCTTTGAGGTAGTAAAGTTGCGCAGTCCTTATCATGCATTGTTTGGAAGGCCGGCTTATGCCAAGTTCATGGCAAGACCGTGTTATGTGTACCTACAACTGAAAATCCCGGGTCCCAAGAAGACCATTACAATACACGGAAACCGGGATATAGCAGCTGAGTGCGATGAGGGAGACGCGGCAATGGCCGAGCAAGCCTGCAGGAAGGAAGAGCTCAAACATTACCGTTCTCAGGTAGACCTAGAAGAGAGGACAACGTCAAAAAAGCCAACCCCTGAGGGGGACAAAGCAAAGGTTAGGGCAGAACAAAACCCTAAGATGGTAGGCTTCATCAGGAGCAATACTTTCAAAACTCTCAGCAGGGAAGAAGAAGACGTACCACCATCCGCAGCTGATCACGTTTCAAGGACGATATACCCGGACTGGCTAGCAAATCCGGTACTCATTACGAAAGGGCATAGCAAGTGGAGAATGTGCATCGGCCGTATCAACGCGAGGCCGACTCTCGAGAATAACTAAAGCAGTGTAATGGGCGGCAGGTTTCATACGCACTCTTTTCCTATCCAGGGTACCTAAGGGGACTGGAAGGTTTTTAATGAGGCGGCCTGCTGATTCAAAAAAAAAAAAAAGAAATTTTTATCAATAAAAGAAGATGGTTTCGAGTCTTATCATGGTCTTTGCTTCAGTTACAAGTAAGTAACATTGTTACTATCAATACATCAGTATCATCGAAATACATTACATGAATATAGGTCTCCGGGGGGTGATCTGCTTCAATAAGTAATCACAAAACCCGGAGACCCGGCCATGATGCCTATGAGTTATGGGGGCTGATTACTCGAAAAAACGGGTACAGCTGCAATCTTATAACTGGACAAAGGAGCCAAATTTCTTGGTTATTCTTACTTAAGCTCGATGTGACTCGCACTAAAGTGGCATGATCTGTTCACGTACGATTACAATCAAACTATGCAGCCCAATGTGGCTTGCTTGATCTTGTTTTTCGTATAGATGCAACGACATGGTTGATGAGGGAATAGTAACCCGGTGTGCCAGCTCCCGGGTGTGACCCGGCCCAAACGACGGATGGACCGAATCCGGCTAAGGACGAAGAAACTCCTGGAAGGCCCAGGGCTTGTAAGGATCGTAACCCGGGTTGTGGGTTACGGTAAGAAAAGTTAGGGTTCGTATGTAGAGTTCGAGTAGGACTCGAGGAGCGTTTTGTAGGGCAAGCCCGGAGGGGTATGAGTACTATATAAACCAACCCCTGGGCTTCGCCTAAGAGAGATCCAAGTCATAGTTGTAACACCTGTTATCGAGTATCCAGTATAATCATATCGAGAGCCGGCGAGTTGTTTTCCGGTTCTTAGATTGCTTTCGCCATGTTCTCCTTCGAGCTAAACCCTCTCCCAAATACCTGTGTCGACTTGCCCCAAGATCAGTTACCCCAGGTAACATTTGCCGTGATTATCCCACGACAGTTGGCGCCCACCGTGGGGCCTGCGTCCAAAGGTGTTTACATCACGGGAGAAGCTCGGAAGAGCATGGAGAACTTCGTCGTCGGCGAGATCTACTCCAATGGCGAAGGAGAAAGAATAGTGGACAGTTCCGGGTGGGAGTTGGACCCGGATCGCTGCGAATCTGGATCCGAGGTGTCAATCGGCCAAATTAGTATCTTCATCGGCATGGTACGTACACTCAATTCGAAAGGACAATATCATGTGCATGTTACAGGAACTTCCAGCAGGGACAAAAAGGCGTTAAAACAAACAGCGAATCTATCCTCCTCGGCCACTCCGGAATACTTGAGGTGGGCAGAGCAAGAGGTAACATGGAGCAGAAGAGATCATCCAGAAGGAGTAGAGCGCCCCGGAACTTTGGCGTTAGTGGTTTCGCCACAGGTCAATGGTTATGAATTGAAAAAGGTATTGATGGACGGAGGGAGCAGCATCAACATCCTATATTGGGAAACCTTCTTGCGCATGAACCTCAAGGAGTCTCAGCTACAAAAAAGTTCGACGGTGTTCCATGGGATCGTGCCGGGTCATTCGGCACGCCCCGAAGGGAAAATTGCCTTGGAAGTAGTCTTTGGAGAATCGGTAGATAACTATCGGGTGGAGTGGCTTACGTTTGAAGTGGTCAAGCTGCATAGCCCCTACCACGCTCTGTTCGGAAGACCGGCTTACGCTAAATTCATGGCTAGGCCGTGCTACGTATATTTGCAGTTAAAAATTCCAGGCCCCAAGCGGACCATCACTATCCATGGAAACCGAGATATAGCAGCAGAGTGTGATGAGGGAGATTCGGTGATGGCCGAGCAAGCCTGCAGAAAGGAAGAGCTTAAATATTACCGGTCTCAGGTGGATCCGGAAGATGGCACGGCATTAAGAAGACCAGATTCTGAAGACGAAAGAGTGAAATTTAAGGCGGCTCAAGACACCAAGAAAGTAGATTTTGTGGAAGGAGACCCCACCAAGCAGTTCACTATAGGGTCCAATTTGGAAGACGCACAAGAAAAGGCCCTAGTGGAATTTATACGCTCAAATGCGGATGTGTTCGCCTGGACACCCAGCGACATGCCGGGTATCCCTACCGAGTTGGCAGAGCACAGTTTGCATGTGGATCCCAGGGCCAGGCCTGTGAAGCAAGGTTTGAGAAAAATGAACGAGGAAAGGAGAAGAGCTATAGGCGAGGAAATCGCACGACTATTAACCGCAGGCTTTATCATGGAAGTATTTCACCCGGACTGGTTAGCGAATCCGGTTCTAGTGATGAAAAAGACAAATGAATGGAGGATGTGCATTGATTTCACGAGCCTCAACAAGCATTGCCCAAAGGATCCGTTCGCGCTGCCAAGGATAGACCAGATCATAGACGCGGTAGCCGGAAGCGACTTGCTATGTTTCTTGGACGCATATTCGGGGTACCACCAGATTAAACTCAAAAGGGAGGATTGGGAGAAAACCTCGTTTATAACCCCTTTTGGGGCCTTTTGCTACAAAACCATGACGTTTGGGTTGAAAAATGCGGGCGCAACTTATCAGCGGTGTATTCAGAAGTGCTTTGAGGATCAAATTGGGCGTAACGTGCACGCATATGTGGATGATGTGGTTATCAAGACCCGGAAGGCAGAGACATTTATTGATGATTTAAAAGAAACGTTTAAAAACTTGAGGAGGTATCAGATGAAGCTTAACCCAACGAAGTGTGTATTCGGAGTCCCGGCCGGGAAGTTACTTGGCTTTATAGTCTCCGAGAGAGGAATTGAGGCAAACCCGGATAAAATCAA
The DNA here is from genome assembly GCA_028641055.1 of Alopecurus myosuroides. Lineage (NCBI taxonomy): Eukaryota > Viridiplantae > Streptophyta > Magnoliopsida > Poales > Poaceae > Alopecurus > Alopecurus myosuroides. Next base: position 26,331,191 of record CM054063.1, read on the forward strand.
GGCCATACAGAATTTGAAGAAACCGGAAAATTTGAAGCACGTTCAAAAACTCACGGGGTGCGTGGCAGCCCTGAGCAGGTTCATATCCAGGCTTGGAGAAAAGGCAATACCCCTGTACCGGCTTTTGCGGAAATCAGATAAGTTCGTATGGGATCAGGAGGCAGATGAGGCGTTAGAAGCACTAAAGAAGCAGTTATCTGAAGCACCAGTACTAGCGGCGCCGGGTCCTAAAGAGCCTATGTTATTATACGTGGCAGCCGGCCCCCGAGCCGTCAGTGCAGTGGTTGTCGTGGAACGCAAAGAAGATGGGAAAGGTTACCCGGTCCAGAGGCCGGTTTACTATGTCAGTGAAGTGTTATCGGAAGCGAAGCAGCGTTACCCGCATTGGCAAAAATTGGTGTTTGGGGTCTTTATGGCCAGCCGGAAGTTGAAGCCATATTTCCAAGAACATCCCATAACAGTGGTTAGTTCAATACCAATGTCGGATATCATCAGGAACTCGGATGCAACGGGCAGAATAGCCAAATGGGCAATAGAGATGGGAGATTATCATATAAGCTACGAGCCCAGATCGGCAATCAAGTCCCAGGCCTTGGCTGATTTCGTCAACGACTGGACGCACACTGGAATGGTTACCGCAGTTCCAAGTTCCGAGTCATGGACCATGCACTTCGATGGATCAAAGCAGTACGAGGGGTCAGGAGCCGGAGTGGTGCTGACATCGCCCAAGGGGGACAAACTAAGTTATGTGCTACAGATTCATTTTGATTGCTCAAACAACGTGGCCGAGTATGAGGCTCTGTTACATGGCTTGAAGGTAGCCAAGGAGATGAACATTAGAAGGATACGATGCTTTGGGGACTCGGATCTCGTGGTGCAGCAGGTGTCAGGAACCTGGGACAGGAAGGACGCCACTATGGCAGCGTATCGCAGGGAGGTTGATAGGGTTGCCGGGTCTTTCTCCGGGTATGAAGTGGAGCACATAGACAGAAGAAAGAACGAGGCGGCGGACGCACTCGCTAGACTCGGCTCGCGCAGGGAGCCGGTTCCACCTAATGTTTTCGTGGACGAGCTATGGCGGCCGTCAGTTAAATCCGAGTCTGAAGAAGAATTAGCAAATCGAGACCCGGACGTGGAGCTCGTGGCTACGATACACGGCGTCCCCGAATGGACGGAGCCATATCTGGCATACTTATCACGAGGCGAACTACCAGAACAGGAGGTACTAGCAAGACAAATCGTGAGGCGGGCAAAAGGATACGCTATTATCAATGGAGAGTTGTACAAGAGAAGTGCGGCAGGAGTCTTTTTGCGCTGTGTGACACCAGAAGAAGGCCGACAGATTCTTAAGGAGATCCATGAAGGTGATTGCGGGCATCATGCGTCCACAAGGTCTCTTGTGGCCAAGGCCTATCGACATGGGTTCTTCTGGCTCACAGCTCTAGCAGACGCGGAGCGGATAGTGGCAAGGTGCGACGGATGTCAAAGGTACGCTCGTCAAACTCATGTGCCGGCTATGGAGTTACGGACCATTCCATTAACTTGGCCATTCGCTGTTTGGGGTATGGACATGGTCGGCCCCTTCCATATGTCACCTTGCAAGAAGACGCATCTTTTAGTTGCTGTTGATAAGTTTACCAAATGGGTGGAGGTTATGCCGGTCACCAATTGCGAAGCGGCCACAGCAGTCAAATTCCTGAAAAGAATTATATACCGGTTCGGGTACCCCCACAGCATAATTACCGACAATGGAACTAACATGTCCCTTGGAGAGATGGAAAAATTTTGTGGCAGCAATGGAATCAGGCTTGATGTAGCATCAGTAGCACATCCGCAAGCCAACGGCCAAGTTGAGAGGGCGAACCAAGAACTACTTCGTGGATTGAAGCCAAGACTGAGGGTTCCCTGTATCAGGGCCGCTGGGGCATGGGTTGAAGAGCTTCCTTCCGTGGTCTGGGGTATTAACACTACACCCAACCGATCCACCCAGATGACACCTTTTTTCATGATCTACGGCGCAGAAGCGGTATTACCAAGCGACATCATTCATGATTCACCAAGAGTGACAGCTTATGTGGAAGTAGAGAACGAGAAAACCCGGCAAGACGTCGTGGATATGTTAGAAGAACAAAGGGAGCAAGCCTTGGAAAGATCAGCCATATACCAGCAGGACTTGCGAAGATATCATAGTCGGCGGGTGAAAAGTCGGGTCTTTCAGGAGGGAGACTTGGTCTTGCGCTTGGTTCAGACAAACGAGGGAAGACACAAACTATCGCCACCATGGGAAGGACCCTTCATCGTAAGCCGGAGCCTGCATAATGGGTCATATTACTTGATAGATGCAAGAGAAGAATCGACCACACTCAACGATACTGCTCACACAACTGCACCTATGCAAGAAAGAGATAGACCGTGGAACGTGGCTCAGCTACGTCCGTACTATACTTAGCAGAAAAAGATGTAACAGGCAGCAGGTTCCAGACGCACTCTTTTCCTGTCCAGGGCACCCTTGGGGACTGGATGGGTTTTTAATGAGGCGGCTTGCTGGCCTAATTTTTTCATATCAAATAAAAAGGGATTATCAAGAAAAGAAGCAAGTGTTACTTATACAATGTGAATATTCAGGTCTTGAGGGCTGGTTGCTCATACAAGCACAGCTGTAAACTCAAAAAAGACCCGGCCTTGATGCCAATGAGTTATAGGGGCCGTCACTCGAAAAAACGAGTGCGGCTACAATCTTATAACCGGACAAAGAAGTCCAAATTTCTCGGCTATTCTTACTTAAGCTCGATGTGACTCGCAACGAAGTGGCATGATTCGTTCGCTTACGATTAATGTCGGTCATGAGACCCAAACGGGACTCGCTTGACCCCGTTTTCGTATTGATGTAACAACATGGTATCCACGCGAAAGCCGGCTTATAGTACAAGATAGTCGAAAGGGTCATCTAAACCACAAGTTATGCAGAGTATAAGGCCGATAGCCGGAAACTCAACGATTATCAAGCATAACTTCAAGCCTCATAAAAAACTGTCCTGAAGTCTTGGGCATTCGGTGACAGGCGAGTCGTTTCCTTGAAAGAAAACAATCATCCTAGACGCGGAAACCCGGACTGGGGACTTATGAGCTCTAAGGAAGAAACAGCATCATCCAGCCGATAAAATTAAAACGAGCCGCGCATCCGGGTCTTAGGAGCTCAGGGATTCAGGTGTAAAACCGATCCCTAGACGACAACACCTGGAGGACGGGTCTTGCTCAGGAAAGTATAAAAAAAAAAAAAAAACAGTATGAGGTATCGAGAATAAAGCAAGCGGATATCAAGAACAAACAAATGCAAAGACATATTCATCAAAAGCGCAGAGAGGCGCAAAGTGCATCGGGAGTTTAAATAAAGTGTTACAAAAACCATAAAGTATCAAAAGAGCACAGGCGCTCTGCTTAAACGAATAGTAAAGCTGTTTTAATGATGCCTTGCCGGCTGACGTATGTGGAACGATAGGCATTACTTCAAGCTGCAGGATCCATCTTGGCTTTGCCCTTGTCGCCACCTGTAGTTGCGGCGCCACTCGGGTCAGCAGCAGTCCCGGGTTGTGCAGCAGAAGTTGCAGGAGCAGAGTCGGCCCCGGTCTTCCTAGCGGCCTCTTCCTTCACCTTGATCGCCTGCTCCTTCCAACGGGCAAGCATATCGAGTGGCTGGGGGCGGTTCGCCTTGACAACCTTGTCATTAGCATCATAAGCAGGGAGAATCTCATCAATCTCTAAGCTGTCAGCAATAACGCTAGCCGGATGGCGGACTTCTTTCTGAATAGCCTTGAAGTCCTTTGGCAAAAACTTGGACCCATCCAAGTTGAATTCCGGAAATCCACTCATAAGTTTGGCAAGTTGTAGCTTGGGAGCGTAGGCTTTAGCCAGTGCGAGCCCCCGGGTTACCCCGAATCGGCAGGAGGACCGTTTCCAGTGCCAAATCCACTCGGGGATCGTGGAGCAGAATTCCAGTAATCTCTTCATATTATCTGGCTTGACATCCGGCAGTCGCAACTCATCAAGTATCCAGCTAACTCCGCCGCAAAGTTGGCGAAGAGTATTCTTGATGGTTTTAAGCTTGGCAGCATCATCTTCTTCGGGGGCAGTATCACGTGGGCCTGCTAAAAAAAAAGCAAAAGGAGCAAAGATAGTAGGCACGCAAGCGCAGTTGGCAATCCGAGTCATAAAAAGGTGAAATTCAAAAATCTTACCAGTCGCAGTACGGTGAACATCAGCAATTTGAGCAGAAAGAGTTGCAAGTTTCTCCTTAGCCCTGTGAGCTCTCTTCCTGTACTTTTTCGTCATCTTTTGGCACCTGCGAGCCTCAGTCTCAGCAGCTTCACGAAGGGCCGTTTCTTTTCCAATACGCTTGGTGGACTTGGCCAGCTTCTTCTCCAACTGTGAAACATAGTCCTGTAAAGAAGCATGAAGAGGGATCAGCCAGAAACATTACGCAAAGTTCCAAGCAAGTTACCTAGTAATTCACTCGGAACTTGGGGACTAGAGGTGGAAACAATTGATGATTAGTCGGGATTACCTCGTGCTTGGTTATTAAGGCATCTAGTATGTTTTCTTCGTCTCCCTTCAAGGTATGAAGGGCATCTAGCATTTGAGCAAAGGTCATGTCTTCAGGGCGAAGTAGAGAAGGGCCAGAGGATTGGCCCTCTTGTGGAGGAGTTGTTCCGGGTTTGGGAGTCGAAACCCGGAATGTTTGAACGTCCGGGATAGGAGAGCCCGACTTGGTCTCCACAATGATGTCTTCGTCCACTTCTTCAGAGGGCTGGGGGGAGGCAGTCTTTGGTGGAATTGGGTCCTTAAAAGGATCTTCTCCATTTCCGTCCTTGGCCTCGTCCTCAACCTCAACGTCCATGTCATCACTCGGCTTCTCTTCTCCCTGCTCTTCTGATTCAGGGATATCCGGGTCGCTCAGCGTAACTGTGGCACTGAAGAAAAGAAGGGAGACATTGATCAATGGAATATACGGAAAAAAGAAAGGTAACCAGTATGAGAAAATATAAAGTAAAGGTAGTTTACCCGGTGTTCACGGCATAGTCCGGGGGAAGCTCGCCGCTGGAGGCGGATGACGTCGGCAAGAGCACTGGCTGTGGCACGCGAAGTTGCCCGGCAAGTGGATGATTGGGAGACGGATGACGTTGAGGAGATTGGGAAGGTTGAGCTGGAGGGGTACTGGCTCGATGAGTGGGTGAAGTGGAGATACCCGGGTTAAGGGGATCATCCCCCGGAGAATTCCGGGTCACCCTACGTTTAGTCGGGAGAGGGTCCTTCAAGAAGGATGAATGTGATAATCGCTCGTTAAGTTCATGCATAGCAGCAAAGGAGTAAGGCGCACGAGACATAGAAGAGAAGGGAACCTTTTCAACTACCCCTCTAGCCTTCCTCTTGTTTCCGACTGGGGGCTCCTGGTCAGACTCGGTGGCTTCCGGGTCATTTTCTTCTTCCTCCTCTTCATCCCCCGACCCTGAAAGCCGAGTAAGTATCAGATAAGAAAAATAACACAGACGAAAGGCAGGTGTAAAGGGTATGGGAGAGTACCCTCATCATCATCAACGGACTCGGTTTCCTCTTCAGGGTCTTGAGAAGGAGGGGGGTTTTCAACTTTCCAGAAGGGATCGTCATCCTGTGAACAAATAAACACAAGTGGTGGTCAGAGACTATAACGGACGAAAGTACTGAAATGAGAAAAAGGAGTCAGGTCTTACCGCTGGGGCGGGGTTTTCCCGGGTAAACGGGGGTAACCCGGTAGTGTTCTTTATAACATCTAGTCTCTCCGTCAGGAAGCCCTTGATGGTTTTGTTGGTATTGCCGGCAGGGAAGTTCTTGGTGGAGTAGCGGAGGGAATCTGTGACGTGACCCGAATATTCGTGTAACAGCTTCGGGCGAATCGAGTTGGGCTGAACCCGGAAGTCTACCCAAGTCTTTATAAGATTGAGCCCAAGAAGGCCGTGGGTTGAGAGAGCCGCTAACTTGGCCAGAAGGGGCTGAATCGCTTCCCTATCAAGATCAGATGCAAAGGCACTGAAAGACTCGGAGGGCTCGAGAAGGCTCTCCGAATAACCCGGTAGTTTCCTCTCACCATCCGGAGAAGTGTCGTGGCAATAAAAGAAGGATAATTGCCAGTTTTTGGCGTTGGAGTTCAGGTTGAGAGGTGGCATCAATGAGTGTTTGCGACGCTGGATGGATACCCCGCCGCAGGTAAGAAGTGTTCCGTTACCACTCTCATGGCATGGTTCGCATTGGAATAATTCGGTAAAAAGAACAAGGTTTGGTGGAGTGCATAAGTACGACTCGGACAAAACTATGAAGTGGGTGATGTTCAGCATAGAGCTAGGCCCTATGTCGAACACCCGGAGACCGTAGTGGCTCAAGACTTCCCGGAAAAAAGAGTGACCCGGAGGACGGAATCCCCGGGTCACATGTTCGGTAAAACAAATTACCTCATTCCCGATAGGAGTGGGGCGGGTCTCATCGCCAGGAGCCCTCCAGTGTATTTCCTTTTGAGAAGGAAGGATTCCTAACTCGGCCATCCCATCTAGCTTGGCCTTTGTCGTTGAAGATCGACCCCAGTTGGCAGAAGTGGTTTGAGAGGCCTTTGCAGAAGCCGGGTGTCTTCCTTGCCTTTTAGGAGCCATGGAGTTGACCTGCAAGGGACAGGAAATGTATAAGGTTCGGAACATCAAATCATTCGAGTTTGGAGACATCAGGGCGTTGAAGGCTAAAATGAAACCCGGATAATGCACTACGATGTTAAGTGCGGAAGATTTTCCGGGTGTCAGACGAGGTTGAGTAAACTGTTAGTTACTTACGCGTTGGGGTGAATTGGGTGAACATGGATGGTTGCCCATACCTTTATTATGGAGGGACTAGCTGGAAAAAGAGGATTTTTCCGGGTGTTAATGCGACAGGCGGAAAGAACAAGGTGGAATGGATCTAGATCGAAAAGCTCGCAAGCAATCTTATGCAAAGTTGGATGGCCAATAAATGCGCGGGGATGAGCTGCGACTACGCATCAGGTGATTAAAGGAATTAAGGTCTACCGAAGCGGTTCAATTTGGTGATATCAGAAAATTAGTTTACGGGTTGACCCAGATCCAATCTTGGTCAGATTAAAAAGGCTGCGAGTTTCAATTGAATGGTTGAAGAAAGGCGTACCAAAGGAGTTGAGGTCCGAAGCGAGGGTGGTGCGTGGCGCGGCTTGAGTGTCGCGTCACGGCCCTCGATGAGGAAGCGCGGGTGTGACAACGGTGCTTGATGGCGGCGTTGGGAAGCTCGGGGGCGATTGCGGCCGGAGATGGCCTTATCTTTCGCAGCGTGCGCGAGCCTGGTGGCAGGGACTGCGAGGAAGCAAGGAGAGAAAGGATGTTAAGGCGAAGTGAAGGGCCTAGGGTTACTTTCGGTTAATATTTATAAGGGAGGTGGTGAGCTCGCCTGCGGCTGGAAAGCCGGAAGTTGCGGAGCAATGATTATCCGCACAGATTTGGTGTTGCGGGTGTTTGGAACGAGGTGGAATATTCCGTTGACAGGGGGAACGCGATTCGTTCCGAGATATCAGGGATCCTTATCGAGAATAGGACCTTAATATCTTAGGATTCAAACTTGGAAAGGTCCGTTGAGCATTTGAGGAAGGATCGAGCTGTCGAATGACCGCTACGGAGCTGGGCCTAGTCATCTGTTAAAGTAACTTGGCCCGGTTCACGTAAGCTTGGGCGTTTCATATCTTCTTAGGGAATAGCGAGCACTTCAAGGATGAATCTGTGAAGCCCGCGCTATCCTGGGGACTACTGATGAGGGAATAGTAACCCGGTGTGCCAGCTCCCGGGTGTGACCCGGCCCAAACGACGGATGGACCGAATCCGGCTAAGGACGAAGAAACTCCTGGAAGGCCCAGGGCTTGTAAGGATCGTAACCCGGGTTGTGGGTTACGGTAAGAAAAGTTAGGGTTCGTATGTAGAGTTCGAGTAGGACTCGAGGAGCGTTTTGTAGGGCAAGCCCGGAGGGGTATGAGTACTATATAAACCAACCCCTGGGCTTCGCCTAAGAGAGATCCAAGTCATAGTTGTAACACCTGTTATCGAGTATCCAGTATAATCATATCGAGAGCCGGCGAGTTGTTTTCCGGTTCTTAGATTGCTTTCGCCATGTTCTCCTTCGAGCTAAACCCTCTCCCAAATACCTGTGTCGACTTGCCCCAAGATCAGTTACCCCAGGTAACATTTGCCGTGATTATCCCACGACAATGGTATCCACGCGAAAGCCGGCTTACAGTACAAGATAATCAAAAGGGTCATCTAAACCACAAGTCCATGCAGAGTATAAGGCTAGAAAAGCCGGAAGCTCAACAAGTATTAAGCATGACTTCAGTATTTATGTAAAACAGCTATCGGTATTCAGCTTGGTAAATAGCAGTATGTCATCTGAGAAAGGCCACGCCCCCCTAGCTCGTACTTTGGGTCATGGGGACTGGGGACTTCGAAACAGAAACAAACTGTTTAACTACCAAAGTCTGTAATCCTTAATTTCCGAGTATTGGGGACTTAAAGAAAAGTTCGTCTATCAAAACCTACGATACTCGGTTAGCCGAGTCTCAAAAGGAAATTGAAAACAAGAGTTCGAAGTATCGAGAATAAGCTTATAAGTAACACAAGGATCGAGATTATCAAAAGCCAGGGGAGGCAAAGAGTTATCATAAGTTAACAAGCATACAGTCATAGTATCAGCATCAATGGTGCACAGGCGCACCGCAAAAAGAATCATCATAGCAGCCTCGAGAAACGCAAAGCACTAGGCAGCGTCCTACTCGGCGTCCTGAGAGCGGTCCTCCGGGTCTAAGTCTTGGACTTGCTCCTTGGCCTTGCCAGCAGTTTTACCCGGGCTCTTCACATCTGGACGAACAGGCGGAGGCACGGCTGGGGTAGAGGTAGACGGCTTTACGCCCAGCTCTGCTTCCCTCTTTGCAGCCTCTTCCTTCCTCCTGGCCAGATCAGTCGACCATTTGTCCAACATATCAATGGGGGGGGGTGCCTCCACCAGGATAACCTTGCCCTCAGAATCATACGAGCTCATGATCGTGCTTAGATCCATCTTGTCGGCCAAAGCTGTGGCTGAAGGACGTACCGCAGATTGTATAGCTTTGAAATCCTGGGGCTTGAATTTGGATCCGTCAGCTTTAAACTCTGGGAACCCGGATGCTATCTTCGCCGGGTCAAGCTTTGGAAAATAAGCCTTCGCCAGCGTTAAAGCCCGGGTCATCCCAATTCGGCAGGACGAACGCTTCAGTATTTCAATCCATCCAGGTGCTGTGGAAAAGGCCTGTATAAGGGTCTCCTCGCCCGGGTATACCTCAGAAGGCCACTTGATAGCATCCAGCAAAAGTTTCGTGCCGGCAAAAAACGTCCGGAGCATAGTCTTCAGAGATTTAACTTGAGTAATGGCATTCTCCTCCGGAGTAGCAAGATTAGCACCTGCAATCCAAGCATGCGAAAGCATATCAGTCATGTTGGTTATTACAGCGGCAAGATAGAGGTACGCAAATTAATCGCAAATAGCAAACTTACTTAGCAAGATACGGTAAGTGTCCGTAAGCTGAGCCGACAGGTTATTCAGCGAGGACTGGGCAGCATGGTACTTCTTCTTGTATGAGGAGACATCTTTTTTCAAAGTCTTTATCTCCGCTTCAAGGGCCTCCCTACGCTTAACTTCAGCCAGCAAGAGCTGCTCAGCCTTAAGTAACGCTTCATCTGACTGAGTAATCTCTGCCTGCAAAGGCCGGGTGAAGCTGTAAGCCGGATATCGCGAGAGTATTTTATCTGAGGAAATGATTGCCGGCAAGTACTATGCGAAGTACCGAGGATAATTAAAAAAAAAATTATACTCGGGACTTGGGGACTGGATGTATAATAAGGAGTATCAAGTAAAAGTTACCTGATGTGCTGCAGCCATACGTTCTAAGACAGTCCCTTCTGAAGCTTTCATGGCAAGAAGAGCGCTCATCAGCTGGTTAAAGTCAGCGTTATCCGAGTTAGATGGCTCGGGTACCTGGAAAGTGGGAAAAGGAGCATTTCTTGTAACAGGAGGTGGCACCCGGGTCATCCGAATGTCGGAGTCTGGTCCCCCTCCCGCGCTTGAAGCTGCCCCCTTCTCCTTCTCGCTTGTGTGCGAAGCGATTGGATACTCGGCGTCATGCCTAGCTGGCTCCGGTGGCGACATTTGCTCGTCGCCAGCCGTGGTGAAGGCATCATCAACCGACTCGCCCTCGACCCGGACCTTAGCTTCGGTGTCCTCCTGGTCGCTACTAATAACCGTGGCTCTGAAGAAGGTGCAAAGGCGTAATTAATCTTTGGTTATGGAAAGAAAGGGGATGAAAGTTCGGTATAATATCCGGAAAAGGCGTTTACCCGGTGTTTACTGGGAAGTCCGAGGGGAAGCCGTCACTAGACCCGGAAGAGACTGAAAAATGGCAAGAGAGGTCTGGGATTACGTTACAAAGGAATGACTGGAAAGAAGTTTTGTTTACAACAAATACCAGGGTGTTGAACCGGGGGCGGCGAAGCAACCGGGTTAGGGGTCTCGTTGCCCGGATGATTCCGGGTTACTCGGCGCCTAGTCATGGGTGGCTCGTTCAGTTATGATCAAAAGGGGTGAAGATGGGGTTAGCCCCGGAGTGACGTTATGGGAGCAAAAAACCAAAGTGTAAGGAGATGAAGTAAAAACCTGGAGGGCTATCCTCTGGGATTTCCTCTTTGTTCCGGTTCTAGTGGCCGGCTCCGGCTCTTCCTCCTCGCTGGTGGACCCGCCCCTGCTGTCCGTTTCTTCTTCTTCGCTTTGGTCCTCTCGCTCTGAAAAATGTCCGAGTTACAGCATAAAGAAGAAGAAAAGGCAGGATATAACGTGTGCAAAGGAATCAAGTAGGTACCTTCATTCGAGTCAACGACATCGTCTTCCTCCTCCCCGTCTTCGGAGCTAGGAGTGGAGTCGACCGTCCAAAAGTCATCATCGGCCTGAGGAGAAGATGCCAGGATAGTGATTAATATCGAGTCAAGAGAAGCGAATAAAAGTAAGTGTTAGAAGTCAAAATCAAAAGGCAGAAAACTTACTCCAGGGGTTGGATTCTCGAGGGTAAAAGGTTCTAATCCGGCTATGCTCCGGATTACTTCGAGCTTCTCTGTCAGGAAACCCTTAATTGTTTTGTTAATGTCACCCGGAGCAAGGGTGCGGGTAGAGAATCGGATTGGGTCCGTGGTTTGACCCGAGTATTCGCACATCAGCTTCTCACGAATGGAGTTTGGCTGAATGCGGAAGCTAACCCAGGTCTTCACCAGGTTTAGCCCGATGAGGCCTCGGGCGGACAAGATGGAGATCCTAGCTAATAAAGGCAAGATCGCCTCCCTGTCCGGATCAGACGCGAAGGCGTTGAATTTCTCGGAGATGTCAAGTTGACCCTCCGAGTAACCCGACAACTTCTTTTCACCGGGTGGAGAGGTATCCTGGCAGTAGAAGTACGAAAGCTGCCAGTGCTTTACGTGGGAATTGAGAGAAATAGGAGGCATCAGGGAGTTCTTGCGGCGCTGGATAGAAACCCCGCCGCAAGTGAGAAGTGCGCCGTCGCCGCTTTCGCGACACGGCTTGCACTGAAAAAGTTCGACGAAGAGGGCTAGACTTGGCGGTGTGCACAAGTAAGATTCGGAAAGAACAATAAAATGGGAGATGTTCAAAATGGAGTTTGGACCTATATCGAAGATACGGAGGTTGTAATGGTCTAGGACGTCACGGAAGAAGGGGTGACCCGGAGGCCTAAAGCCCCGGGTCACATGTTCAACGAAGCATATTACCTCATTCGTCGCTGGAGAAGGCCGGGTTTCATTGCCTGGCACTCGCCAGTGGATAGACTCCTGTGGAGGTAGGGTTCCAAGCTCGACCAACTCCTCTAGCTTGGCCTTGGTGACGGAGGACTTCCCCCAATTGGCCGATATGGAGTTTGTGGATTTAGCCTTATTCGGCTGTTTCCCCTGCCTCTTGGGTGCCATGGGATTGACCTGGTAAAACATCGAAGGAAAAGACGTAAGGAACAAAAACTTGGAAGTTAGCAGGCAAGCAATTACCCGCAATTTGAACATAACCCGGCCATTGCCTCGCTGGGTCAAGAATGATTTGTCCGGGTATCAAGTGACCTTACAAAATACATGGAGCTTTCCGTAAAGGCAAATGTTTGGAGAAGTTAGGGGGATGCTTATATGCTTACCATCTGCGAATGAGTCGGAGAAGTAAGATTTTCCGAGGAAGGAGAACAAGGGCGGAAATTTTAGATGGCCCGAGCCTAGATTGGGAATCTTATTTCTAAAATTGTGACCAGATTAACGATTACTGGAGTTAGGGGAGTAATATAAGCTATGAATCCTATCCATAGGAATGTTTATGGTAAGTATCAGTGAGTTAATCCGGCGCGGCCCGAGAAATTGCGGACCGCTCGATTCAGATCTAATTAGAGGAAGAACTAAGAAATTGCGGGGGTAAGTTGGAGGATGTAAGGGACTTACTGAAGGAGATTGGAGTAAGGCCTTGCGGAGACAGATGGCGCAAGATTCGTGTCCTTTCGTGGTTGTTGGCCGGCGAATCGGAGGCTTGACGGTGGATTCGGGAGCTGGTGCGGCTCGCGCGGCGGCGGAGCGCAAACGAAGGCGGATGGGCTCCGGCGAGATGCGTGGGGTTCCCGTGGTGGCGCTCTGCGAGCTTGAACTTGGGGAGAAGAGAAATGGGGAAAGTGAGCCGTTAAGGGTTGAGTTTGCCTCCTGGGGCTTATTTATAATAAACCGGGTGGAAAAACTTATCCTAACGGGCGAAACCCGGGAGTTGCGGAGTAATGGTTGGACATTTTGAAATTTGAAGACGTGCTTTATGCGTACTTAGATATGATCCCGAGAAAAGAGAAGGGGGGAATCTCTTTCCTGGTATTAGCAATAATTATCGAAGAAGGTGCGAAGTCATGGAGTTCCTTATTAAAGCTCGAGTCTGGAAGATTAAGGGAGAACTCTTGAGGGAGAGCCGGGCTTTTGCTTGGCTTCCTTGGTACCAGTCACGGCTATTCATCAGCGCGCTGCGTCTTGATTTTCATATGTTTGTGTCTTATATTTCTGTAGGGAATAGCCGGCGCTTCGAAGAGTAAATCTTGGAAGCCCAGGCTATTCTGGGGACTACTGATGAGGGGATAGTAACCCGGTATGCCAACTCCCAGGTGAGATCCGGCCCAAACGACGGATGGATCAAATCCGGCTAAGGACAAAGAAGCTTCTAGAAGGCCCAGGACTTGTAAGGATCGTAACCCGGATTGTGGGTTACGGTAAGGAAAGTTAGGGTTCGTACGAAGAGTTCGAATAGGACTCGAGAAGCGCTTTGTAGGGCAAGTCAAGGGGGATATGAGTACTATATAAACCAACCCCTGGGCTTCGCCTAAGAGAGATTCAAGTCATAGTTGTAACACCTGTTATCGAGTATCCAGTATAATAATATCGAGAGCCGGCGAGTTGCTTTCCGGTTCTTAGATTGCTTTTCGCCATGTTTTCCTTCGAGCTAAACCCTCTCCCGAATACCTGTGTCGACTTGCCCCAAGATCAGTTACCCCAGGTAACATCTGCCGTGATTATCCCACGACAATGTTCTTAATCAGGCATCTGATGAGTGGTGGAAGATTGTAACCCCTCCACCTTCAGAAAACTCGGAGGACGAAGAACCGAGTGACGAAGATGAAGGTGATTCTGAATTAGCAAACAGATATTTTGTCGACTTATTACACCAAGATTCTCTTCCTACCTTCATTCCTGACATTCCCACCTTCATTCCTTATGAAAAATCCGACTCTCAATCTGAAGGGAGCGAAGCCGAGCCTGATGCCGAGTTAGGCAAGAAGAGGAAGGGCAAGGAGGTTACTTTCCAGGTAAAAACAAACTTCTTCATGACCTCAAAGCTGTATTCATATGTTGTTATGTGCAAACTTTTAACAAAATATCTAACTATTGCATTATCACAGAAAGCCGCATCTCCTTCGATCAAGCGACCGGCAACTCGGTCTTCACCGGGTGATGACCCCTCAACCCCGGGATTCCCCTTCGGTCACCCGCTCACCGAGCCGGTACTTCTTGTTCTTATCACCATTGCACTCCTCAAAAATCTCCATCTCCGAGTCACCCTTTGCCTGGGCAACTCCGAGTCTCACTTTCCAATCCTCTATCAGTGTCCTCCGGGTCGAGCAACGATCTCCCCAGTAATTTCGTAGTGAATACCGGGTAACTTTCATAACTTATTTGATTGAGTCCATATATTTTGCATGTTTCATTTTTATCAACCACTCTACCTTTTGTTTTTCTTCCTTCAGAGCTAAGGTCACCCTCAGCGATCCGATTGAGACCCCCATCGAAGACATGAGGACAGATGACCCGGCAAGTGGAGCCAATCCCCCGCCCATGGAAGAGCCGGTTGAGAAAGTAGACCCGGCGGCCAAATCTCCTTATCCCACTCCCCAGCCGATTGATCCCGAGGTTGAATACCTTGGGACCAAAAAGGGTGTCGCTGCTCGAAAGACTGCTGTTGCTAGGTTTGAAGGGGAGGAAAAGAAGGCAACAACGCCGCCGACTGATCGGGACGCTAGTTCTTCCAGGCCAACTCTCAGTGGCCATGAGTTTGAAAAGCTATTGAAGGAGTATCGCGCCCTTAAGACGACTGAGGAGGATATTGTCGAGTCTCTGGCGGCTGAGCACCAGGTTAGTTTAACTAATGCTATTCATACACTTATCCTAGTCCCAATGTTCCGAGTGAACTTCCCACAGTCACTCGGTACTCGCAAATATATCTCTCTTAAGTTTATTGCCGACTGACACTGCTTTGGCCTGTTCAGGCTTATGTTATCCGGGCTAATGAAATTTTGGCAAAGACTAACGAGCTCCTGCAAGCTGAGTAAAGCTCCGTGAAGAACTGGAGGCCAATTTCAAGGATCTCTCCAAAAAGCAAAACAAGCAAAAGAAGAGACTCCATACTACCGAGGATCTTCTCAAGAAACTCTCGACTTCCATAGTCGGGACATTTGACTCCATCATTGGTAAGGCATATCTAAAGTTCCTACTATTGCTTTGTATCACTCGGATTTCCCTATTTTACAAGGTTTTTGATCCGGATCGTACTATCTTATCTCCTTTTGTATTGCAGGTCCGGGTGAAGTTGCTGAAGTACAGGATGACCACCACAGGCTGAGTATACTCAAGACTGTCATCCGGCAATTTTCGGCAGGAACAAAATGGACACTCGAGGCTGTGAAGTTATCCGGTGACTTCACTGGTGTAACCCACATGCTTTAGGCATACTCGACAGTTCCTGCCTGGATCGATGTCTAGAAGCGCTCAGCATGCCGTGTTGGAGTGATACGCGGCCTTGCTTTGGCTACGGCTTACTATCCCAAGACTGAGCCGGCAATGCTTGTGAACGGGTTTCCCGAGTTTAAGACTGATGGTTCTAAATTCACAGGCAAACACCTCAAGGCCATCAACACTCAGATTCGTCAGTCGGCCAGCTTGATCGCGGAAACCCTCGACGTGAACAAGCTTACTCCCATATGATGCTGAGGATAAGCCGGTGCCCTTCGAAGATCCTGCACCCTTTTACATGTTAACTCGCTTCAAAGCGGAACTTGCCAAGAAAAGAGTTGAGGCGGTACTGCACCAACTTCATCAACTCCGGTAGTTCCTCCTCCAACTCGTGCTTCCTCTGCAGGTGACCCGGATATTGAGATGGACAAGGCATCAGAGGAGAATACTGAAGACCCGGCCGCCAAGACCACACAAAATGACTCGGCTATAGCAGCCGAGTAATATACTCCCATTTAGTGCATCTGTGCACTTTTTGATACTATTTCTATGGTCTGTAATACAATCAACTTCTGTGGTTTCGATGACCCCTCTGGTTGTCGCTTTAATATGCGCTTTTACCAACTTATGTTGGCACATCTTTACTTGTTATATGCTTTGTGAGAAAAATACCGAGTCTTGGTTCTGGGATTGTGAAGAATTTCACACAAGTCCCCAAGTCCCGGATTCTAGATCTGAGGATTGACGGCTTAAGAAAACTTTTTTGTTTTCTCAAGTCCCAAGCCCCAAACTTTATTGTTATATACATACGTTTTAAAGTAATGCGCAATATATCATGAGTTTCCGGCTGTTTCCTTTACTCTGCATAACTTATGGTTTGGATGACCCTTTTAACCCTTTTGGTTACAAGCCGGTTTTCGCATGGATTTTCAATGTTGCTATAACTCTAGAAAAATAGGGTTAGGCAAGTCCCAATAGGCATCATGACTGATTGAATTTATAGGTTAGCAAAACACTGCCACTTTGTTGCGAGTCACATCAAGCTTAAACAAAAAAGGTCAAGAAAAATTTGGCTCTATTGTCCGGGTTATAAGATTGCAACTGTACTTATTGCAAGTAATCAGTCCTCACAACCCATTGGCCGGGTCTAAGTATATAACTGTGCTATTGAAGCAATCAGCCCCCAAGACCTATATATATATATATATTGTGCAACATTAGGCTTTTTGCTCTACCGGCTTACTGATAGCTTGAACATAACAAAGGAAAATATGTGTAAACTTAAACCTACTATACTATATTTCTTACCATTGGATAAACATAGTTGACTGAAATAATACACTTACCAAATGTAAAGCATGATCAACTATAGAAAAATATGCAAAATTTGAAAATTTTTAAAGAACATAATAACTATCATGATTTAACCATCTCTTTATTTATATGAAAAGGTTAGATCAGCAGGCCGCCTCATTAAAAACCCTCCAGTCCCCGTAGGTACCCTGGATAGGAAAAGAGTGCGTCTGAAACCTGCTACCTGTTACATCGTGTAATACACTTCGCAATCCGAGTCTATACTAAGTGCAGTAAGGGCGCAACTGGGCCACGTTCCATGGCCGTTCGCGCTCTTGCATGGAAAAGGTGGAATGAGACGTATCATTCACATGGTCCGACTCTTGTCTTGCATCCAATAGGTAATACGATCCATTGTGCACATTCCGACTTATAATAAACGGACCTTCCCATGGGGGAGATAACATGTGATTTCCCTCTTTGGATTGCACCAAACGCAGCACCATGTCTCCTTCTTGAAAAACACGCGTATTGACCCGACTACCATGGTATCGCCGTAAATCCTGATGATATATTGCGGACCGCTCCAAAGCTTGCTCCATGTGCTCCTCTAACATGTCCACACATCCTGCCGAGTCTTCTCGTTTTCCGCTTCAACATAGGTGCCACCTGTGGCGAGTCATGGATAATATCACTTGGGAGAACCGCCTCTGCACCATAAACCATGAAAAACGGGGTCATCTGAGTACACCTGTTAGGTGTAGTATTGATTCCCCAAACCACGGAGGGTAACTCTTCAACCCATGCTCCAGGAGCTCGGAGACACGGGACTCGTAGTCGTGGTTTGAAACCACGAAGTAGCTCTTGGTTTGTTCTCTCCACCTGACCATTGGCTTCTGGATGGGCCACCGAGGCTACATCAAGTCGAATGCCGTTGCTTCGACAGAACTTCTCCATCTCTCCTAAGGACATGTTGGTTCCATTATCTGTGATTATGCTGTGGGGGTATCCAAACTGATATATGATCCTCTTCACGAATTGCACAGCTGTAGCCGCTTCACAGTTCGTAACTTGCATGACCTCGACCCACTTTGTGTACTTATTGATGGCCACCAAAAGATGAGTCTTTTTGCACGGAGACATGTAGAAAGGGCCGACCATGTCCGTACCCCAAACAGAAAATGGCCAGGTTAATGGAATTGTCTGCAGCTCCATAGCTGGAACATGAATTTGCCGGGCATACCTGTGACATCCATCACACCTTGCTACCAGGCGTTCTGCATCTGCAAAAGCCGTAAGCCAAAAGAAACCGTTCCGATAAGCCTTGGCCAAAAGAGATCTTGTGGAGGCATGGTGGCCACAATCACCTTCATGAATTTCTTTCAATATCTGTCGACCTTCTTCAGGAGATACACATCGTAGGAAGACACCTGTAGCACTCCTCTTGTACAGCTCGCCATTACTGATATAATAACCTTTTGCCCGTTTCTGGATTTTCCGGGCTATAACTTCCTGCTGTGGTAACTCGCCCCGTAGTAGAAACGCCAGGAACGGCTCAGTCCATTCTGGAATGGCACGTACCGCGACTACAAATTCCGAGTCTTGGTCCTGGTGAGCTATCTCTTCTTCTGACTCGGTTTTAACAGAGAGCCTCCACAGTTTATCAGGGAAAACATTAGGCGGAACCGGCTCCCTTCGGGAGCCGAGTCTCGACAGTGTGTCCGCAACCTCGTTCTTACGCTAGTCAATGTGTTCCACCTGGTATCCTGAAAAAGACCCGGCACTTTATCCACCTGTCTACGATATGCTGCCATCGTTGCATCCTTCCTATCCCACGTTCCTATGACCTGCTGTACCACAAGATCCGAGTCTCCGTAGCAATTTATACGCTTAATGTTCATCTCCTTTGCTACACGCAATCCATGAAATAAGGCCTCGTACTTGTCTACATTGTTAGAGCAATCAAAATGAATTTGTAAAACATAGCGCAACTTATCTCCTTTTGGTGATGTGAGCACCACGCCAGCTCCTGATCCTTCATATTGCTTGGAACCATCGAAGTGCATAACCCAAGATTCTGAACTTGGCATTAACAAGGGTACACTTGTCTGAGTCCAATCATTTACAAAATCAACCAGTGCTAGAGACTTGATCGTAGAACGGGGCTCATAATTGATGTGATAATCACCCATCTCGATGGCCCGCTTGGCTATCCTACCCGTAGCATCTGAATTTCTTATGATATCTTCCATGGGTATTGAACTTACCACCGTTATGGGGTGTTCTTGAAAATACGGCTTCAATTTCCGACTGGCCATGAATACCCCGAATACTAGTTTCTGCCGATGTGGATACCGCTGCTTTGCTTCTAATAAGACCTCGCTCACGTAATAAACCGGCCGTTCTACCGGGTAATCCTTTCCATCCTCTTTACGCTCAACCACGACTACTGCACTGACTGCTCGAGGCCCGGCCGCCAGGTACAACAACGTGGGCTCTTTGGGACCCGGTGGGGCTAAAACCGGGGCCTCAGATAACTGCTTCTTCAGAGCTTCAAACGCCTCATCCTCCTCTTGATCCCATACAAACTTGTCTGTTTTCTTCAATAGTCGGTATAAGGGTTTTGCCTTCTCTCCGAGCCGAGATATAAACCGGCTCAGCGCTACTATGCATCATGTAAGTTTCTGAACATTTTTCAATTCCTCTGGCTTTTTTAGGCTCTGAATAGCTTTGATCTTCTCTGGGTTAGCCTCGATCCCTAGCTCAGAAGCGATGAAACCGAGTAATTTCCCCGCAGGAACTCTGAACACACATTTTGTTGGGTTAAGCTTCATTTGGTATCTCCGCAGATTCTTGAAGGTCTCTTTTAAGTCATCAATGGATGTTTCTGCATTCCTTGTTTTTATCACCACGTCATCGACATAAGCATGTACATTGCGCCCAATCTGATCCTCAAAGCACTTCTGAATACACCGCTGATATGTTGCGCCGGCGTTTTTTAATCCAAAGGTCATGGTTTTGTAACAAAAAGCTCCAAAGGGGGTTATGAACGACGTCTTCTCCCAATCCTCCTCTTTGAGCTTTATCTGATGATACCCGGAATAAGCATCCAAAAAACATAAGAAGTCACTTCATGCCACCGCATCTATGATCTGGTCTATCTTTGGAAGAGCAAACGGATCCTTTGGACAATGCTTGTTGAGACTCGTATAATCTATGCACATTCTCCACTCATTATTCTTTTTCAACACCAAAACCGGGTTCGCCAACCACTAGGGGTGGAAAACCTCCATGATAAAGCCGGCTGCTAAGAGACGAGCTACCTCTGATCCTATAGCTTTTCTTCTTTCTTCATTTATTTTTCTTAGGCCTTGCTTCACGGGCCGGGACTTGGGATCAACATGCAAGTTGTGCTCAGCGAGTTCAGTTGGGATACCCAGCATGTCGCTGGGCGTCCATGCAAAAACATCCTGATTTTCACGGATAAACTCGATGTGTGCGCTTTCCTCCTTGTCATCCAGATTGGACCCTATGGCGAACTGCTTGGAAGAGTCTCCCTCAATATAAGCCACCATCTTTTTGTCTTGGGCTGCTTTAAACTTAGCTCTCTCCTTATCAGTATTTGGTTTTTTAAAAGTTCTTCGATCTTCCGGGTCTACCGGAGACCTGTAATATCCGAGCTCTTCCTTTGCACAGGCTTGTTCCGCAAGTGCCGCATCTCCCTCATCACACTCTGCTGCCACAACTCTGTTCCCATGAATAGTGATTGTCCGTTTAGGACCCGGAATTTTGAACTATAGGTAGACATAACGCGGTCTTGCCATGAACTTGGCGTAAGCCGGCCTTCCAAACAGCGCGTGATAAGGACTGCGCAATTTCACCACTTCGAATGTGAGCCACTCCACTCTGTAATTATCCTTGGATTCTCCAAAAGAAACCTCCAGCGATATTTTCCCCTCTGGGCAGGCCGAGTGTCCTGGTACAATTCCATGAAAGACCGTGGAGCTTTTCTGCAACTGAGACTCCTTGAGCCCCATACGTAGAAAGGTCTCCCAATATAAGATATTGATACTACTCCCGCCATCCATCAGAACCTTTTTTGGCTCATAACCATTGACCTGCGGTGCTACAACCAAAGCTAGCAAACTTGGGTGTTCTATTGCTTCCGGGTGATCCCTTCTACTCCATGTTACCTCCTGATCTGACCATCTCAGGTATCTTGGAACACCCGAAGAAACCGAATTTGCAGCTCTCTTGAGTCTCTTTCGTTCCCTCTTGGTGGTCTCGGTGGTGTGACCATGATACTGTCCTAACTGCTTTGGGTTACTCTGAAAACCCCCGGCACCACCGTGGTTATTACCCGCGTTACTAGTTCCTGTGTTGCCTGCGGGGGGGGTGGGCCGTTGCCCGGGTTTCCACCCAAACCCGGTCCTCCTCCCTGGCCTGCACCATGTAGGGCCTTCTATATTTCCTCGTTCTTCCACCTTTGTAGATCTACGCATTGTTCCAATGAAAGATTAGCCGGCCTACCATTCCTGCTATGGCGCGGGCAAGGCATCTTGAAGGCCTCAACGTGGTTAGTCGGCCGTGGTGGCCCTTCATAATTGTTCCCTCCGTTGAAGTTTCCTCGATTAAAGTTTCCATCTGCTCTGGGTCTTGCAAACCCGGCCTCAATATTGGCGACTAACTCGGAGCCCCCACCATACGAGCATTTATGCTGGTTGTTTCCGTTGCCACCATTATTACCTCCGTTGTTACTTGGCGCGGTCCCATTGTCGACTCTTCCATTACTGTTCACATTAGCCTTTACCTTCTTTTCCTCAATATCCTCTTCAGTGGTGACTATGGAGGCATGCTTGTTGCATGTGTCCATCAACTCTCCCATGGTGATTTCTGAAACATGCCTGCTGGATTTCATCCGTACCAATTTTTGTACCAAGGGCGTATATCTGCATGTCTTCGCCATGGCTTGAATCGCATCTTTTGGCTGGATATCGGTGGAAGAGTGGAGTATCTCCATGACTCGGCGCACCCAGCTGCGTGCCGACTCTCCCTTTCTCTGCACACACCGATCCAAGTCGTCAATCGTGTATAATTTCTGGCAAGTTCCATGAAAATGCTTGACGAAAGCCGACTTAAGCTCGTTCCACCAAATGATAGCCCTCTGAGGCAGGTTATTGAACCACAATTTAGCTGATCCTTCAGACATCATGAGATACATAAATTTGGCTTGGTGTTTTTCTGTAGACATGGCCATCTCATAGCTGCTTAACCAGGTCTCAGGATCCATGGTCGGCTCATAGTTGACAACTTTACCCGGTTCTTTGAACTTATCCGGGTAAGACTCAGCTCTGATAGCATCTGATAAACACTTGGGTCCGGCTAAGTTTGTTGACACCGGCCTTACTCTGGAAACGTGTGAAGCCTCGGCCGCTACGGCGGGAGGCGCGCCAACTCCTGGACCCCGCGCTGCAGACCCGGCCGCTCGTCTTGCCCGAGAACTATCCATGATAGCTTGTGTCGCTGAAACCGCAGAAGTTGCTGGCCTAAGCGGAGGAGGCGGCATTTGCTGCTGCTCTGCCCTCCGTCGCGCTGAACTCGACTGAGCGTTCCTCGTGTTGCCTTCCTGCCGACTGATATACGGCGTCCCGTGTAGGCCGCTCCGATTGTCTGGGTAGTTGGCTTGCTGGGCCACCATGGTGCGCATCATCTCTATAGCCCGCCGGGTTTCCATTGCTTGAGGCGATTCTCCCAGTGGAATACGGTCGAGCGCTAAAGTTGCGGCGTACACATTGTCCATAGGGTTATTGAACTGACCCGACGGGGTGCGAAATTGTAACATCCAAGTATGCAAAACCCTAGTTGTTTTACTTCTTTGTCTAATTTAAGCAATGCATCATGTCATCATCCCCATATTTCTTTCCGTTTGCATTGTTTTCATAATAAAAGCCAAACTTAATCAACCTTTGTTTTCACACTTGTCTGTTACCTTTCTTTCAAAAAATAAAGATTTGCAAACCCAAAAACATAACCATTTTTGAATTCATGTTGATACCAAATCAAACTATTTCAACATTGCCTAATTATCTTAGGGGTACCCTATTTAAAATGTTGGGTTTTGTTAATGATCTTTAATATTAAAAATATCACCTAAATTTGGTTCCAATTTCAAAAGCCATCAAACATTTAAATTTTTGAAAATAAAAGTTGCCACATGTTAGTTTTTGACCTAAGGAGCTTCTCCAATTTCTTTTCCAAATTTTTCCATCAACCAAACCTATTCTTTTCTTACCAATTCAATTTCAGCAGGAAAAAAAAAACACAAACCGAATTAATAAAAGGGAAAAAAAACGTTTAGGAGGGGGAGAAGGCCCAGCCCACCAAGGGGCAGCCCGCTCGGTCTCCTCCTACCTCCGTACGGAGGATGACGTCCATGGAGGACAGCGACAGGCGCCTCCTCCCCAACCACCCGATGGAAACCCCACCTCCTATATCTTCTCCTCCTCTCCCCTCCCGTGGCTAAACCCTAACCCTAGGCGCCTCCTTTCCCTCCTATCTCTCCCTCAGCCGCCACCAGTGAGGAGACCTACCTCTGTACTGGTGCCACGGCCGCCGGCCGCCGGAGCACGGCGCCGCCGCTTCCGCCACCCTCCGGCCGCTCCGAGGACGCCCCTGCGAAGAGGGTGATGCCACCTCTCCATTCCCCCTCCTACTCCCTCTTTTCCCTGATGTTTTGATCACCGATTTCTTCCATGAAAGATCTCTATTTCGCTCTGTTTCATGGCAGTAACGCTGCTGTATGGTACGTGCGCTTGCAGGTTGCAGATAGCAGAGCGTTTGCAGCCTCAAAACCAACCAGCGCCCCATCCATTCAACGAACCAGCAGCTAACCTACTGGTTTGATGCGCGCGTAGAGAACCCCCAGGTCCCAGGTTCGATTCCCATCCCCACACCTTTTCTTGTTTTATTTCGGTACAGCCAGTACCAATAGCTTATGCCTAGCCGAGTTGCAATCCCACCAACACAGCACATCTAGCCTAGTGGTTGTGTCCCTTTGCATCAACCAGGAGGTGGAGGGATCAAGTCCCCTCTCTCCCAATTAAAACCAAGTTTTATTTTTACAATGTTTTGGTACTGAAATATTTAGCAAATCACCACTAAGCCCCTGGCCCTTATTTCTAGCCCCTGGAAAAAATTTTCCTAAGTCCCTAGAGGCATTAAAATGGCAGATTGCACCCTATACTTCTAAAATGCATAAAAAATTCATTTTAACTCCAAAATTAACTTTTTAAATATGTTTTCTGTCCAAAATTAAATGCTCTATCCAAGTATAAAATTTGTTTACTGTTTTGAATATTTTAAATTGGTGCAAAATTTGAATTCTTGTCAAATTCCCTTAAATTTGCAAAATTCATAACTTGTTCATAAAAATTCCAAATTTCACAAACCAAATATGTTTTTCAATCAACTTTTCATGTACTTTCCAAATATAAATTTTGTTTTCTGGTTTGAATAATTTAAATTGCCTAAACAATTTAAATCTTGATTAATGCAATTAAAAATTGTTTAATATTGTTTAATTCATAATTAAATAATCCAAAGTCCAATTTCAAAATGTGAAACATGTAATCCAACTAAAATTTGATAACCTTTTCAAATATCAACTTTGTTATTTGTTTTGCACCTTTTAACTTGATGAAAACAACAACTACTTGTTTAATGCCATTAAGTAACAATATTTTTCCAAACTTGATTAATGTTTTCTAAAAATGGTTAACTATCATTCCAATTGCATTTAAATTGTTATCTTCTTGTTATTCATCATGCATGCATCATGCTAACTCACCAACACCTGATGCTTAGTGTTAGAACAATTAATTCAACTCTAAGGCATGGGTTTGCCATATGCAATCTTTGCATATGGAATCCATTTAAACTTGTGTATCATATCCACTAGTTTATTTTGGTGCATCTATTAAACATGTCATGCATCATTCCAATGTTTGTGCACCTATGCCATGTATTGATTGCCGTCTTCCTTCGTTGTTGTTTTTGCTTCTTCTCGCTTAGACGACGACGTTGGTACCGACGAGACTTACGACACCACTACTCAGGACCTAGCCCAGTACGAGACTGAGCTGCCAGGCAAGTTATCACTCACATGAATCATCGAGTTCTCTTCCACACTTGTTGTCGATACTATCCTTTTGTCTACTATTGCTAGCCCTATGTATCGTTGCTATTCTCCGAACCCATCACATGATTCCCTGAACCAATGATATTGCCTCACCTCCATACCCACAGCCTTTGTTTGTGCCTGTTCTTATCTAGCATGCTTAGGGTTGCTTTTGCTCGAGCCTGTTGTCGGTTACTTCTTTTATTATCGTGCTAATATTATCTGTTACCGTTCCGGGGGCTCGAATGTTAATCAATCAATCCTATCAATGCTGCTATTAACAATAACTTGATGATAAGGCACCGGCAGGAGGCCCTTTGTGGTTTTGAGGCCTGCTAGTGTCGACCCTAATAGGAAAAGGGTCTTGTCTACTGATCCATGATGAGCGCACTACCCGCATGTGGGAAGCGAGTATGGGCGCCCCCCTCAACTTGACTCGATTCGCATCTCGTCCAAATCGCCGTACTAGTTCGGGCTTTCCATTTGCTGCATCATATGCAGGTACGAACCCGAGGCCAGGGTGGAACTTTTGTAGTCGGCATTTAGGGCGGCGTGGTCTTCCAGTGCTATGAGGGTCCTCCTTTTCTTCGGGGGGCTCGATTAGCCGCGCACGCACAGCACGCGGTGCTTTGGGCTTGATGCGAAGAACAGTTGGTTGTGTTGAGTGTCTCGCTTGGTGGGTTTGATTCCCATCTGGCGGGATATTCTTACGTGTACGGTTACTATGGTGCACCCCTGCAGGGATAAATCTTCTCGAGAAGCCGTGTTTTCCGCGGTTATGGATTACTTGGTGAAAGTACTGGCTAACAAGTACTCAGGACAACTTCAACATAATGATCAATCATGTTCACCCAATGACTAATAACTTGACTAGTAATAGGTTATTCACACAATAACTTGTTTCACCTTATTATAACGGTGTGAGTTATCCTCGGATTGCTTCTTCGGATAAGGGGCGAGATCCAGGATGGGTTTGTTTGAAGTTATCTTTCAGTTGGTTACAATTCCTCGATCTTATCTTTTCTATTAGCCGACACAAGTAGTTATCTCTGTAGTTGGTTAGAGCAGCCCGCTGCAGCTTTTATAATACCTATCTTCTTCCGTTGATCCCAAGCATCAATGCTTGTGTTGACGGGTAACTCCTTGATGAAGTGTGAGTCTTGCTTGCCAGTACTTGGATGTACTGACCCCGTTGGGGCTGTGGTTTACGCAGAGTACGACTACGGCTACGATGATCACCAGGATGGCTACTTTGTGGAGTTCGACGACACTGCAGACGAGTAGTTGGCTGGACCCCGGGCAGGATCCAGGACCTACGTGGATGGGCTTCGTTTTCTTTATTTTCTCCGGCTTCTTAAGCCTTGGATTTGTCTGTACTCAGACCCATTTGATTGCTTCCGCTGATGTAATGGATGATATGTTGGGACATGTGTCCTCTGGATGAGTGTTTTGCTATCTCTGCCTTAGTGAAGGCTATTTGCAAACTTATTTCATTCTTTTGTGTCTTAGAGACAGTTTGTGCTATCATTTCGTTCAAAGCTGTTGACGTACAGTGCGTGCTTGAATATGAAGTACGTCGACAGTAGTGCCTTAGGTTCCTAGCGGATAGTTTACTTCGACGGTGGGAGCAGGGCTTGTGTTGTCGCGCATAAGCGCAGGCCTACCAGGAAGCTGGGACGTGGGAGCAGGTATGCCCCATAATCCAAGCACCTGACTTCCAGTTCGTGCGATGAGTATCCTCTAGAAACCGGGGTGCGACAAATGGTATCAGAGCCTGTCTGCCTGTAGGATCCCTTTTTACTGGTCGCAGTTGAGTCTAGAAACTATTTTGTAGCTATATAGGAAAAATGAAACGTGAGAGTAGGAATTCTGCCATTTTTCTTCTTTCCCCACCCACCCACCCTTTTCTGGTAAGGAAGTGCAACGTTGTTTTCTGTTCTCACCTAAACTTTCAAGTTAGGATTTCACGTGTTTTGGGTTATCTGTAGTACCTCAGGACTTTTGGTCTCGTTTTCCCGATGTTGCTTCGATATCATGTTCTTTTCAACATCCTTTTCGTCCGTTGAACCTTGTTGTTGTTTTCCACATCCTTTTTCATCTACCGGAGTCTAATCAAAACCTTCCCAATCATCTGCAGATGGGTCTCAGCTACTACCCGCAGGTGGTTCGCATGACTCGCTGTGAGAGCACCGCCGGTTTTCCGGAGTTGCTGAGAGACATGGTTACCTATCTGGGGTTCCGTTGGGCACCAGAGTACCAGGTCTACGAGCACCAGCGAGAGTTTGACCAGACTTGCTACCGGGCTATCGTCTACATTCTGTCGGATGATGGCAGGAGCATTGCACACCAGTACGAGGCAGTAGGGTCCACAGTGGATATGGCAGTGCAGCAGGCAGCGTACGTGAGTCTCACCGTTCTCCGTGCTGACTACTGGGGGTTTGATAAGTCCAGTTTTCGTCACATCCCCCGTGGTTACATCACGGCAGCGGGAGTTCACTTCACTGTCCACCGCGACCTGGATACCTACGAGACTGATAGCTCCAGGCTGCAGACCACTGCACAGTTCGCTAGTCACAGTGATGCCGTTGCTTCCACACTTGCTCAGGAGTTAGCCTCAGTCAGGGAGCAGCTCCACCTTGCTCTCACTCGTCTGGCGACGTACACCACAGACTTTGTTGGAGACGAGCGCTTCGCACGTGTCGTTCAGCCAGCTGGTCTTCCGTTGCCAGATGCTGGAGGTTACGAGCCGATCAGAGGCCCACTTCTCGACCTCGGAGCTGGTTACACAGGGATTCCCCGCTATGGAGCACAGGGAGAGGACGCTTTCTACTTCACCACACCGAGAGTTGCTCTCAGAGCAGTTCCTATCTACATGGATCGTCGTGATACCTACTTCCGTGGGGTTCCTCCTCACCGTATCTCTCGTCGTACTACTCACCGCCGTCCTGCGTGATGAGCATGGGAGTACCGTTGTATCCATTACTAGCTGTGTCTAGTTTATCCTTTCGTTTTCGAACCATGTATTGGTCTGTTGGATATTCTGATGTATTTGAACTCATGATGTACCTGTTGGTTATCTATTCATGCGTCGGAATAATCTCTCTTTCGGTTGCTGAGTTTATCCCTTCCTATTGTTGTGCTAAAATGCATTTCTGTTCAGGATGCCTCCAACAAGGAACACGCCTGAGCCACCGCCGATCGCTGAGCTCTTGACTCAGATGACTCAGGTCATGGCTCAGATGGTCCAGGTTCAGAACCACCAGAACAACCACCACCAGACTGCTCCAAGGGTCACCATCAAGGACTTCCTCAGTGTGGGTCCCAAGGCTTTCGTGGCAACACGCGAGCCGCTGGATGCTGATGACTGGATCCGTGACGTAGCAAGAGCCCTGGAGATTGCTCATGTTGCGGAAGAGGACAAGGTCAACTATGCTGCTTACCTGCTGAAGGGTCAGGCAGCCTCGTGGTGGGAGAACTACCAGGCCATGAGAGCTGGCTATCCTATCACTTGGGGTTGCTTCAAGGAGGCTTTCCTGAAGTACCACATCCCCGATGGTCTCATGGAGAGGATGCGTGAAGAGTTTTGCTCGCTGAAGCAGGGCAAGCTCGACGTCATCGGCTACCAGAACGAGTTCAATCGCCTCGCTCGGTATGCTGGAGACGAGGTGTCTACTGAGACCAAGAAGATGGCAAGGTTCCGCCGAGGTTTTAACCCGGAACTGAAGTACGCTCTCACAAACATCAAGTGCAAGGACTTCGTCGAGCTCGTGAACACCGCGCTCAATGAGGAGAATGGGCGCAAGGCGTTCGAAGAGTCGCGCAAGCACTCGCGTGAGGGTGGTTCCTCCTCCAACATGACCACCCCTCCGCAGAAGCGCCGCATCTGGGTGCCAAACAGTGCTGTCACTAGGGCTCCAAATGCCCAAGCTTCTCCAGGCTTTGGTCCCCGCCCACCCAACCCAGCTCAGATGCATGGGCAGAGGTTTGCAATGGCGCAGCCAAGGCCAGATCCTCCGCGTGTCGTCACTTGCTTCAAGTGCAAGGAGACTGGGCACTACGCAGATAAGTGCACTCAGAGGATGCTGCCTTCTCCACCACCTCGCCCCAACACCAACCAGGCGATGGTCCGCGCTCCTCCGCATAAGGCCTTCAACGCCAACAACAGGCCTGTTGGGAGGACCGCAAGGGTGAACCACGTCAAGGTTGACACAGCTGAGGAATCTGCCGACGTTGTTCTCGGTACATTACCCGTAAACTCTAACCCAGCTAAAGTGTTGTTTGATACCGGAGCATCGCATTCGTTCGTGTCAAAGATCTTTGCTACAGCAGTTAAACTACCTTTTGTTGGTTTGGGTTCCCCGCTAGTAGTAAACTCTCCTGGAGCAACTATGCAAACTTCCAAGATCAGTCATGAGAATCAGATCTTAATTGGAGGTCACATATTCCTTGCTTCCCTCATTCTGCTTGGCAATTCAGACATTGATGTCATCCTTGGCATGGATTGGTTGAAGGCCAATAAAGCTACGATTGACTGTGCTAAGAAGTCAATAACTCTGTTCCACCCTTCCGGCCAGATAGTCTATTCTCCGAAGGAATCAAGTTCTGTTCAGCTGTACACCCTGGATGCTAAACCTCTTCCTGCAATTGAGAATGTTCCGGTGGTTTGTGAATTCCCTGACGTCTTTCCAGAAGAGTTGCCAGGGATGCCTCCGGACAGAGCAGTTGAGTTCGTGATCGAGCTTGAGCCAGGTACTGCTCCAATCTCTAAGCATCCATATAAGATAGCTCCTCCTGAACTGAAATTGTTGAAGGAGCAAATCGATATGTATATGGACAAAGGTTTCATTCAGCCTAGTTCCTCCGCTTGGGGTTGCCCAACTCTGTTTGTTGCCAAGAAGGATCAAACTAAAAGACTCGTGGTTGACTATCGTCCTCTCAACGAGAAAACCATCAAGAACAAGTATCCACTTCCTCGTATCGATGATCTTTTTGATCAACTTGCTGGAGCCTCAATATTCTCAAAGTTGGATTTGAGGATGGGGTACCATCAGATAAAGATCAGAAAGGAAGATATTCCTAAGACAGCTTTCACCACTCGCTACGGTCTATATGAATACACCGTCATGTCCTTTGGTCTCACCAATGCACCGGCGACCTTCTCACGACTCATGAATTCTGTCTTCCATGAATACCTAGACAAGTTCGTTGTGGTATATCTTGACGACATTCTAGTCTACTCCAAATCCGAGGAAGAGCATGGAGAACACCTTCGTCTCACTCTCATGAAACTTCGCGAGCATCGTCTGTATGCCAAGTTTTCCAAATGTGAGTTCTGGATTCCAGAAGTTGCATATCTTGGTCATATCATCTCTGCCAAAGGCATTGCCATTGATCCTGAAAAGGTTAAGGCAATTGTTGATTGGAAACCCCCTAAGACGGTGAAGCAAGTTAGAAGCTTTCTTGGCTTGGCTAGCTATTGCCGTCGTTTCGTCCAAAACTTTTCCAAGATTGCCAAACCTCTCACTGATCTCACAAAGAAGGACAAAAAGTTCGTTTGGACTCCACAATGTGATGAGAGTTTCAACCTCCTGAAGACTAAACTCACTTCCACACCTGTTCTAGTTGGCCCCGACACTACCAAACCTTTCCAGATATTCTGCGATGCATCTCTTCAAGGTCTAGGAGCAGTTCTTATGCAAGAACGTCAAGTTGTGGCTTATGCTTCACGTCAGTTGAACCCACATGAGCAAAACTATCCCACACATGATCTTGAACTTGCAGCAGTTGTGTTTGCCCTCAAGAAATGGAGACAATACTTGTTGGGTAACAAAACTGAGATCTTTTCCGATCATAAGAGTCTGAAATACATCTTCACTCAGCCAGATCTGAACCTCAGGCAAAGGAGATGGATTGAGAAGATTAAAGACTTTGATCTCACCATTTCTTACACTCCAGGCAAGGCTAATGTTATGGCCGATGCTCTCAGTCGCAAATCCTATTGCAATAATCTCATGATCATGGAAAGCCAACCTCCACTTCATGAAGAATTCCAGAAGCTGAACCTTGGTCTTGTTCCTCAAGGCTATCTTGCTAGCTTGACAGCCAGTCCAACTCTCGAGGACAAGATTCGTTCTGAACAACTTCGTGATAATGAAATCAAGAAGATGGTAGAGCAAATCAAAGAGGGCAGTGATAAGTTCAAGTCCTTCTCTATTGATGACAAAGGAACTGTGTTCTTTGAAGGACGCATTGCAGTTCCTCAGGTTCAAAGTCTCAAGGATATCATTCTCAAGGAGGCTCATGAAACTCCCCTATCCATTCACCCTGGAAGTACAAAGATGTACCAGGATCTCAAGACTCTGTATTGGTGGTCTGGCATGAAACGTGAAATTGCTCAATACGTTTCTGAATGCGACGTTTGTCAACGTGTTAAGGCAGTCCATCAGAAGACAGCAGGTCTACTCCAACCTCTGAAAATTCCTGAGTGGAAGTGGGACATGATTGAAATGGACTTCGTTACTGGGTTTCCAAAGTCCAAGAAGGGCAACGATGCAATTTTCGTTGTTATTGATCGTCTCACTAAGGTTGCTCACTTCTATGCTGTAAAGGAAACTATCTCAGCTAGCCAGTTAGCAGAGCTCTACACAGCAAAGATTGTTCCCCTTCATGGTGTTCCATTGGAAATAAGCTCAGACCGTGGAAGTATTTTCACTTCTCATTTCTGGAAGAGCTTTCAAGAAGCATTGGGCACCAAACTTCTGTTCAGCACAGCTTACCACCCTCAGTCTCAGGGGCAAGTCGAAAGAGTCAATCAGATTCTCGAGGATATGCTCAGAGCATGTGGTCTCTCCTTTGGCATGAAATGGGAGGATTGCCTTCCATATGCTGAATTCTCCTACAACAACAGCTACCAGGCAAGCCTAGGCATGGCACCATTTGAGGCACTGTATGGTCGCAGATGCAGGAGTCCAATCAATTGGTCTGGAGCTGGTGAACGTTCACTTTTAGGCCCTGACATTGTTAAGGAAGCCGAGGAGAAAGTTCGTATCATTCGTGACAATCTCAGGATTGCTCAATCTCGTCAGAAGAGCTATTATGATAGCAAGCACAGGGATATGGTCTATGCACCTGGTGATAAGGCATATCTCCGTGTAACTCCCCTCAGAGGAACTCATCGTTTCGGTGTGAAAGGAAAGCTTGCACCAAGATACATTGGCCCTTTCAACATCCTCTCAAGACGTGCAGAGAATGCTTATCGTCTTGAACTTCCAGAAAAACTATCCAAAGTGCACGATGTGTTCCACGTGTCACAACTCAAGAAGTGTTTCAAAGATCCAGATCGTGCAGTTGATCATGATTCCATTGAATTGCAAGATGATCTATCTTATGAGGAGCACCCTATTCGAATTCTCGATGAGACCGAGCGTAAGACTCGCAACAAGAGCACCAAGTTCTTGAAAGTCCAATGGTCGCATCATTCTGATAAAGAGGCAACGTGGGAGACCGAAGAGGATCTTCGCAAGAAGTATCCGGACCTTTTCACTTCTCCGTAGGAATCTCGGGGCGCGATTCCTTCAAGGGGGGGCGTTTTGTAACATCCAAGTATGCAAAACCCTAGTTGTTTTACTTCTTTGTCTAATTTAAGCAATGCATCATGTCATCATCCCCATATTTATTTCCGTTTGCATTGTTTTCATAATAAAAGCCAAACTTAATCAACCTTTGTTTTCACACTTGTCTGTTACCTTTCTTTCAAAAAATAAAGATTTGCAAACCCAAAAACATAACCATTTTTGAATTCATGTTGATACCAAATCAAACTATTTCAACATTGCCTAATTATCTTAGGGGTACCCTATTTAAAATGTTGGGTTTTGTTAATGATCTTTAATATTAAAAATATCACCTAAATTTGGTTCCAATTTCAAAAGCCATCAAACATTTAAATTTTTGAAAATAAAAGTTGCCACATGTTAGTTTTTGACCTAAGGAGCTTCTCCAATTTTTTTCCAAATTTTTCCATCAACCAAACCTATTCTTTTCTTACCAATTCAATTTCAGCAGGAAAAAAAAACACAAACCGAATTAATAAAAGGGAAAAAAAAACGTTTAGGAGGGGGAGAAGGCCCAGCCCACCAAGGGGCAGCCCGCTCGGTCTCCTCCTACCTCCGTACGGAGGATGACGTCCATGGAGGACAGCGACAGGCGCCTCCTCCCCAACCACCCGATGGAAACCCCACCTCCTATATCTTCTCCTCCTCTCCCCTCCCGTGGCTAAACCCTAACCCTAGACGCATCTCCCCCTCCTATCTTCCCCAGCCGCCGCCGCCTCGAGGGAGAGCTCCCTCCTCTGCTGGTGCCACGGCCACCGGCCGCCGACGCACCTCGCCGCCGCATCCGCCACCCATCGGCCGCGCCGAGCACGCCCCTGCGTAGAGGGTGAGGCAGCCTTTCCATTCCCACTCCTTCCCTCTCCTTTTTCCTGCGAATTGGTCATCAATTTCTTGCCCGAAGATCGCCTAGGTGCCCTCTGTTCGTTCATGTCTGTAACCATCTGCAGCACGTACGCTTGCAGGTTCAGATAGCATCTCGTTGACAAAGGTTAAAACCCCACCAGCACCGTAACCAACAGCAAACGCAGCGATACCCTACTGGTTGATGCGCGCGTAGAGAACCCCCAGGTCCCAGGTTCGATTCCCATCCCCACACCTTTTCTTGTTTTATTTCGGTACAGCCAGTACCAATAGCTTATCCCCAGCCGAGTTGCAATCCCACCAACACAGCACATCTAGCCTAGTGGTTGAGTTCCTTGCATCAACCAGGAGGTGGAGGGATCAAGTCCCCTCTCTCCCAATTAAAACCAAGTTTTATTTTTACAATGTTTTGGTACTGAAATATTTAGCAAATCACCACTAAGCCCCTGGCCCTTATTTCTAGCCCCTGGAAATTTTTTTTTCCTAAGTCCCTAGAGGCATTAAAATGGCAGATTGCACCCTATACTTCTAAAATGCATAACAAATTCATTTTAACTCCAATTTTCACTTTTTAAATATGTTTTCTGTCCAAAATTAAATGCTCTATCCAAATATAAAATTTGTTTACTGTTTTGAATATTTTAAATTGGTGCAAAATTTGAATTCTTGTCAAATTCCCTTAAATTTGCAAAATTCATAACTTGTTCATAAAAATTCCAAATTTCACAAACCAAATATGTTTTTCAATCAACTTTTCATGTACTTTCCAAATATAAATTTTGTTTTCTGGTTTGAATAATTTAAATTGCCTAAACAATTTAAATCTTGATTAATGCAATTAAAAATTGTTTAATATTGTTTAATTCATAATTAAATAATCCAAAGTCCAATTTCAAAATGTGAAACATGTAATCCAACTAAAATTTGATAACCTTTTCAAATATCAACTTTGTTATTTGTTTTGCACCTTTAACTTGATGAAAACAACACTACTTGTTTAACACCATTAAGTAACAATATTTTCCAAACTTGATTAATGTTTTCTAAAAATGGTTAACTATCATTCCAATTGCATTTAAATTGTTATCTTCTTGTTATTCATCATGCATGCATCATGCTAACTCACCAACACCTGATGCTTAGTGTTAGAACAATTAATTCAACTCTAAGGCATGGGTTTGCCATATGCAATCTTTGCATATGGAATCCATTTAAACTTGTGTATCATATCCACTAGTTTATTTTGGTGCATCTATTAAACATGACATGCATCATTCCAATGTTTGTGCACCTATGCCATGTATTGATTGCCGTCTTCCTTCGTTGTTGTTTTTGCTTCTTCTCGCTTAGACGACGACGTTGGTACCGACGAGCCTTACGACACCACTACTCAGGACCTAGCCCAGTACGAGACTGAGCTGCCAGGCAAGTTATCACTCACATGAATCATCGAGTTCTCTTCCACACTTGTTGTCGATACTATCCTTTTGTCTACTATTGCTAGCCCTATGTATCGTTGCTATTCTCCGAACCCATCACATGATTCCCTGAACCAATGATATTGCCTCACCTCCATACCCACAGCCTTTGTTTGTGCCTGTTCTTATCTAGCATGCTTAGGGTTGCTTTTGCTCGAGCCTGTTGTCGGTTACTTCTTTTATTATCGTGCTAATATTATCTGTTACCGTTCCGGGGGCTCGAATGTTAATCAATCAATCCTGTCAATGCTGCTATTAATAATAACTTGATGATAAGGCACCGGCAGGAGGCCCTTTGTGGTTTTGAGGCCTGCTAGTGTCGACCCTAATAGGAAAAGGGTCTTGTCTACTGATCCATGATGAGCGCACTACCCGCATGTGGGAAGCGAGTATGGGCGCCCCCCTCAACTTGACTCGATTCGCATCTCGTCCAAATCGCCGTACTAGTTCGGGCTTTCCATTTGCTGCATCATATGCAGGTACGAACCCGAGGCCAGGGTGGAACTTTTGTAGTCGGCATTTAGGGCGGCGTGGTCTTCCAGTGCTATGAGGGTCCTCCTTTTCTTCGGGGGGCTCGATTAGCCGCGCACGCACAGCACGCGGTGCTTTGGGCTTGATGCGAAGAACAGTTGGTTGTGTTGAGTGTCTCGCTTGGTGGGTTTGATTCCCATCTGGCGGGATATTCTTACGTGTACGGTTACTATGGTGCACCCCTGCAGGGATAAATCTTCTCGAGAAGCCGTGTTTTCCGCGGTTATGGATTACTTGGTGAAAGTACTGGCTAACAAGTACTCAGGACAACTTCAACATAATGATCAATCATGTTCACCCAATGACTAATAACTTGACTAGTAATAGGTTATTCACACAATAACTTGTTTCACCTTATTACAACGGTGTGAGTTATCCTCGGATTGCTTCTTCGGATAAGGGGCGAGATCCAGGATGGGTTTGTTTGAAGTTATCTTTCAGTTGGTTACAATTCCTCGATCTTATCTTTTCTATTAGCCGGACACAAGTAGTTATCTCTGTAGTTGGTTAGAGCAGCCCGCTGCAGCTTTTATTATACCTATCTTCTTCCGTTGATCCCAAGCATCAATGCTTGTGTTGACGGGTAACTCCTTGATGAAGTGTGAGTCTTGCTTGCCAGTACTTGGATGTACTGACCCCGTTGGGGCTGTGGTTTACGCAGAGTACGACTACGGCTACGATGATCACCAGGATGGCTACTTTGTGGAGTTCGACGACACTGCAGACGAGTAGTTGGCTGGACCCCGGGCAGGATCCATGACCTACGTGGATGGGCTTCGTTTTCTTTATTTTCTCCGGCTTCTTAAGCCTTGGATTTGTCTGTACTCAGACCCATTTGATTGCTTCCGCTGATGTAATGGATGATATGTTGGGACATGTGTCCTCTGGATGAGTGTTTTGCTATCTCTGCCTTAGTGAAGGCTATTTGCAAACTTATTTCATTCTTTTGTGTCTTAGAGACAGTTTGTGCTATCATTTCGTTCAAAGCTGTAGACGTACAGTGCGTGCTTGAATATGAAGTACGTCGACAGTAGTGCCTTAGGTTCCTAGCGGATAGTTTACTTCGACGGTGGGAGCAGGGCTTGTGTTGTCGCGCATAAGCGCAGGCCTACCAGGAAGCTGGGACGTGGGAGCAGGTATGCCCCATAATCCAAGCACCTGACTTCCAGTTCGTGCGATGAGTATCCTCTAGAAACCGGGGTGCGACAGAAATCGTGATGGTGGCGGTTGCGCAGCGTTGCCCCCGGCTGTCCCAACGGGTAGAACAGGTGACCCGGCTGTCGTGTTAACCGGTTGTCCACCGAGTTTTGCTTCTGCATGCCCAGTTCCTTGGTGCACAACCGGTATTTGCTGATCTTGCGGTTTAATGAACAGCGCGGCCGGCTGAAGTGCCCTGCCTGCCGCAGGCAGTCTCGTATGGTGCCTCTGATTATAGGCTCTAGCCATTTCGCTTGTATACGATCCTCTAACTCATCCAACTGACGTTGACGCTCGTCCATCTGTTGTTTCTCGGCTTCCACGTCTTTCCTCTGTTGTTCCAGCGCTCGACGAGCCACATCCAGGTCTCTGGCCCGGGCCGCCGCGTTCTCCGGGGTTATCACCGTTGCTAACACTGTGGGATCCAATATCAAGTTGTTGCTGAACAGAGCCGGATTGGGTGGATGTGACGTTCCTGCACCGGCTGTTATGTTCGTCCTAAATCCGAACATGTTCCTGCGATGCGTAGTTTCCCCTGTCTCGCTGGTGACGGACGCCTGCTCTCCATCGACCCGGATTCCAGCCGGGTTTCCGTTAATCGGAGTCTGTTGTTGGGCTAGCGCTTGCACCGCACCAGCCGCGGCTGTCGA
Source organism: Alopecurus myosuroides (assembly GCA_028641055.1). Taxonomy (NCBI): domain Eukaryota; kingdom Viridiplantae; phylum Streptophyta; class Magnoliopsida; order Poales; family Poaceae; genus Alopecurus; species Alopecurus myosuroides. Next base: position 26,368,379 of record CM054063.1, read on the forward strand.
CACATCACCCTGTTTAGATTTATCGCAGGGGCTGTGTAGACCGCGACTCGGCGCGCAATGCCTGGTGAAGATTCGTATTCTTCTTCCTCGCAACTATCTTCTTCATACCGATCTTCGAACAGGTGCAGGATAGACTCGGTATCATCATCTCCTGTACCCCGGCCACGCGGAGTCCATGCCGGCTCCTCCGGCTGTTCCCTTTTCGTGGTGGGTGCTTTCTCCGGTTCTGCAGTGCCCACCGACTGTTCTCCATCCGATTGAACACAAGTGGCGGCTCCTGACAAGATGTACGTACCATGCCTACGAAGACATTGACCCGGCCGATCGTGACGACAAATCCGGTTTCTAGCTGCTACGACTCTGGCCCCCAGCCGGAATCGTCGACGATCTTCTCTCCTTCGGGGTTGGTGACGATATCGCCGATAACGAGGTTCTTCATGCTTTCCAGAGTTTCTCCCGTGATGTAAACACCTTTGGACATAGGCCCCATGGTGGGCGCCAACTGTCGTGGGAAAGTCACAGCAGATGTTACCGGTGGTAACTTAGGTTGGGGTAAATCGACTCCGGTGTTTGGGAGAGGGTTTAGCTCAGATCGAGGACGAGATTTATCCTGGTTCAGCCTCTCCATTGGAGATAATAGCTTACTTCCATCTAGGATCATACTAATGAGCGATCTGGAGGCTCGGGCTGCAATGTCGCCGAGACTCCGATCTAGGGTTACAAATACTTGATTTCGTATGACTAGAATAACTCGAATGTCTCTGATATTTATTAATCTGCCTCTACGCCCTAGAAGCCAGTTTATATATAACACCCGGTTTCCTGGCTTTCCTTACAAGATACAACTAGAGTCCTATTCGGGGTCTACACATAGCCCTAAGTTACTCTTAGTGACCCCTAAGTCTTGGACTCCAGGGTTTGCACCGTGTTTCAGGTCTTCTAGAACTTTCCTTGCCTCGAGCCGGGTTACCAACACAACCGCTGGCCCATTAGTGAGACCCGGCCCATTATCATATTACAAGGTCTCGTGTACGTAGATTCCTTCCTGCCGGGTCTTGTCCCTCTGCATGGGCCTGCCGGGTTATCGTCCCCCCAACAGTTTTAGTTCGTCGTAAGACGTTGCGAATCATGAGCCAGCACGTGTACCAACACGGCATGTCCATGTCGAAACGTTTCCGTGACGTGTTTATATCGTCGGGATTTCCATCCAACAAGGTGCCGCCTCATGGACGTACCATATAGTACCACGTGTCCTCGTATTCATTGGCATGGAAAATACTATACTAGTTTTCACAGCAAAGCAAACACAAAAAATACATGAATTCCGAATAATGTCAGAACATAGCTCGCCAGCAAAGGCAGTCTAATACAGTTCAATAGACAACAAGCGGTTTTACCAAGGGCTACCCAGTTCCATATCTCGGAGGATCTTGAGCCAACATGCCACCTATAAGGGTTTTGTACATTTCTTGACTCTTCTTCATACCTTTGTGTTCCTTCGTCATACGCAACAATTCTTGTCGATACTTCATCCTATATGCATCAGCTTGTTCCTTGGCCTGCTTCAACTCATCAACTAAGACTGCAGGTCCTACCTCTCTTTTCTCTCAGAATCAAGTTGAAGGTGAAGCTGAGACTTTGTTGCTCTTGCACTGGTTGTGACCCCACCTATGGTATTCAGGAGAGAACACTTTAGACGGTTCTTGGTCAGCACGGGAGCGACAGCTTCAGTGGCAGAAAGAGGTTCCTTGACAGCGCCATCTACTAAAGTACGTTCTAGCATATGATATTGCATTTCTTCCTATAAAGCATGTAAAAGCTTTAAATGAAATAGAAGCTGAACTAGCTTGTAAGGAACATTGATATCATGATAAGCTTGTACATAACAAATATGCAAATAGCAGATGACAAGCAATTCAACACGCATGACAAGCTTGTAAGGAACATAAATGAAAAACATCACATGACAGGCATGTAAGGAAACATGGCTGAAAATAGCAGACGACAAGCATGTACAAAACATAGACGAAAATAGCAGCTCACGAGGATAGATGAACTAGCATATGAAAAGAAAGCAGCATGCATGTGCATAAACTATGAGATGACAAGCATATGTGAAATAGCAGGAGTTCGCATCAGAATCCACAAAGGGAAGCATCAGTACGTATCTAGAAGAATTTATTGAGGTAATTGTTGATCCCAGAGATAAACAGAATTCTCAGGGACTTACAATTGCTCTTTTCATGGGCGAAGAGAATCAACGTATCTTGCTATTGTGCGTAGCTTTGAACAATTCAAAGGCATCTTCCCCCATGTTCCAGCAAACCTCGTAGCTACGAGAACCTGTGGCGCTATGGAACTGGACGGCCTGTCTGCTTTGCCTGGCTTTCAAACAAGCCATCTACATAAACGAAGTATGAACTGATTAGACACAGTCCAGGTTATGGAATAGAAACAGTGGCAAGGTATAGTGAACAAAGACAGTACGTGTTTCCTGTCTGAGGACCAGTTATCGACTAGCCTGCACATTCTGCTTCTCTCATGCGCCCAACTGCATCAGGAGGCGTTCGTACAACTCTACTCTTGTCTCTAACGCTGTCAAAAAATTCTTGCTTCAGAATATGGCGTCTTTGTCTTGTACAGTTCTTGAAATGCATCAGAAGAGATTGACGAATAACAAGGTCTCTTGGGTTCAGATGAAACTTTGACTGAAACAAAAGAAAGAGAACTTTTCAGTTATATGAACAACAATGGAATGAACTAGAAGGTTGGGTTACAAAACTTACAGACACATGGCCATGGTAGGTGGAAAATATATCTTCCCTTCCCTTATACACTTTCCAATGGGGGAAGATAGGGACAGTGTGCTTGACAGCTAATGAACACGCAGTAGCATACATGGCAGCAATCTTTGGGTCCACTAGCCTTGTCTTTCCCAGAGGAATAACAATTATGATCCTGGTTCTTCTCCTCCCAGCCGCACCACTCGAAACAATGTCTTCACATGGGTAATCTAGAGAAATTGTGGCATTCCTAGGGTTAATATTCTGCATTTTCGATTTCCCTCCACACATGGCCCCTCGTAGAGCATGCAATCTATGTGATATGTCATCTTGCTCTTCGTTGCAGGCACCTTGCTCCTTGACTTAGGAACCTTGCCCCTCGCCTAGGAATGGTGGCAGTTCGCCTTGAACACCTGGCAGCGCACAGTAGGGAGGTGCATGCTCGCATTGGGCAGCTTCCTGCTGGCCTTGGGGAGCTGCCACCACGTCTTGGACCACTGGTTGCTTGAGTTCGTCATCTGCATATGGATGGACATGGGCAACTGCATGCTCGCGATGGGCCTTGACGCGCTTCCGTTTACAACCATGTCCACCAGGAGGCATCTTTTTCCTACTAGATGTACTCTTGACCTTAATGTTCCTAAGCTACACGGTTCAGATGTACAAAATCAACTAGGATAGTAGCACAAAATACATGGCAGAATAGTAATTAAGCCAGCAGTTCCACACAATATAAGTACCTTTATTGTTGAGCTATCATGCAAGGCCGGCATGCCTTATCGAGATGGTGGACATGGTATAAATTGAAATAAATAGCTTGCACTATAAGTCTAGAATTGATGATTTATGCGAATAAATGAACATAAATAGCGCATACATGTTCTTTGCAAATAGCCTTATCTTGCATTGGGATGTGACAACATAGAGTTAGAAAATCTTAGTGATGCAATTCGCTGTTTGACCATATCATATCATTAAACTAATTTGTGGAACTAAGTATGATAGGATTGCAGGAGAAGTGATATTAAGCTTTATACAAGCTCAAAAATAAGCAAACTCTGACCAAAGGAACTTGACAGCCACCAGGCAGGCAAGGTGGCAGATCTTGAAGACGACCTGGACGGCGAGGTGGAAGGTCTTCTCGCGAGGTAACAAATCTGGACGGCGAGGTGGCAGATCTGGATGGCGTCCTGGACGGAGAGGTGGAAGCCCGGGAAGGCGAGCTGAGAGGTGGGGTGGACGACCGGGGACGGCAAGGTGGAAGGCCGGGAAGGCAAGCTGCACGACGAGGTGGAAGACCGGGGACAGCCAGGTGGAAGCCCGGGAAGGTGAGCTAAAGAGCGGGGTGGAAGGCCGGGGCGGAGTAGATGTGGTTTAGGAGGAAAGGGGGATTTCGGACAAGAAGAGGAGGGGAAATTTTGGCGAGGGGGAAGATAAGAGGGAGAGGTTCGAAATTTAGGGCGGCATAGGCGGCAAAGTTTTTGGTCGATAATTTGGGTGGGCGGCGCGAAATTTTCTGCGCCCGCCATATTTTGGTACATTGGCTGGAGAACATTGCTGGCTGTTGGATACATGATGGATGGCCTAAAAAGATAAACATTATTGAAATATATTATTTAAGGATAATGGGAAGACATCTATAAATTACTGACATAAACTATTACTAATAATAAATAAATTACCCTACCATTGTATTGGGTGTTCCTTCGGCCTTACCTAACACAATCAAGAAATTGGTTCCACTTTGCTACCCCTTTCCGGCTCATGTAGATGGGGTAGAACGACAATTCCGTCTATTTCCTAGTGGGGCTATGGTTTATCCGGAGAGGGGGCCTCGGATCGTCTGAATGCCACAAATCCCATTACACGCCACACCACGTGTGATAGAGTGTGCCATGGGTCTTGGATGCCCAAAATTAACTCGCTCTCTGTGTTCGGGTTGCACCGGCGTCGGATTCTCTCTCGCGGGCTCCGACACTAATTAATGAGAGCCTGAAACTCCCGGGTGTGACGGAACTGGGGGAATCTTGCCAAGAGGTGTGCCCTACAATTCTCTTGGGTGTTCCTTGGGCCTAACCTAACACAACCAAACGATTATTTCCACTTTTCTACCCCCTTTCAGTTTAGTGTGTCATGGTTTTGGACACGCGAGATTAGCTCCCTCTTTGTGTTAGGGTTTCACCGGTGTCGGATTCTCTCTCGCGGGTTCCAGGACTAATTAATGAGAGCCCAAATCTCCCGGGTGTGAGGGAACTGGGAATGTTGCCAAGAGGTGTGCCCTACCATTATCTTGGGTGTTCCCTGGGCCTAACCTAACGCAACCAAACTGTTAGTTCGACTTTTCTACCCATTCCGGCTCATGTAGATGGGGCAGAACGACAGTTCCGTCTTTTTACCCAACGGGGCTATGGTTTCTGCGGAGAGGTGGCTCCAGATCGTCTTAATGCCACCTAATACCATGGTATACCATATCATGTTTGTTAGAGTGTGTCATGGGTCTTTGATGCCCAAGTGTCCCTCGCTCTCTATGTAAGGGCTTCACCGGCGTCGGATTCTCTCTAGCGGGTTTCAAGACTACTTAGAGCCCGAAACTCCCGGATTGGACAGAACTAGGGGAATCTTGCCAAGAGGTGGACCCTAACATTTTATTTGGTGTTCCTCCGGCCTAACCTAAAACAACCAAACATTTGGTTCCACTTTTCTACCCCTTTCGTCTCACGTAGAGGGGCCAAAACAGCAGTTCCGCCTTTTTCCCCAACGGGGTTATGGTTTCTCCGGAGGGGGGCTCCGGATCGTCTGGATGCCACCAAATCCCATGGTATACCATACCATGTGTATTAGAGTGTGTCATGGGTCTTGGATTCCCAATAGTCCCTCGCTCTCTGCGTTAGGGCTTCACCGGCGTCAGATTTTTCTAGCGGGTTCCAGGACTACTCAGAGCCCGAAACTCCCGGATTTGGCGGAACTAGGGAAATCTTGCCAAGAGGTGGACCCTAAAATTTTCTTTGGTGTTTCTTGGTCCTAACCTAACACAAACAAACCGGTGGTTCCACTTTGCTACCCCCTTTCATCTCACGTAGAGGGACCAGAATGGTATGGTTTTTCCGGAGGAGGCTCCGAATCGTATGAATGCCACCAAATCCCATGGTATGACATACCATGTGTGTTAGAGTGTGCCATGGTCTTGGATAACCGAGATTACCTCGCTCTCTATGTTAGGGTTTCACTGGTCTGAGATTTCAATCTCGCGGGTTCCCGGACTAATTATTGAGAGCCCAAAACTCCCGAGTGTGAAGGAACTAGGGGAATCTTGCCAAGTGTGCCCTACCACTCTCTTGGGTGTTCCTTTGGCCTAACCAAACACAACCAAAATGTTATTTCCACTTTGCTACCCCCTTCCGGCTCACGTAGATGGGGCAGAACGACAGTTCCGTCTTTTTTCCCAGCGGGGCTATGGTTTCTCCGAAGAGGTGGCTCCAGATCGTTTGAATGCCACAAAATACAATTTGCACGCCATACCATGTGTGCTAAAGTGCGGAATGAGTCTTGGTCGCCCACTTCCCTCACTCTCTGTGTTATGGTTTCACTGGTGTCGTATTCTCTGTCGCGGGTTCAAGGACTAATTAATGAGAGCCCAAAACTCCCGGGTGTGACGGAACTGCGGAAATCTTGCCAAGAGGCGGGCCCTACAGTTCTCTTGGGTGTTCCTTGAGCGTAACCTAACAGAACCAAGAATTTAGTTCCACTTTTCAACCCCCTTCCGACTCTCGTAGATGGGGCAGAATGATAGTTCCGTCTGTTTCCCCATCGGGGCGATGGTTTCTCCGGAGGGAGCTCCGGCTCATCTGAATGCCACCAAATCCCATGGTATACCATAACACGTGTGTTAGAGTGTGTCATGGGTCTAGGATGCCCAAGAGTACCTCTCTCTCTGTGTTAGGGCTTCACCGGCGTCAGATTCTCTCTAGCGGGTTCCAGGACTACTTACTTAGAGCCCGAAACTCTCGGATTTGACGGAACTAGGGGAATCGTGCCAAGAGGTGGACCATAACATTTCCTTGTTCCTAACCTAACACAACGAAACAGTTGGTTCTACTTTGCTACCCGTAGAGGGGCCAAAACGGCAGCTCCGGCTTTTTCCCCAGCAGGGCTATGGTTTCTCCGGAGGGGGCTCCGGATCGTATGAATGCCACTAAATACCATGGTATGACATACCATGTGTGTTAGAGTGTGTCATGGTGTTTTATACCCGAGAGTACCTCTCTCTGTGTGTTAAGCTTCACCGGCGTCGTTTTCTCTATCACGTGTTCCAGGACTACTTAGAGCCCGAAACTCTCGGATCTTACGGAACAGTGGGAATCTTTCCAAGAGTTGGGCCCTACCATTGTATTGGGTGTTCCTTCGGCCTAACCTAACACAACCAAGAAATTGGTTCCACTTTGCTACCCCCTTCCGACTCAGGTAGATGGGGCAGAATGACAATTCCGTCTTCCCAGCGGGGCTATGGTTTATCCGGAGAGGGGGCTCTGGATCATCTGAATGCCACCAAATCCCATTACACGCTGCACCACGTGTGATAGAGTTTGGAATGGGTCTTGGATGCCCAAGATTCACTCGCTCTCTGTGTTAGGGTTTCACCGATGTCGGATTCTCTCTGGCGTATTCCAGGACTACCTAGAGCCCGAAACTCTTGGATCTGACGGAGCTGGGGGAATATTTCCAATAGGTGGGACCTACAATTGTATTGGGTGTTCCTTCCGGCTCATGTAGATGGGGCAGAACGACAATTCTGTCTATTTCCTAGCGGGGCTATGGTTTATCCGGAGAGGGGGATCCGGATCGTCTGAATGCCACCAAATTCCATTACACGCCACACCGCGTGTGATAGAGTGTGCCATGGTCTTGGATACCCGAGATTACCTCCTTCTCCATGTTAGGGTTTCAGCGGTGTCGGATTCTCTCTCGCGGGTTCCAGGACTAAGTAATAAGAGCCCGAAACTCCTGTGTGTGACGGAACTGGGGGAATCTTGCCAAGAGGTGCGCCCTACCATTATCTTGGGTGTTTCTTGGGCCTAACCTAACACAACAACAAAAATTAATTCGACTTTTCTACCACTTCCGGCTCACGTAGATGGGGTAGAACGACTGTTCCGTCTTTTTCCCCAACGGGGCTATGGTTTCTCCGGAGAGGTGGCTCCAGATTGTCTAAATGCCACCAAATCCCATGGTATAACATATCATGTGTGTTAGAGTGTGTCATGGGTCTTGGATGCCCAGGTGTCCCTCGCTCTCTCTGTAAGGGCTTCAACAGCGTCGGATTCTCTCTAGCGGGTTCCATGACTACTTAGAGCCCGAAACTCCCGGATTTGACGGAACTAGGGGAATATCGCCAAGAGGTGGACCCTAACATTTTATTTGGTGTAGCTTGGGCCTAACCTAACACAACCAAACATTTTCTTCCACTTTGCTACCCCTTTCGTCTCATGTAGAGGGGCCAAAACGACAGTTCCGCCTTTTTCCCCAACGGGGCTATGGTTTCTCTCCGGAGGGGGGCTCCGGATCGTATGGATTCCACCAAATCCCATGGTATACCATACCATGTTTGTTATAGTGTGTCATGGGTTTTGGATGCCCAAGAGTCCTTCACTCTCTGAGTTAGGGCTTCACCGGCGTCGGATTCTTTCTAGCGGGTTCCAGGACTACTTAGAGCCCGAAACTCCCGGATTTGACGGAACTAGGGGAATCTTGCCAAGAGGTGGTCTCTAAATTTTTCTTTGGTGTTTCTTGGTCCTAACTTAACACAAATAAACTGTTGGTTCCACTTTGCTACCCCCTTTCGGCTCACGTAGAGGGGCGAGAACGGCAGTTCCGCCTTTCCCCCCAACGGGGCTATGGTTTTTCTGGAGAGGGCTCCGAATCATATGAATTCCACAAAATCCCATGGTATGACATACCATGTGTGTTAGAGTGTGCCATGGTCTTGGATACCCGAGATTACCTCGCTCTCTATGTTAGGGCTTCATCGGTGTCGTATTTCAATCTCGCGGGTTCCAGGACTAATTAATGAGAGCCCGGAACTCCCGGGTGTGAAGGAACTGGGGGAATCTTGCCAGGTGTGCCCTACCATTCTCTTGGGTGTTCCTTGGGCCTAACCTAACACAACCAAACAATTATTTCCACTTTGCTACCCCCTTCCGGCTCACGTCGATGGGGCAGAACGACAGTTCCCTCTTTTCCCTAGCGGGGCTATGGTTTCTCCGGAGAAGTGGCTCCAAATCGTTTGAATACCACAAAATCCAATTTACAGGCCATACCATGTGTGATAGAGTGTGGCATGGGTCTTGGATGCCCACTTCCCTCGCTCTCTGTTTTTGGGTTTCAACGGTGTCGTATTCTCTCTCGCGGGTTCAAGGACTAATTAATGAGAGCCCGAAACTCCCGGGTGTGACGGAACTGGTGGAATCTTTCCAAGAGGCGGGCCCTACAGTTCTCTTGGGTGTTCCTTGGGACGAACCTAACAGATCCAAGAAGTTAGTTCCACTTTTCTACCCCCTTATGACTCTCGTAGATGGGGCAAAATGACAGTTCCGTCTTTTTCCCCATCTAGGCTATGGTTTCTCCGGAGGGAGCTCCGGATCCTCTGAATGCCACTTATAGTGTGTCATGGGGAACTAGGGGAATCTAGCCAAGAGGTGGACCGTAACATTTTCTTTGGTGTTCCTTGTGCCTAACTTAACACAACCAAATAGTTGGTTCCACTTTGCTACCCCCTTCTGGCTCACGTAGAGGTGCCAAAACGGACCGCCTTTTTCCTCAGCGAGGCTATGCATGCTTTCTCCGGAGGGGGCTCCCGACCGTCTGAATGCCACCAAATCCGATGGTATGACATACCATGTGCGTTAGAGTGTAATGGTCTTGGATTCCTCGCTCTTTGTGTTAGGGTTTCACCGGTGTCGGATTCTCTCTCGCGGGTTCCAGGACTAATTAATGAGAGCCCGAAACTCCCTAGTATGACGGCACTGGTGGAATCTTGCCAAGAGGTGCGCCATATAATTACTTGAGTGTTCCTTGGGCCTAACCTAACACAACCAAATGGTTAGTTCCACTTTTCTACCCCTTACAGCTTGCGTAGATGGGGCAGAACGACAGTCCCATCTTTTTCCCCATCGGGGCTATAGTTTCTCCGGAGGGGACTCCGGATCGTCTGAGTGCCACAAAATCCCATGGTATACCATATCATGTCTGTTAGAGTGTGTCATGGCTTTGGGGTTTCCAAGAGTCCCTCGCTCTCTATGTTAGGGCTTGACCGGCGTCAGATTCTCTCTAGCGGGTTCCAGGACTACTTAGAGCCCGAAACTCCCGGATTTGACGGAACTAGGGGAATCTTGCCAAGAGCTGGACCCTAACATCCTATTGGGTGTTCTTTGGGCATAACGTAACACAACCAAACTGTTAGTTCCACTTTTCTAACCCCTTTCAGCTCACGTAGAGGGAGAGAACGACAGATCTGTCTTTTCCCCAGCGTGGCTAGCTATGCACGGTTTTTCCCGAGGGGGGCTCCGGATCGTATGAATGCCACCAAATACCATGGTATGAAATACCATGTGTGTTAGGGCTCCACCGGCGTCAGATTATCTCTGTCAGGTTCCAGGACTTCTTAGAGCCCGACTTCCTTCTCTATGTGTTTCTCTCTCGATTTTACATGCCCTATTGGCCCGAAACTCCCAGAACGGAGAAACGTGAGGGAATCTTGTGAAGAGTTGGGTCATACCATTGTCTTGGGACTTTCTAGTGTCCACCCTAACACATCCAAGCAAGTAGATAATCCTTTATAAAAAAAAGGCACGATATCACTGAATAATCAACACAATTCAGATAAGCTTGGTTTTTAAAAATTTGAATCTGCATTTTGTCTTTCAAAAAAATCGGGGAAATTGTTTTTATTCTGTCAGATCAAATCGATGGAGTATTTTGTGGTTAAGTTATTATTATTCTTTATTAATTGTTTTCTTTCCATTTCAAATTATTTTTCTTCTCTTTTGTGAAATGTTTTGGGCAACTGGCGCTAGGTCGGCCCTTTATTGCGCGGGAGACGAAGCGTCAACCCCTTCGGGAAGGCACCCCCTTTAATCTGGGCTCATCTTCCCCTTTGTCTCTTCTAGTCATATCACTCGATCTATCTCTCTCACTGCCTTCCTGAGCTTCCCCTCTCTCCGTCGGTGGGTTTTCTTCCGCCGGGACTTCGACAGCACCGCGACGACCATCCTCGGCGGGAAACGAAGGCCAGGCCTCCTCTTCTTCCCTGGGCAGGCAGGATCTTCATCGGCTTTTTTCAGATCACCGTGTGCATCGTCCCTTCCTATTCAAGGGCTTTGGCAATGGCGGTAAGATGATATCTAACCCTCTTATCCCTTGTATGTATCGTAGATCTGTAGATTGAGCTCGATTTTTCTGCGTAGCACGACATGCACGGTAGATCTACATGGTTTTACTGTTCATTCTGCGTCTCTGCTTCGTATTTTCTCCCGTAGACGTTGTTTTCATATATGGCTTATGTTTCAGATATCTGGCAAGCTTAGTTCATCTATTTCCACCATGATTTCGATAGGTTATGGTTTAATTCCGTACCCGATTTGGGTGCTTCGGTTAGATTAGGCTTAGATTTGGGTTTTTTTGCTTTGACAACTTAGATTTGGTTTTTTTGCAAGGGTATTTCAATTTTGGCCAATTATTGACACTTTGGCTAATGATTTACCGAGGCAAGGTGCTAGTAGTGACTATACTTGTTGTACTTAGAAATTTTGAGGTCAGATTCATTTTTTATGTGCATTTTCCATTGTTCCACCTGTTTTTATTTTGTGTATCCTCATTTATCAACATGATGAATGTCCTCCTAGTTATATGCCGATGATTAAACTAGGCCGTGGTAAAGGCCGAGAGAGTGTCTAAAATACCTTGTAGTGTATACAATTTGAGTGTTTGTATTCGTATATGCTATTTTATACACTCTCTCGGCATTTGGTTTGCATGGCAATGATATATGAGGCTCGTATTACATTTGTTTCTATTGTTCAACTTTTATTTGCCTTGAATGTCCTCCTAGTTATGTGCCGATGATTAAACTAGGCCATGGTAAAGGGAAAGAGAGTGTCTATTATACCTTGTAGTGTATACAATTTGAGTATTTGTATTCGTATATGGTATTATAGGAACCTGCTTGGCCTTGGTTTGCATGGCAATGATATCAGAGGCTCGTATTACATTTGTTTCTATTGTTCCACATTTGTTTGCCTTGAATGTCCTCCTTGTTATATGCCGATGATTTAAACTAGGCCATGGTAAAGGTAAAGAGGGTGGTTATAATACCTTGTAGTGTATACAATTTGAGTATCTGTATTCGTAGATGCTATTATAACTACTCCTTTTTCCCTTGAGTATCTGTATACCTTGTAGTGTATATATGAGGCTCATATTACATTTGTTTCCATTGTTCCACTTTTTCATTACCTTGAATGTCCTCGTTATATGTCGATGATTTAAACTAGGCCCTGGTAAAGGCTAAGAGAGTGTCTACAATACCATGTAGCGTATACGATTTGAGTATTTTTATTCCTATATGCTATTATAGGGACTCGACTGGCCTTTGGTTTGCATGGCAATGATATATGAGGCTCGTATTACATTTGTTTCCATTGTTCCACTTTACTTTGCCTAGAATGGCCTCGTTGTTATATGCGAATTATTAAACTAGGCCATGGTAAAGGCAAAAAGAGTGTCTACAATACCTTCTAGTTTATACAATTTGAGTATTTGTATTCGTACATGCTATTGTAGCTACTTCTTTTTGCCTTGTTTTTCTTGGCAATGATATATGAGGCTTGTTTTACATTTGTTTCCATTGTTCCACTTTACTTTGCGAATGTCCTCCTTGTTATATGCCGATGATTAAACTAGGCCAAGGTAAAGGAAAACAGAGGGCTTCAATACCGTGTAGTGTATACAATTTGAGTATTTGTATTCGTACATGCTATTGGTGCTCTCTTGTTGCCTTTGCTTGCACGGAAATAGTATCTGAGGCTCGTATTACATTTGTTTCTATTGTTCAACTTTTATTTGCCCTGAATGTCCTCCTAGTTATGTGCCGATGATTAAACTAGGCCATGGTAAAAGCAAAGAGAGTGTCTATAATACCTTGTAGTGTATACAATTTGAGTATTTTTATTCGTATATGCTATTATAGGCACCCGCTTTGCCTTGGTTTGCATGGCAATGATATCTGAGCCTCGTATTACATTTGTTTCTATTGTTCCACATTTCTTTGCCTCGAATGTCGTCCTTGTTATGTGCCGATGATTTAAACTAGGCCATGGTAAAGGTAAAGAGGGTGGTTATAATACCTTGTAGTTTATACAATTTGACTATCTGTATTCGTACATGCTATTATAACTACTCCTTTTTCCCTTGAGTATATGTATACCTTGTAGTGTATATATGAGGCTCGTATTACATTTCTTTCCATTGTTCCACTTTTTCGTTGCCTTGAATGTCCTCGTTATATGCCGATGATTTAAACTAGGCCCTGGAAAAGGCTAAGAGAGTGTCTATAATACCATGTAGTGCATACAATTTGAGTATTTGTATTTGTATATGCTATTATAGGCACTCAAATTGCCTTTGGTTTGCATGGCAATGATATATGAGGCTCGTATTACATTTGTTTCCATTGTTCCACTTTACTTTGCCTAGAATGTCCTCGTTGTTATATGCCAATTATTAAACTAGGCCATGGTAAAGGCAAAAAGAGTGTCTACAATACCTTCTAGTTTATACAATTTGAGTATTTGTATTCGTACATGCTATTGTAGCTACTTCTTTTTGCCTTGTTTTTCTTTGCAATGATATATGAGGCTCGTTTTACATTTGTTTCCATTGTTCCACTTTACTTTGTGAATGTCCTCCTTGTTATATGCCGATGATTAAACTAGGCCAAGGTAAAGGAAAACAGAGGACTTCAATACCGTGTAGTGTATACAATTTGAGTATTTGTATTTGTACATGCTATTGGTGCTCTCTTGTTGCCTTTGCTTGCACGAAAATAGTATCTGAGGCTCGTATTATATTTGTTTCTATTGTTCCACATTTCTTTGCCTTTAATGTCCTCCTTTTTATATGCCGATGATTTAAACTAGGACATGGTAAAGGGAAAGAGAGTGTCTACAATACCTTGTATTTTATACAATTTGAGTATTTGTATTCGTACATGCTATTGTAGGTACTACTTTTTCCCTTGGTTTCCATGCCAATGATATATGAGGCTCATATTACATTTGTTTCCATTGTTCCACTTTTCTTTGCCTTGGATGTCCTCCTTTTTATATGCCGATGATTAAACTAGGCCATGGTAAAGGCAAACAGAGGGCTTCAATACCTTGTAGTGTATACAATTTGAGTATTTGTATTCGTACATGATATTGGAGCTCTCTTGTTGGCTTTGCTTGCATGGCAATGATATATGAGGCTATTATTTCATTTTTTCCATTGTTCCACTTTTCTTTGCCTTGAATGTCCTTCTTGTCATATGCCGATGATTAAACTATGCCATTGTAAAGGCAAACAGAGGGCTTTAATACCTTGTAGTGTATACAATTTTAGTATTTGTATTCGTACATTCTATCGGAGCTCTCTTGTTGGCTTTGCTTGCATGGCAATGATATATGAGGCTCGTTTCACATTAGTTTCCATTGTTCCAGTTTTCTTTGCCTTGAATGTCCTCCTTGTTATATGCCGATGATTAAACTAGGCCATGGTAAAGGTAAATAGTGTGTCTATAATAGCTTGTAGTGTATACAATTTGACTATTTGTATTCGTACATGCTATTATAGGAAATCCTTTGTCCCTTGATTTTCATGACAATGATATATGAGGCTCGCATTATATTTGTTTCCATTGTTCCACTTTTCTTTGCCTTGAATGTCCTCGTTATATGCCGATGATTTAAACTAGGCCATGGTAATTGCAAAAAGAGTGTCTATAGTACCTTGTAGTGTATACAATTTGAGTATTTGTATTCGTACATGCTATTATAAGCACTCTTTTTCCCTTGGTTTACATGCCATGATAAATGCTAGGAGATCAGGTCCAATACGTGGCAGTGATACAAGGCCACGTCTTGTATAACTTCCTACTATTGGGCTCGTCCTTCTAGCAAGTGTTGGCAATGTGTTTATGAGGCTTGTTTTACACTTTTTTTTTGCATTGTTCCATATGTGTTTATTCTGACTGCATGTTACAATGAATTCTAAGGATGCCCCTTTAGTGCATGATCACCTATGTGTTTATGAGCCTTGTTATCACTCTGCACAATTTATGAGCTTATTTGGTCAATGAAGATGACTTTGACACATGTATATTTGGCTCATGCCTCACTATCTCCACCAGATGGCCAGCAAAATTAAGAACCAGACACAAATGGATGTGTCATGTCTTTGCTTTTGCTGGCCCACCTGGTGTAGAAAAGTTGTGTATGCTTGTTGTGTCTCTATGTTCCCTGAGGCCAATGATTACAGAGTTGTGACTATAGATGTTGTTTTGAATGTGCATGATCCCTTTAAGTCGATGATTAAAATGTGTCACCATATCATTGCAATGAGGGTTCCATACTATCTTGTGCAATGTACAAGCACATTCATTGTGCATTGCTCTTGGTAGTGTAGAATTACTTCTTGGATAAACATGGTAGTGCTTTTATTATGAGGCATTACCAGTTGTTCGTAGATTGGCACCAGTTTTACATAAATGTCTTCATGAAAGAATTGTTCCTTTTTAGAACCAATCTGCTTATATGCACATTTTGTAATTTCTGCTTCTTTTTTCTTGATTAACAGGGTATTCCATGCCCTGTATGCAAGAATAATTGCCCAAATGTTCATCCTTCTGCATCCAAGTTCGGTGTTGCTGTACAAGAGTGTCACCTCAAGTCAGTGGTAAGAAAACAATTCTTCTTCTTACACTTGTATTATGTGTTGTGTTTTTATTACAATATCAAATTTCGATGTTTCTTTTTATTTCTGATGCACAGGTTGTACCAATCACTGCTCGGATAGCATTCAAAAAGTTAGTAGGCGAGCGTGTGCTGTTTAGTTCGCATGGCAGGAAGTAAACCTTTCGTGTGTCAAAAGAACAGTGCAAGACCCGTTTGCATGGGACACAATGGGATCGGTTCATCGAGGAAAAGAACATCTCCGTCGGATTCGTACTAATGTTCTCCATGATACCAAGGCCTACTATCTATGTTGTTTTTATTGGCGACTCCCAAGATGACTCACTTTGCATTTCAAGCAAAGATGACTCAGTTTCAAGCGCAGATGAATCAGTTTGGAGCGTAGATGGCAGTTCTGATAATGAGATGCATGATGAGGATTCTAGCAATTCTGATGATGAGGTCCATGATGAGGATTCTGACAGTTCTGCTGATGAGAGGCATGATGATGCCAACATCGTATATGCCCAAAGAGCCCATATCGACAATCACGAGAAGAACCGCCTGGCCCGGCTTCTACCCCTTGGACCCTATGATGGGCTTCCATTTGTGACTCGTTTCACCATCACAAACTTGCGGCACTATACTATGGTATGTATCTATAAGACGACCTCCTCGTTTTGAAAGTAAATTTCCAAGAACCATGAGAAGGTCTGCTAATATGGTATGTTATCTTTCATGATTGGAAACCACCGAAGTTGATAGGGGAACACGCTGGCGTGAGGAATCATGGCAGGGTTGGCCTACGACTTAGAGCAGAAGAGCATGTCACCATCACTTCTTACAACAAGAAAACCGACGGCCGCATTATCCTCGACAAGATGGTATGGACGGTTTTCGTCCAAGGAAATAATTTTCATAATCAGCAACCTGTTTTGATCATTGTGAGGGAGAATGATGACCCTAGGTTGGATTCGCTCATTGAGATGGGGGTGATATAGAACCGGAGCAAAGGATATGCATTGTTGGTTAAGAGACTAGGCCGCTGCTGAGCTAGGCCTATGAACTTCTTATTTTGTCTTGCTCAATTGTAATTTCATTTGTTTCCTCGACTTGTTAAGGTTTAGTTTGTTTCGTAAACTTCTCAGGTATATTATCGCTGGTAGATCCCTCGTGCTAAAAACCGAGTAAAGAACAAATCGCTAATACTTAGCTGCTAAAACCTTGAGTTTAGATCAAATCTCTCGTGCAACTCATCACTATAGAACTCAACAAAATCCTGGCAAGCCAACCGTCACTGAACTTCTCGACCTCGTCGCTATCGCATAAATACGATCGAGCACGAACCACGCAACCTACCTTCTACGCCGCCACCACAGCCCCCCGACCTCCCCCCTCACTCTCGGCGCTGATTACGGCATGCCGCCACAGCCTCCCCCCCCCTCACTCTCGGCGCTGATCCGCCGGATGGCGCCGCGCGTGAGAAGCAGCACCGGCTTCCGAGGTGTGCAGCTGCGCCGGCCGGGCGCTGGTCCGCGGTGATCACACACAACGGCGTGCGGTGGTGGATGGGCACCTTCGACACGCCCGAGCTCGCCGCCCGCGCGTTCGACGTGGCGATGTGGCGGTTCGGCCGCCCGCGCACCGAGCTCAACTTCCGGGACGTCGAGAGCAGGGAAGTTGCGGAGTTCCTCGTCCCGGATATGAGGATTGTGACTCGCAAGGAGGAGCAGTAGAACCGCCGCGCGTTCGTGCAGCTGGGCATCCGCCCGGACAACGAGGCCACGATGGAGAGGTTCCACCGTGATCACCCAGATCTGGTACAGGCACAGTTGCGGCTTGACGCTCAGAGGGACGCGAAGATGCGAGCTCGTACGGATGCTGGCCCCTCCACCATCGTCGTCTCATCATCGGATGAGGAGATGGACGTAGCATTCTGGGAGAGCCTTATGCAGGACCCCAATGACGACGAACTTGACGACGCATTCTGGGATGATGTGTAGTGTTTCACAGTGTGGGAGATGTTGAAACGTGTCAAAATGATCAAAACTTCAATGTTGTATGTGTTTGTTGAAGTTTCAACATTTCTTCCTTCTTATTTTGGGCTGCAACTATAGTAGGATAATTATGGGCTACGAAGTGCTATAAGGCCCAATAAAAAGTGCCTGACAGGAGAGGGCCAAGAAAGTGCCATAATGGCCCAAGTCTGGAAACAACCTCTCTTCCACTCACTGCAGTAACGCTCAGCACGCAACACGTTTGTCACGATATTGTGAACGTGAAACGTGTCGGTTTAGTTCCGGCGGCCAGTTATTGCTCCGCCGTGCATGCGGCTCCTCCGTTCCAATCCCCCTCCCGGTGTATAAATAGATGCACTCTTCAGTTCTTCCTCTATCTGCCTCAGCGCCTCCCTTCAAGCGAAAACCCTTTGACGTAGTAGGTTCCACCGGCGATCGTTCCTCCACGTGGCCATGGCTCCACCGGCGAAGCGGTCTGCTTCCCTCCTGTAGGTTCCATTTCTGTTCAAGTACTGCTGATCCGTTTCTAGATTCCTTGTGATTTCGTCTTTCTTAGATCCTTTTCAGAATTCCTGGTGCTTTCATCTTTCTTAGATCCGTGTCTTATTTCCCCGTGATTTCATCTTTCTTAGATCCATTTTTCCTTTTAGATTGACATCAACTTCCTATCATGCAACTAACTACAGGGCACATGAAGCCGAGCAGACGGTCGTATTCAGTGCTCTGGCGAGGAGTGTTGACATCCTAGAAGCTGAGCTTGAGAAGGCCTTGAAGCTCTCCTACAACAGTATCACTAAGGCTCGTGATGCCAGGTTGGAGAAGGTGGCTCAGGGCGAAGCTTCTCTCATAGCGTTTCGCAAGTTGATGGTTGATACGTCCAAGTTGAGGGCCAGCAACCTCGTACTGTCCAAGCAGGTTGGGGAACTAAAGATCGGTTTAGCCCTGGCAGAGCAGAAAACTCTGATCACTCTCGTCACAGCTGTGACTCCCTAGGGAAAGGAGGATCCAGTGCCATCGGAGGATCCAGTCCCGACGGAGGATCCAGTGCCATCGGAGGAGCTGTCGGCCCCCTACTGATGCTCTTTATTTAGCCCCTTACTGTTGCTCCCGTGCTTCTGATGTCATGTTTAGATCGACAATCTCGTTTGTATCGTGTGGTATCTATTAATATGTAGTATATGTTTATGTTCAACTACTATGTTTATTTTCTTAAGATTTATATAATTCGAGTTCACAATATGGAGAAATAAATGACAGAAGTTTCGATGGATCTAACTGACAGAAGTTAAAAGGGTAACAAACAGATAATTCGATTCCAAAATATGGACA
Organism: Alopecurus myosuroides; assembly: GCA_028641055.1. Taxonomy (NCBI): domain Eukaryota; kingdom Viridiplantae; phylum Streptophyta; class Magnoliopsida; order Poales; family Poaceae; genus Alopecurus; species Alopecurus myosuroides. Next base: position 26,387,489 of record CM054063.1, read on the forward strand.
AATAAATGACAGAAATGAAAAGGGATATATTCGACTAATCTGCGACGTTCTCGTGGAACGAAACTCGCCTCCAACTGGGCCTATTGGGCCGGGAACAAAATTCCGCGACGGCACATATAACAAACGTCGAGATTGACCGCGTCTTCGAGAGCAAATTCCACTTTACAGCCATCCGCGACGGAAACCGCGTGACGTTATCAAAACGTGCCGCTCAAAACGTTCCGGATCGCGCGGAATTTGGTAGTGAATATGACATTTATGCTATACTTGAATATTGCTTTGATAATTACAAGGATTGTAATTACTACATAATGGAATATCCTAATAAATGCTCTCAACCTAAGGAAGAGACAAATGCCTTGCAGGAACCTTTGGAAGAATATATTGCTGAAACTAGAAGCTCATGGGATGAAAAAGAGGAGAGTGATGATCAAGAGGCAGAATGGAGCTACCCATGTCTACCTCCCAATGATAGTAACTATTTAACTCATCATTGTGATGATCCTATTGATTCTTTTGAAATATCCCTTTTTGATGAAGTTGATACTTGTTATACTTGTGACCTTGATACTACTATGAATGAAACTTGTGAGAATGATATTGCTACAGTTATTTATGATAATCCATGATACTTGGATAAATCCTATGAGAATCCTCTATTTATTCCAGCTATTGATATGCATGACAATGAGGAAGTTTGTTTAGAAAAATTATATGATAATGCTCTTGATGATGGTCCTATGTTACTTGAAGTTACAAATCATAATGCTACTGAAAATAGGATTGCTATAATGTGTCCTATAACTTTTATGAGTGATCAATCAATTTGTTTTTCTATTGCTAAAAGTGGGGAAAGGAGGAGCTGATTTTAAATTTTGATCCCACTGTTTTTGGAGCTTGATATGAATTTTTTGCTTTTAGACAATGAAAAACATGCTTTATGTGATAATTATGTTGTAGAGTTTGTTCATGATGCTACTGGAAATTATTATGAGAGAGGAAAATATGGTTGTAGGATTTTTCATGTTACTAAAACACCTCTATTTTTTTTTTGAAAGTTTTGAAGTTGCTCTTGTTCTACCTTCCCATGATTTCTATTTTGAGCTTCTTTAATTTATTTTTTTACAAGATTCCTATGCATAGGAAGTGGGTTAGACTTAAATTTGTTTTATACTTGCTTCTTGATTCTGTCTTTTTATTAATTAATATTTCTTATGTGAGTATCTTCTTGACTCGAAAACACGTGAATCCATTTTTCCGGGCCTAGCTGAAAGGCGTTAAAGAAAAGCGCTATCGGGAGACAACCCGTTTTATTTCTCCGTTTTCAACCCGTTTTCCATCGTTTCTTTCTGTGTGCTTTGCACCTGGGTGTTGTCTATTTCCTTAGAAACCCTGTTGTATCTTTTCTTTTGTGTTTTTGTTGAGCCAAGTAAAGCCTCTAGTTGAAAGTTGAGACTATATTTCGGATTTCTCCGCAGGAAACATATTTCTCCTGTCGAAGTTTCAATTTGTATAAAATCACACAAAATTCAAAATGACCTGAGTTTTTTTGTGCATAGTCCTGGGCTATATACGCAACATTTCTTAGTTGAACACTTTTTGATATGAGCAACAGAAGATTTTCGAAAAGAAGTCATCTTTACCATTTTTTGACACATTTATGCCAATAATTGCATTTACATATTAATCTCTTTCTTTTGGTGTTCTTTTGAGAAAAAGAGTTTTAAAATAAGTTGTGACAGTAGCTAATGTGTTTATGAGTGTTCGTGTTGTGTTGAAACTGAACCATGGGAATTTATTATTTCGATTGCACTACCGTTCGTAATGAAAATTTTGAGAAGTTTGGTGTGAAGGAAGTTTTCAAGGGTCAAGAGAAGAGGATGATATGACGTGATCAAGAAGGGTGAAGAGACTAAGATTGGGGATGCCCCGGAGGTACATCCCAGCAAATTCCAAGAAGACAAAAGCGTCTAAGCTTGGGGATTCCCAAGGCATCCCCTTCTTCATCGAAAAATTATCAGGTCACTTCTATTGAAACTATATTTTTATTCGGTCCCATCTTATGTGCTTTACTTGGAGCGTATTTTATTTTTTCTTTCAATTTCTTTTTATTTTTGCAATAAGCTTGGTTGGACCCCAGCATTCTTTTATTGTAGAGTGACACCCTCCGCTTTTTCATGGGAATACTTAGTATTATTAATTTTTCTTCTAGTTGATGCATTTATTTTGCTCCTGTTTTGCATGCATCTCTTATCAGAGCTGTTAGTTTTAGTAGTATTATGTGAGTACTCTCATGTTTGCTTGTTGTAACATTTATAGAGTGTTTGTTAAAGCATGTTTTGTATGGTGCTTGTTGGGAAAAGAAACTATTGCTTGAGGTAGAATTTATAATGGTGCACGTAGAAGCTTGTATAGACTGTGGCTAGAACTTTTCCATGCCATGCTAGATGTTATTTTAGATTTAAAGCCTTGTGCTTATTGAGTAGCATGAATAGCCTGAAACAGCTGACAGTGTTTAATATTCCATTGAAAGAATCATTAGTTGTTTTTGTCATATTAAAGCATAAATTTGTGGTATTCTCCTTTGAATGTTTTATTTGGTTGACTTGGCGCATGATCACACCATTTTTATTACTATGAACCAGTCACGAATAGCCTCCAAGAACATTTAGCTTTTGAACTTGTGATACTACTTATGCTTTGATAAATGATGGTTATGTCGCTATGCATGATTATGGCTATTATGCTCTCTTGATTTGCCGCTCCCAGTCTTTTGCTATCCTCCACATGTACTGAGTATGAGCTCTAGTCGTGCATCCAACTCCCTAAAACAAAAAAATTCCATTATGTCCACCATACCTTCCTACATGTGGTATGTCACTTCCACTCCAAGTAGATTCCTCATGTCATACCTTTACAACTTTCAAAATTACTCCTGTTTTGCGTTCCAGTTTTTGCTCATGAGGACGTCAATAGAGAATCTTTATCTCACTTGTTGATTGGATTTCACACCCTGGACTAGTGGCTGCATCCCCTTATCCAATTGATAGAAGAGCTAGCAGCGGGGTGCCCAGCCCCAACTTAATGCAAAAAAATCTCTTCACTATTTTTGCCCCTAAATTATCAGTCAAAGCATAATTGTGTAAACAAAAGAGAAAGAGGGATGACCTTCTACTCAGACGCGTCCTTCACCTGGGAGTCTCTCTTGTGAAATCTAGTTGTCTTGTGATGTACTGTATTTTCTGTTTCCCATTCGTTGACACTAGCATACACCTCTCATAAAATATAGACACTCCTCCATGGTATGTGATTGTTGGCAGGCACCCGAGGATTCGGTTAGGCATGGTTTGTGTAAGATGGATGGGAGGAGTGTCAAAATTTCAATACCTTTGTTTAATAAAATAAAAGCTCTAGCACATGAGTTGATCCCTGCTTCCCTCCACGGAGGGCTTTTATTTTACTTTTATGTTGAGTCTCGATCTTTTAACTTTATGCACAGTTGAGAGAGCATATTTGTCATTCTGAGTTTAATATGCATTTGTCCCATACACATCATTAATTGATTCATGAAGTGTTATTGCTTGTTCTCCAACTATTTGAACTAGTCTTCCTCATGAACGTTGAAGGTGTCCTGGCCGACATTTATGTTTTGTCCCACTCTTAAGTACTAGCAAAATACCACTTTGACATACTTTCTCTATACTTCAAACAAACGTATATCTTTCCTTGCATTATTATTCATGATATTTTATTTGAGTTACTTCTCATGATGCAAAGTGATTGCTATGCTTTATTATTAACGTATCATGTTTGTGTTTAAAGTTCTATGATCTCAGCTTACATATGCTTTTACATTATGATAATCAAGTTTATCTTAGTAGCATGTCACCTAAAAAATTATTGTGTTTTTATCGTTTACCTACTCGAGGACGAGTAGGAAGTAAGCTTGGGGATGCTTGATACATCTCCAACGTATCTATAACTTCTGATGTTCCATGATGAAATTATGCCAATTGCTACATGTTTTATCCCTTGTTTATGTCATTTTATCGATTTTCCGGACTAACCTATTGACAAGATGCCACATAGCCAGTTCCCTGTTTTCTGCTATTTTTAGTTTCATAAAAGTTGTTCAGGAAATCTTCTCGGAATTGGAAAATTTGAAGCCCGGAAGTTTTAGAATTCCTGAAGGTTCCACAAAGTCCCGAAGAGACCCGCAGGGGGTCCTCAGGGGTCCCACACCGTACGGCGGCACCCCTCTTGGTCGCACCGGTGGGTGGTGTGGGGCCCGCAGGGCACACCGCCTTTGCCCTTTCGGCTATTTATTCCCCTCCGAAGGAAAACCCTAGGCACCTGACCAAATATCCCCGAAAAGTTCCGCAGCCGCCGTCGTCGTCAACCCTAGATCCGGGGGGTTCTGAAGTTGTATCCCGGCACTCTGCCGGAGAGGAGATCATCACCGGAGGCCTCTTCATCACCATGCCTGCCTCTGAAGTGATGCGTGAGTACTTCATCCTTGGACTACGGGTCCATAGAAATAGCTAGATGGTTGTCTTCTCCTCCTATGCCTCAATGTTTAGATCTCGTGAGCTGCCTAACAAGATCGAGATTGTTCTTATGTAATTCTATGTGTTGTGTTTGTTGGGATCCGATGAATACTGAACTTATGCCACTTGATTATGGTCTTTAATGCATATGTTATTTGTGATCTTGCATGCTTTTCTTGCTAGTGGCTGATATGGCCAAGTAGGTGCTAGTGACTCCAAGAGGGAGTATTTACGCTCGATACTGGGTTCATATCTCCTTTTCTCCTGTGTTGTAGTGACAGAAACGTGACGAGAGAGGATGTGTTCTTGCCATTAGGGAGAAAACAGCTGTGTGAGTGCCCTCGTGTACAATCATTGCTTAGATTACACACATTGCCTAATGCAATTATCTGTTGCTTGCAACTTAATACCTAAGGTGGTTCAGATGATAACCTAAGGGTGGATTATTAGTCATAGATGCAGTTGGATTACGGTCTATGTATATTTTTTGTAATGCCTGAAGGGAATATGCCCGAGAGGCAATAATAAAATGGTTCTTATCTTATTCCTGGTTTAATATGAATGTTTATTTCTCATGCTAGAATTGTATTAACCGGAAACGTTGATACATGTGTGTTTAATAAACAAACAATGGTTCCTAGTAAAGCCTCTCTTTTAGCTAGCTCGTTTATTAATAGATGATCAAGGTTTCCTGATCATGAACATTGGATGTTGTTAATAACGGGGTCATGTCATTAGAAGAATGATGTGATGAACATATACCCAAAGTGAATATAGCAATGCGATCAAGTCATTAAGTTTACATTGTTATATCAAACATACGAAGTAACTTACTCCTTATACCATGAGATCATGTCAATCGCTGATACCAGAAGGGTGCTTTGATGTCATCAAAAGTCACACCGTAGTAGGGTGACTATAAAGGTGTCGTTAATTATTCGGAAAGTATTAGTTCAGGATCATGGATCAAGAGTGGGATTTGTCCATCCAAATGGCAGAGAGATGTACTCTGGGATCAAGAGTGGGATTTGTTCATCCAAATCAAGAGTGGTATATCACATCGACACCGCTTGTCGGTAAAGAGATTGAACAAGGTATGTTTGATACCAATGATATGATCACAAGGATGATATATCACGGGAACGAGAAAAGAGTACTTGTCGGTAAAGAGATTGAACAAGGTATGGTTGATACCAATGATCGAATCTCGGACAAGTAAAATATCGCGAGACAAAGGTAATAGTACACGACGTTGATGGTTCAAATGATCACGAGAGTCATCGCTGAATATATAGGAGTCATCACGGATCTCCAGATCCCGCTGTTGATTACTGATCAGAGAGTAGTCTCGATCATGTCTACCTTATTCGCAAACCGTAGGGTGACACACTTAAGGTTCGATGACGCGTTTGAGAGGATACGGAATATCGAAGAATATTTTGGGCAACACCGAAATTGTTTCAAGGAAAATTGAAATAGTTCAAGGGGTTTTTCGTCGAATGGTTGTTAATAGAATTAACAAATGATTTGAGGTGCTATATGCAAATGTTTGTTAATGGAATTAACGAATATAAATAAAGACATACAAACTGTTTTATTTATTTATTAAAGGTAAACCTTTGGATTTTCCAAGTGGGAAATAATGGGAAAATGAGTGGGTGTGAGTGGAGTGTCCACTCACATGATGAGGGAAGAGGTGGGGCACCACCATAGGCTGGCCGTACCCACTCCTTGGATGCCTCCCTTCCCCTATAAAAGGAGGGTGAGAGCTCTCCCTCCTCCACACACTTTCCCACTAGCCTTTCCCTCCACCTGGTGCTCCATTCAATCGTCTCCGGCTTGGAGAAGCCCTGACCGTGGGATTCTTCTTCACCACCATGCCGTCCTGCTGCTGGAGTTCCGAGGGATCCTCTACTTCCGCCTCCCCGATGGATCGAGGGAACGGAGGTCGTCATCAACCGTACGTGTGAACGATAACGGAGGCACCGCCGGATTACGGTGCACATCATCTCGCTTTCGGGATCGGTGTGAGTACGACTACGCCAACAACGAGATTTGATCTCGTAACTCTTTGTGTCTTCGAGGGTATGTGTTCTCGTTAACCTTCTCTTTGCCCGTTGCAATTCGTCTCCTAGATTATATCTTGGCCTTTCGGGTGTCTCTCGCGTAGGAAATTTTTTGTTTTCTATGCAACGACCGCTTCAGTGGTATCAGAGCTGGATCTATGCGTAGATGTTTTGTAAGAGTAGAACACATAGGTGTATGTGGGCTTTGATGTTCATGTTATTTCCTCCTTGAGTATTTTATGATCTTAGTGGCATAGTTGGATGAAGCTGCCCTAGACTAAGTTTTCGTGTACTATGTACTCGAGAATTCTCTCACTTTTGGCTGAGGGGGTCTCCGTTTCTCCAACTATAGTTAAGATCTAATCTACGGAGGGTTGTTTAAAATGTGTTTATCAACGTTGTGGTTTAACTTCTTATGTATGAACGGTTCTATCCTCGAAAGCCCTAAGCCACGTAAAATATGCCGAAATAAATTAGAAGCGTCTAACTAGTTTTTGCTGGGCATGTGATGTGATATGGTCAATGTTACAAATGTTATTATGAGATGATCTATTTTGTAAATTATTGATATACCGGAAGGTATCCATATGATTGTATTATAATTGATGGACAATCAAGATTGGGGTGCGATGGTACTTGGTACCACGCCGGTGGACTGATGGACATCATACCATAATGCACATGATAGAGATCAAGTGCAAGGAGGACCATATCATATCACGTTATCCTTACATGTGATGTCTGTGATGTTAATGCTTTTATGCATCTTGTTTTGCTTAGATAGAGACGGTAGCATTATAAGATGATCCCTCTCACTTAATATCTAGATAATAATGCGTTCTTCCTTAAGTATGCACCGTTAAGAAAGTTCGTCATTTCGAGACACCACGTGATGATCGGGTGTGATAGACTCAACGTTCGCATACAACGGGTGTTTTTAAGCCTAGCATGTACAGACATGGCCTTGAAACACGTAACCGAAAGGTAAAGCATGAGTCATATGGATGATATGATGAACATGTCGATGTTTGCCTTTGAAGCTACATCATCTCACGTCATGATCGGTTTTGGTGTAGTGAATTTGGTTCGTGTAATCACTAAAGAACGACTAAGGGGATGTTGTTTTTGAGTGGGAGTTCATGTCATAATTTTGAATTAACTTGAATTTATTTATAATGAACAACCAATCAAAGATAATTTGCACAAATTGTAGTATTCATTGGAATCCACATAACTACCTTACACTTAGATTGTTAATTGAGATATAACTGTTATGATCTGGTAAAAATCATTTAAGATTGGTACCGTATTAGTGAAATTTAAAATTGAGTCCTATTGTAGATTTTTAGTATTTCCTACCTAAATCCATATGATTAATGATTGATTTATCTAGAGAGCAACCAATTCCTACTTAGAATCCAAATTCATGGTTGCTTCCATATTACTTTATCTAGAGAGCAACCAATAGGTAGAAGTGATATAATTGGGAAAGATAATATTGGAGAGTTCTTTAATTATGTTAGTAAGCACAAATAATTTGAGGATAGATCCTTAGCCGAACTTGCTCAAGATTATGAAACCGCTGCAACATCTCTAGTTCGTATGCTAGAAGCTAGGTTTGTTAACCTTAATCCCATAATACAACAAATGTTTCTGAACCTTGATAACATCAAGGATAGCGAAAAAATAGAGTTTATTCTAGAAACTTTGTTTAAAGAATTTGGTGATGTTGCCATTGAGGCTAGAAAAGTTTTTAACCGATTTGAGACGTCAGGCTCATGTATACAAGTTAATACCACACGGTTAAATCCAATGATAAGTAAATTAAAATGCCAATACCCGTTTAATTGTATGAATGCATGAAGCTCCAGAAAAGAATTTGAATGGATTGTTCTTCCAAACCCTTTTGATGAAAGTAGTGTGCCTAAAAATGCCTAAAAATAGATGAAATAAAATTCATTGTTGAGGAGATTTCTAAGCTTAATTTTTATGCTTCTTCACTTGAAAATACTTGAGTTTCTTTCTATGCATAGTTGAAAGGCGTTAAAGAAAAGCGCTACTGGGAGACAACCCGTTTTATTTCTCCGTTTTCAACCCGTTTTCCGTCGTTTCTTTATGTGTGCTTTTCACCTGGGTGTTGTCTATTTCCTTAGCAACCCTGTTGTATCTTTTTTTTCTTTGTTGAGCCAAATAAAGCCTCTAGTGGAAAGTGGAGACTATATTTCGGATTTCTGCGCAGGAAACAGATTTCTGCTGTACATTGTTAAATTCGTGTAAAATCATAGACAATTCAAAATGACCTGAGGTGTTTTGTGCGTAATCCTGGGATATATACGCAAATTTGATTAGTTACCACTTTTTTATGCGAGCAACAGAAGATTTTCGAAAAAAAACCATCTTTACCCGTTGTCATGTTTTGACATATTTCTGCCAATAATTGCATTTGCATCTTAATCTCTTTCTTTTGGTGTTCTTTTGAGAAAAAGAGTTTTGAAAGAAGTTGTGACAATATCTAATGTGTTTGTGAGTGTTAGGATTGTGTTGTAACTGAACCATGTGAAATTATTATTTTTATTTCATTAACGTTGGTAATGAAGATTGTGAGAAGTTTGGTGTTAAGGAAGTTTTCAAGGGTCAAGAGAAGAGGATGATATGACGTGATCAAGAAGAGTGAAGATCCTAAGATTGGAGATGCCCCAGAGGTAGATCCCAGAAAATTGCAAGAAGACTCAAGCGTCTAATCTTGGGGATGCCCAAGGCATCCCCTTCTTCATCGACAAATTATCAGGTGACTTCTAGTGAAATTATATTTTTATTCGGTCACATCTTTTGTGCTTTACTTGGAGCGAATTTTATTTTTTCTTTCAGTTTGTTTTTATTTTTTCAATAAGCTTAATTGGACCCCAACATCCTTTTATTGGAGAGTGACACGCTCCGTTTTTTCATGGGCATACTTTGTATTCTTAATCTTTCTCTCGTTGTTGCATTTATTTAGCTCCTGTTTTACATTCATCTCTTATTGAGAGCTGTTAGTACTCTCTAGTTTTCATTTCTATATGATTAGAGAGAGTGTTTGTTGTCGCATATATGTGCTTGGTTGGGAATATAAATGCTTATGTGTTAGTTGGTATAGTGGAAAAATTCGCATGGTCTTATAGATCACTAAATGCTTCACTTGAATCACTTCTGTTGTTTTGAGATATTAATATGCTTAATGGATAAACGGGGAGGGCTAGTAAGTAGAAACTTTTAATGGTTGGTCTAAGAAACTTGAAACTGTGCCACACTTAAATTACCATCTGATAGAAACAATGGTATCTGATTGCTACGAGTGATACATTTCTGATCGGCCTTTTGTTACGCGCTACGGTCGGGGTAGCTAACAGTGACTTGTCACTGCCACTTACCCTCTTGGAGTGATTTGTATTGTGCCTTGTAAATATTATTTTCTTTCTGCAACCTTTTAACTCGTGAGTCTCTGTTGCGGTTCCTGGCACTTCCACCATCCATATTTCCTAGCCTCTTCGGTATTGTGCATTGCCCTTTCTCACATTGAAGTTGGTGCAAACTTCGCAAGTGCATCCAATTCCCATGGGAGGACTTTGTTCTCCTACAAATAATCCCATATATTCTTCCTCAAAACAGCCACCATACCTACCTATCATGGCATTTCCATAGCCATTCCGAGATATATTGCTCCACAACATCCACCTCCGTTATGTTACTTGATGATGAGCTTCATGGTTATTTATGCATACTGCTACACTGGCAGGAGCATGTAGTTGGATACATAGGAGATATTACATTATGAATTATCATTACTAAAGTTGTTATGATTCATTGTAATATAGAATGTTGCCCCCGCGGGTGAGGATATAGAAAAAAATAAAAAAATGAAAAAGGCCAAAAGAAAACAAAAGGCCAAAGAGAGAATAAAGAGAGAAGGGGCGGGTCAGTATCCTTTATACCACACTTGTGCTTCATGTTTAGCAAAAATACTTCAATTTGGAGAAAATTTTCATATTATCATCCATTCATAACTATGTGGGGAACTTTACATTATAGAACTTGGCTTGTATATTCCAATGATGAGCCTTTTCAAATGAGCTCTAGGTCTTCGTGAGCAAGCAAGTTGTATGCACCCCCAGTAGTTCCATTGGAGAGTTGTCATACACTTGTAGCTCTATGTGCATCTTTTGTGTGTTAATCCCTACTCCTTGCATAGCTTCGGTTGTAAGACTTTCTCTTGTGTAATGACCACTTTCAGCTTTGTGAGCATTTCTTCCATTGACCTTCTAAACCCCCCATAATGTTCTCTCTGCCATAACATCCCGGTGCCAGGGACCAACGCAGAACACTTGCTTGTTTTAAGTGCACAAATACATTAAGATTCAAGAATTGCATCATGTGGAAAGCTTGACTTGATCCTAATAGGGGTTGTGAATATCGTTTCACGTGCATGATATTGTTGTTCTTGAAAGATTAAATCATCTCTAATAAACTTTGCACGGTTGATAGTCTTTTAGTATCGATTCATTAAATGTTTTACTTATTTCTTCTTTGTTTATGCATTACTTGTTGATATCAAACATAGATCACAACTTAAGTTCATTTGATCCTAGTTTACATGCTCTGTTTTACATATTATGATCAAGATTGTGTGGTAGCATGTCACTTCAAAAATTATTTTGTTTTATCGTTTACCTACTTGAGGACGAGTAGGAACTAAGATTGGAGATGCTTGATACGTCTCCAACGTATCTATAATTTCTGATGTTCAATGTTGATATAAGTTTTCTCCCTACTTTATATCATTTTTACACGTTTTCCGGGACTAACCTATTAACAAGATGCCAAGTGCCAGTTCCCTGTTTTCTGCTGTTTTTAATTTCAGAAAAGTTGTTCTAAAAATATTCTCGGAATCGGACACCACGAATCCCAAAGTTCCTATTTTCCCCTGAAGCATCCAGAAGTCCGAAGAGGATTCGAAGATGGGCACCAGGGGGTCCTCACCATAGCTTCCAAGATGCATGTTTGTGTGCAATATGTGCTCATTATAACAAACTATGCCATGTATTTGGCCATAAGACCCGTCATTACAACCGAAATCATAGAATGTTAGGAGGAGATAGCTCTTTTTTGTGAACACTTTTTTAACAGAACCTTCGTATTCTATGTTTACTATTTTTGGTGGATACTAGTACATATGTAATGACACCAGGGGAAGGTCTCGCGTTATTTAGGGTTTTTTTTGAATTTTCTAGAATTTTCTCAACCCGCTTTAGGTTTTTTTTTGAAGAAATACGTCCATAACCGTTCGTAGCTAGGGGTTGTATATTCAGCAACAAATTTTGGATCTCTATTTAAATAGGTAGTTGAGTACCAAAAAATGATTTTTTCCAAAAATCATGAGCAAATTACGAGACACCTATAGTTCAAATTTGTCCCGTTTGCAACTGAATCGGCAGAAACATGTGATTTTGAAAAGAGCTGGATGGAAATCTTTTAATAGAAAATATATTGTTTATTTGGTTATATCACAGGTCCTAGCATGTTAAAAAAATTAAGCCCCCAAGTTTTGCAACATGTTTGTGGTAGGTCCTTCACAAAAAAATCCATTTCTCACACTCCGAAAATGGAAAATAGTTTTTTTATTCAGTTGAAAAAAACCTTCCTTCGTAAACATTGTCTGTGCTTCAAATATACATGTTTGTGTGCAATATGGGCTCACTATAACAAAATATGCCATGCATTTGGACATAACACCCAACATTTCAACCAAAACCCTAGAATGTTAGGAGGAGATAGCTCTTTTTTGTGAACACTTTTTCAACATAACCGTCGTATTCCCAATTTTACTATTTTTGGTGGATACTAGTACATATTTAATGACACCAGGCGAAGGTACTGCGTTATTTAGGGTTTTTTTGAATTTTCTGGAATTTTCTAAACCCGTTTTAGGAGAAAGTCAAGACGGAGGGCCTGACTGTTCGTAGCTAGGGGTTGTATATTCAGCAACTAATTGTGTATCTCTATTGAAATAGGTAGTTGAGTACCTAGAAATGATTTTTTTTCCAAAAATCATGAGCAAATTACGAGGCACCTGTAGATCAAATTTGTCCCGTTTCCAACTAAAAGGGCAGAAACTTGTGATTTTCAAAAGATCTGGATGGAAATCTTTTATTAGAAAATATATTGTTTATTTGGTTATATCACATGTCCTAGCATGTTAAAAAAATTAAGCCCCCAAGTTTTGCAACATGTTTGTGGTAGGTCTTTCATAAAAGAACCAATTTCTGACACTCCAAAAATGGAAAATGTTTTTTATTAAGTTTAAAAAAAACTTCCTTCGTAAACATTGTCCGTGCTTCCAAGATATTTGTTTGTGTGCAATATGGGCTCATTATAACAAACTATGCCATGTATTTGTCCATAACACCCGTCATTTCAACCGAAACCTTAGAATGTTAGGAGGAGATAGCTCTTTTTTTTGAACACTTTTTCAACAGAACCGTCGTATTCCAAGTTTACTATTTTTGGTGGATACTACTACATATGTAATGACACGAGGCGAAGGTCTCTCGTTATTTAGGGTTATTTTTTGAATTTTCTGGATTTTCTCAGCCCGTTTTAGGAGAAAGTCAAGACGGAGGACATGACCGTTCGTAACTAGGGGTTGTATATTCAGCAACTAATTGTGATCTCTATTGAAATAGGTAGTTGAGTACCTAAAAATGATTTTTGACAAAATTCATGAGCAAATTACGAGGCACATGTAGTTTAAATTTGTCCCGTTTCCACCTGAATAGGCATATGATTCTGATTTTGAAAAGAGCTGGATGGAAATCTTTTCTTAGAAAACGGACTGCTTATTTGGTTATATCAGATGTCCTAGCATGTTAAAAAAATAATCCCCCAAGTTTTGCAACATGTTTGTGGTAGGTCCTTCACAAGAAACCCCATTTCTGACACTCCAAAAATGGAAAATGGTTTTTTTATTCAGTTAAAAAAAATTCCTTCATAAACATTGTCCATGCTTCCAAGATGCAAGTTTGTTTGAAATATGGGCTCATTATAACAAACTATGCCATGTATTTGGCCATAACACCCATCATTTCAACCGAACCCTCGAATGTTAGGAGGAGATAGCTCTTTTTTGTGAACATTTTTTGAACAAAACCGTCGTATTCCAAGTTTACTATTTTTTGTGGATACAAGTAAATATGTAATGACAACAGGCAAAGGTCTCGCGTTATTTAGGGTTTTTTTGAATTTTATGGAATGTTCTCAGGCCTTTCAGGAGAAAGTCAAGACGGAGGACATGACCGTTCGTGGCTAGGGGTTGTATATTCAACAACTCATTGTGGATCTCTATTGAAATAGGTAGTTGAGTACCTAAAAATGATTTTTGCCAAAATTCATGACCAAATTACGAGGCACCTGTAGTTCAAATTTGTCCCGTTTCCAACTAAATCTGTAGAAACTTGTGATTTTAAAAAGAGCTAGATGGAAATCTTTTCTTAGAAAACAGATTATTTATTTGGTTATATCACATGTCCTAGCATGTGAAAAAAATTAAGCCCCCAATTTTCGCAACATGTTTGTGGTAGGTCCTTCACAAAAAACCCATTTCTGACACTCCAAAAATGGAAAATGCTTTTTTTATTCAGTTAAAAAAAACTTCCATCGTAAACATTGTTTGTGCTTCAAAGATGCATGTTTGTGTGATATATGGGATCATTATAACAAACTATGCCATGTATTGTCCATAACACCAAACATGAAGAATTACATGGAACGTTTTGTTCTATCTCCGGCATAAAAGGTTAGATACAACTTCTTTTTTTGTGACCACTTTTTCAACAGAACCTTTGCATTCCAAGTTTATTATTACACATCACCAAGAACATCATCCCTATCTAGTCTTCTGAGTTTTCATCGTGTGTTTCCTTTTCTTCTGATTGTGACGCAACCATGGACACTCTTCGTTATTTAACCAGATTCTTGGGACAGTTTTAACCTTGAAGGGTGCAATGTACTCAAACTTTTCACAATTTCCTGATATGTCTGTCTTGTCCTCCACTCTCACGATGTTTCTTTTTCCTGAAAGAACTATGTGGCGCTTTGGCTCATCATATGATGTCTCCTCTTTCCTTTTTTTTTTGGTAGACATGTCCTTCACATAGAAAATCTGAGAAACTTTACTTCCTAGCACAAATGGTTGGGTCTCGTATCCTAGATTCTTCAGATCCACTGTAGTCATTCTGTATTGTAGGTCTACTTGTACCCCTTCTTTCAGGTTTAACCATTTTCACCGGAACAAATGGATCTTCAAAGTACGTCCATAGTCAAGTTCCCATATCTCCTCTATGTACCCATAATATGTGACCTTCTTCCCATTGTCGTCTACTGCATCAAAGCGGACACCACTGTTTTGGTTGGTGCTCTTTTGATGTCGGGCGATCGTGTAGAATGTATTCCCATTTATCTCGTACCCTTGAAAAGTCGATATACGAAAAGATGGTTGCTTGGCCAACAAGTATAGTTGGTCATCAACAGTGGTGTCATTAATGAGATTTGTTTGCAACCAACCACCAAAAGTCTTCTGGTGTTCTCCATCAATCCAATCTTCACCATGCTCCGGGTATTTTGAGCTTAAAATATTCTTGTGTTCCACTATGTACGGAGCTACCAAGCTGAAATTATGTAGGACTGTGTAGTGTACTTTAGTGAAAGAATGTCCGTCCATACTTATTTTTTCTCTCTTTTGTAGCGTGCCTTTTCCACGCAGTCTCCTCTCATAGAGAGGTTCAGGAACACCGATGAGCTTAAGGTCAGGAATAAAGTCAACACAAAACTCAATGACCTCCTTTGTTCCATAGCCCTTGGAGATGCTTCCTTCTGGCCTAGCACGGTTATGGACGTATTTCTTCAAGACTCCCATGAATATCTCAAAGGGGAACATGTTGTGTAGAAATACAGGACCGAGAACTTGAATCTCTTCAACTAGGTGAACTATGAGGTGCGTCATAATATCGAAGAAGGATGGTGGAAACACCAACTCGAAGCTGACAAGACATTGCATCACATACTTCTGTAAATTTTATAGAGTTAGTGGATTGATCACCTTATGAGAAATTGCATTGAGGAATGCACATAGCTTCACAATGGGTACTCGAACATTTTCTGGCAGAAGCCCTCGCAATGGAACCGGAAGTAATTGTGTCATAATGATGTGGCAGTCATGAGACTTCAGGTTTTGAAACTTTTTCTCTGTCATGTTTAGTATTCTCTTTATGTTCGAGGAGAATCCATATGGGACCTTGAGGCTGCTCAGGACTTCAAAAAATATCTCCCTCTCTTCATTGGTAAGAGCATAGCTAGCAGGACCTTGATACTTCTCTGGATTCAGGTTTTCTCGTTCATGCATACGTTGTTGGTCCTAGTGTGCATCTGGTGTATCTTTTGTTTTCCCATACACGCCCAAGAAGTTTAGTAGGTTCATGCAAAGATTTTTCGTCACGTGCAGAACGTCGATTGAAGAGTGAATCTCTAGGGTTTTCCAATAGGGTAGCTCCCAAAATATAGACATCTTCTTCCACATGGGTACATGTCCGGCACTGTCATCCGGAACAGATTTTCCACCAGGACCGTTTCCAAAGATCACTTTTAAATCATTAACCATATCATATATGACATCCCCAGTATGGCGGGTAGGTTTTGTCGGGTTATCTGCCTCATCTCTGAAATGCTTGCCTCCTCTCTTGCTTACGGGATGTTGTTGTGAAAGAAATCGACGATGCCCTAGGTACACCTTCTTGTTTCACAAATGAATATTGTCAGTATCACCTAAACAGTGTGTGCATGCATTATATCCTTGTTAGATTGTCCTGAAATGTTATTAAGAGTAGGCCAAGCATTGATGGTTACGAATAACATCCCTCGTAGGTTAAATTCCTTTTGTTCGTTCTCATCCCACAGAGGTACACCTTCTTCACGCCACAGCTGTAAAAGTTCTTCAACCAATGGACTCAGGTACACATCAATGTCGTTGCCGGGTTGCCTCGGGCCTTGGATGAGCAGTGGCATCATTGTGAACTTCCATTTCATGCACAACCAAGGAGGAAGGTTGTAGATACTTAGAGTCACCATCTAGGTGCTATGACTGGAGCTCTTTTCTCCGAAAGGATTAAAGCCATCTGTACTTAGACCAAATCTTAAGGTCCTCGCGTCATCTCCAAATGTCTTGAACTCTCTGTCGAATTTTCTCCACTGCGACCTGTCAAAGGGGTGTATCAACATCACGACTCTCTTACGGTCTTCTTTGTGCCATTGCAACAACTTGGCATGCTCTTTGTTTGAAAACAAATGTTTCAACCGTGGTATTATAGGAGCATACCACATCACCGTGGCAGGAAACCTTTTCCTGGGTCGCGGCTCGCCCTCAACATCACCAGGCTAATCTCTCCTGATCTTATACCGCAATGCACGGCATACCGGGCATGCATTCAAATTCTCGTACTTATCGCCGCGGTAGAGGATGCAGCCATTGAGGCAGGCATGTATCTTCTGCACCTCTAATCCTAGAGGGCAGACAACCTTCTTTGCTTCGTACGTACTTGAGGGCAATACGTTCTCCCTGGAAGCATCTTCTTTATTATTTTAAAAAAAAATTCAAAATTCTTATCAGCTAGACCACTCTCTGCCTTCCATTGCAGCAATTCCAGTGTGGTACCCAGCTTTTTCTGGCCATCTTTGCAATTTGGGTACAACAATTTGTTGTGATCCTCTAACATTCTGCCCAACTTCAACTTCTTGTTTTCACTTCCGCAGTTAATCTTTGCATCACGAATGGCCTGAACTAAATCGTCATCAGTCTCATGAAAATGAGCTCTTCTTCATCTTCGTCTCCCCCCATTGTCCTATCATTATGTCCAGTGTACATAGCATAGTTTTCATTATCATCTTCTTCTTCGTTGTCTTCCATTATAACCCCTCTTTCTCCGTGCTTCGTCCAACAATTATAGTTGGACATGAAACCGTTCTCAAACAGGTGGAAGTAAATAGTTCTTAAGTTAGAGTAATCCTTCATATTCTTACGGGCACTACATGGAAAACACATGAAACCATTCGACCGCTTGCTCTCCTCAGCCACGTGGAGAAAAGTATGCATGCCATTAAGAAAATCGGGAGAACCTCGGTCACCGTACATCCATTGTCGGTCCATCTGAATTATATAAGTATATTAAGAATCATTCATTACACTACTACATCATAGATGAGTGACCAAATTAATTAATATACATGTCCATCAGATTAAAGTAAGGTGGAGTATTGACCAAATGCAATACATAGTTCTCATAAAACTTACACTCAAACTAACATACAACTATCTAAAAAAATTAAAACCAACAAAAAATGCGATGAAAATCGCTAAGGTAACTACTAAACCTACATCATAATGATACCAAGCCTCTTGATAAATGGCATATTTTCTAATCTTTTTAATCTTCAAGCGCATTGCATCCATCTTGATCTGGTGATCATCGATGACGTCGGCAAGCTTCAAGTCCAATTTCATCTTCTCTTCTAGGCATTGTAGACGAAGTTCTTCGCTTCTTTTCAATTTTTCTTTCAAATCATTATTTTCTTTCTCAAAAAAAATTAGCATCTCGACCAGAGGGTCGGTTGGATTTTCTGGTTCAACTGCCTCCTAGATAAAATATCTATGTCAAGTTGGTCGCCATAATTGCCATAAAACGAAATGAACACAAATAGTTATAAAAGTATACCACATACGAATCATAGACCGGACGAGGGCCGACGGGGACGGATATCAAAACCATGGCACTATACATAAAAAATACAATCATACAGGTAAGAAATATAAAGTAATACATATTCATCTAGCACATAAAACTAAGTTTTTCTATAAAACATAAAAACGAAAGTAGGCTCACCGAGGTGATGCTGGCTAGGCACTCGACGCTGGCGATCGATGGCGGTGAGGACGGGGAAGATACTAAAACCAACAAAATGTATTTTAATTTAAGCTCACATTTCATATAAAACGAATGAAATCACTAATTTAGACATTTCATCAAACCCCTTGCTAGCACTAAAAAATTGAAATGAGTTAAACTATAGGAAATGAGCTAAATTAGGAATGCCGGAAGAAATGATAATGTTGGTAACCCTTGTATAGATGGTTGCTTCCAATCTTAACAAAATGGTGGAGAAAAATAAACATTTGGTGGAGTGTGAGAGGAGAGAATTTTTTTGGAAATGTGTTGAAAAATGGGAGAGCTCTCGGATGTGCTATTGTTGAGATGTAGACTGGAAACCCTCGAGAACCGGTTCCTGATACGAACTGGTACTAAAGGTGCAGCGCTGGCCCAACATCCGCAGCTAAATTTAGCGCGAAAACATTCAATACCGATTCGTAACACGAACCGGTACTAAACACACCGAACGAACCGGTACTAATTCTACCTGTAGTACCGGTTCGTGATTGAACTGGTACTAAAGGTAAAATCCTTTGGCTCTGTTTCTACTAGTGGTTTAATGGAAAAGTGCTCTAGTAATGGAAAGTATAGACACGCTAGTAGATAACCGAGGAACTTGCGGACCCCTGAGATAAGCCCGTTTCGGATCAAGAATGGTTATTTTCCACGCAAGAATCAAGCTTGAAAACAACATTACGCTTGAACCTGGCCAACTAATAGTGTAACTAATTCATAAAATTAATTAAGAATGACAGGTGTAATTAAGCATATCAAAAATGATAGATTTAGTAGAAGAGGGTGATTGAAACATTGGTCGCTCCACCATAATTTCCGATCTGGAAATGGAAATTTCTATTTCCTATTCCGGGATTACTCGGTTGAAGAAGAACTCCCCTGTGATAACCTAGTGTTGTCCCATCACACGCTACTTCTCCCAATACATAAGCATATACCTTCGATTAAAATTCTTACATTCATCCTAAAAAAGTGAAAAAAATATTTTGTCCTTGTTCTAACCACACAGCTTCCTAGGGCACGCAAAACTTCGATTTATGATTGTTCAAGTCTGTCTCGCGCTCTGCTTACGGTATGCAAGGTCTGATATCTTGCATTGCATATGGACTGACGCGCGACTGTGATATGATAATGGTGGTGTGAACACACTAGTGCTTTTCATGCCTACCATGTAAGAAAACAACAAGTAAATAAAACGACGAGACAATGGGAAAAAATCCACGGGCGGGAGGAATTGTTATTTTTTTCAGTTACGGTGCCCTCCTACCAACTAACTCCCTTAGTACATGATCATTTGTATGTCATTTCTTCCTGTGTCACTGAAAGTTTCATGAAATTTGTTGGCATCTTCTACTGTGCCTTTTACTAGCCTGCAGAGGTGATTAGTATGAATTGAAATCAAGCCGTTGATTTATAAGGGGAAGGGTGTACCTTTTAGGTAAGAAATAATCTATGGAAGAACAAATCTCACCAATTGTCCCACTAATTTAGCCTAAAATCTTGGCAACGAGATCCTGTTATTTTATTGCACCGTTTTCTCTAAATTTGTGTAGCTCCCTAAAATTTATTTCTGCAACTTCAGGTTTCGTAACCACCTCGCCGGTCGTCGGAGTTCATGCCGCATGGCGGCATGCTGGTTATGCATCACAGTAGCAAAACTCATGCCCACAAAATTAGTCTGGCCACTTTTCTCAGACAGGTAATGGAGGTTGTAGTTGTAGAAGCACATTGTATTCATCGGTTTTGCTATTTCTCACTCGAGTGAGAATTAAGTTAGAGCTCACTCAACTCAAATCCTATTAAATTTACATCGTGATTCGTGCGGTTTGTTAGTTATGCATGACTTGCAACTCATATTTCCCCAATTGCACATGGGTGCACTTAGTGGCAACTCAGATTTCATGTGTTGCACATACAACTAGCTGATCCCATCTGAGTGAGAATTAACTTAATTCTCAATCGAGTGAGCCCTAGTCATCTATACTTCTTATAAAGAAAAACCCCACTAACATGCATCAATGATTTTTCTATCTCAACATGCAAGCTATCCACATCATCCATTCTTCTAGCCAATCAATTGTCCATGTCATCTCCACTTATATTTATTAATCACTACATGCAAACAACAGATTATCCATTTATTAAACCATCAAATTATTTATATTAATAATATTAAAACTATACTATGATCAACTGAAATTTGTATATTTTCTTAGAAAACATAATGTATCACATTTTTTTTTTACAATATAGTGCAGATTTAAAGTGATCCCCGAAGCAAAGCGCGGGGTATCATTCTAGTTTCCTATATTCATTAGTTCTATCTTTCTACAAAATTAGCTGCTGACAATTCGGGCAGCTCCGATCTTAGACACCACCACGCCAGCCTGGAGTAGAAGGGCCCAGTCCCCACACATGTAGGAGTACTAGTTAGAGGCGTATTATGAGCCTTCCGTTTTAACAGAATTTTATTATTCGTAGTTATTGGCCCTTCCAATTTAGCCGTGCATGCATTACTACTACATTGCTTTTAGACACTAGCATCCATGCACGTGCAGCGTCTATACAATAGGTTAGACCAATATAAAATCAACATAAAGATTCAGAACTTTGGTACCAATAATTTCGTAAAAAAAAAATTAAATATGTTTGTCAAGTCAAAACAAAAAAAAATATACCAATAAAAATTGTAGATTGACAATAAATCTTCTATGTTAGTTTGAAAATGCGTGCCTCAATTGATATTAATTCAGTTGCAAATATTGGAACTTTGGAAGCCTATCAATATTAAGAATAATCATTAATGAATATAGACATTTTCCCCCTTATGAAAACTATATCAGACGATTTTGTGCTTCATACGCCATTTCCTTCATATTGTTTTCCCTTCCGAAGAGTATCACGCCTAAATATAGGCATCCATTTATTTATGTTATTCAGACAACATTTGATTAAGCTAGAGACAATTTTGCCGTAGGTGCACTGAACATCATGATACAAAATACTCATGGGAGAGTGAAGAGATCAATCATTTAGTGCAGATGGTAAGGTAATGCACTACGAAGCAAACAAATATGCTGATTGGTATGGCTATTGAAATCATCTTTTCTTGGTTCGATAGCCATCCGAACACATGGCAAAGCTTTACTGGTTTCAAGTTTTCTTGATTTATCATCTGGAAGGAATAGTGGAGCAAGATAAATAACAACTCATGCACTAAAATTACAGCCGCGGCAATTACTTTTTTACAAGAAATTTAACTGACAATGTAATGTTCCCTCCTCGCCAACAAGAGAATTCCGATGTAGCATCGGCAATTACTTTTTTACAAGAAATAAGTTGACACCAGATGTACAAATTTGACATGAATTATCTTTTCTGATTGGGTCCATGTTTTTTTTTTCAGAACGCGCGAGAGGGCACGCCTTTTATATTAAGAAGGGGGCAAAAAACCCAGAATTTTACAAAATCCACAACAAACACCACAAACACACACTCCCAACACAACGGCCTACTCTCCCAAGAACCCTACAGCCTTCCACCTAGTAGCTTCAGCCATGATTATGTCAAGAAACCGCTCCGATCGCGAGCCCCGGCTGAAAACTCTGTTGTTTCGCTCCACCAAAATGGAGCGCAACACCAGAAGCATCAGCACCCTTATCTTGGGCACCTCCTTGGCAGTCCAGTGCGCAGCCGCCTCAACCCACGACTCCTCCAATCCCTGAGCACTCAACAGGGCTAGGTCAGGGCGCCCGAGGCCCGAGAAGGTCTCGAACCACACCACTTGAGCAAAAGGGCAGTGGATGAGAATGTGTTGGATGGTCTCCGACTCCTACAGGCACATGGGACAGGTGTCGATGTCCGCGAGGCCATGTCGAAGTGGTCTTTGACCCGTCCAACACCGATCCTAATCAGCCGATAAATAGAAGTACCTCCTTCAATTTTTTTAGCAACACTGCCGCAAAGCCGCGCATCATGTCTTTATAGCTCCGGATACATCATTCTTCTAATCATCGCTAGCATGCACAACTCCTCGAGGTCCGACATCTAAATGTATGTGGAAGGGTGCTAACTACAGGTTTAAAATTTTCTTGATTTATCATATGGAAGGAATAGTGGAGCAAAATAAATAACTGTTCACTCTGTGATCAAAAGTACAGTTGCGGCTTAATTCAACTAACAATGTGATGTATCCTCCTTGCCAACAAGAGAATTAAAATGCAGCACTGGCTATTTTTTTACAAGAATTCAGTTGAAACCAGATTTACAAAATTAGACATGAATTGTCTTTTCTGATTTTGTCAATGTTGGAATGTAGATAAACAGAAACACCTCCTATAAAAAAATTTACCATTACTGGCCCAAACCCGGGCATCATCTGTCTCTAGCTCGACATACATCATTTTTCTAATAATCTCGAGCACGCACAACTCCTCCAGGTTTGACATCCAAAAGCTCCCTTAAGGCTTCAAAAATATTGTTGGGTTTGGCTTTTCTGCCCGAACCTGTTTGAAGAGTATTGAGACAAAAAGACATAAGTTTTCAGCACAGACGCTTTGCCTGCAATTAAGTAGATATTGGACACTACTACTATATATCATCTGAAGCTTTCTAGGGTAGACCATATGTCACTAAGAGTATAATACGACTGATATGAAAGCTTTGCATGAAATCAATTGTTTTAGTAATTATTCTAGTGTCTATAGAGAGCACAAATGAATTAACAAAGTTCCAACTTGTGTGCATGCCTGCACAACGAACATATCGAATATAAAGAGTAAGCCATCTTTTGGCATGTTGCGGATCAAAACTGAATGCAGCCATGGGACATTTTGTCAAGCAATTCAAGAGCAGAAACAAATGTGAGAGTTAATTGTTGAATACCGGTAGAAATGTTCAGCCATAGAATCCACGCGGCGTGTTCAGCTGCAGAGCCTCTCTCGGGCTTGTTGATACCTCGGTTCGGCAGTGAGCAGAGCCACGTGCACGGGATCACAGCTGCAACAGCACTCGGATGAGTGGAGATTGGTGGCGCATTCATGGAGCTTCAAGGGTTGGAATTTGGAATTGTGCGTGTCCCTTCCCGGCTTCCCTCCTTCACCCCTCCTGTAGAATCCCATGGGCGCCACCATATCGACGTCTATGCTGAGTTGCTGACCAAAAACTGGAAAAGTTTGTTAGTATAGAGTATCGACTTGTTTCGTTGGACACACCTGATCTATACCGTCCATGAGTGGTTCCTCCGTCACAGACCTGTTGCTGACTCCTTGATGGGAATCATCTTCACTTGAATCTGAAATGGTTTCATCACACATAAACACTAATCATGAAAATGAATTAACTTACACCTTTTAACAACAGGAGCAGGGCTTGTAACTTTCACATCCCTGTACTGATCAGCTCTATCCTCACCCCGAAGAAAAAATGTCATGCCATAACAGAAAAGGAAAATATGAAAGAAGAAAATCTTAGCTAGCAGCCCAACAATCCATAACCGTAATGAAAAAGATACTGCAGAACATCAGTATCATACACAGAACAGGTTCATCCAACCTGAATGCTTCTAAAAACAGGAAAATCAATGGAACATAGAAAGAGGTATTGACATGGAGATAATAAGATTACAAAGAAGCATATAACAAGTTTAATCAATATAAATTACACGGAGATAAGAGCATAGAGATGTATTTATAGCTTAGTCAGCTTCTTGAAAAATTACAAGAGTTGAAAAAATTTAGATGTGAGCATCGGGGTAGAATCAGGAGTAAGCATAAAAGAGCTACGCTATCTGCAGTCATTGACAGATTCTGGCCATAACCTACACTACTACATGTAAATTACTATCGTGCATCTCTAAAAATTCACAGGTGGGATTGAGATTGGTTGCACAAGCGAGGAGTCGATCGGGACAGGAGCATGATTAGAGGGAAAAAATTCTCTGCTTGTACCATATGCTGGTCTCGAACCGAACATAGATCTCACCACGGTCGTCAGAGAGGTTCCCGTCGGCAGCCCTCAGGTGGAGGGCGACGGTGAGCATGCGCGGGCGGATGTTCTCCTGGTGAACAGGCGCCTACCCTCCCAGGACAAGTGAGGGCTGCGGACGGTGCCGATCAGGCTCGGTCGCGTGAGGAGGCGACGGCATGGGGAGAGGAGGCGACGGCAGGGGGTGGAGAGGTATCGTGCGAGACAGTTTTTCCTTTCCTTTTGTTTCTCCTGTAATTACGCTCGTGAGGAGGATGAGGGGGTTGCCAGAGCGGAACCTCCTCGCACGGTAGAGTTTCGTCCGCCCTTGATATTTGCTAAATGTACACAGGGCCAAAAGGCTATTCCTATGTTAACGGTTAGTTCTAATTAGGTGGACCTGATCGTGTGGTGAAAATGGCCCTTTATTGTTGTGTGTAAATGTGTTGGGGTGCGTTTAGAAAAGAATTTGTTTGCTCTTTTAATAGTAGTGTAGACTAGTATCAATCGTACTACCCAGCTTTTACCTACTAGCATGAGTTAATACCATCCATTAGATCCACAAAAATAAACCGTTCATATTTAGTTCGGGGTACCGTAGAAGCCCTCAATTTTTTACACACATAGACTAGTATCAATCGTACTACCCAGCTTTTACCTACTAGCATGAGTTAATACCATCCATTAGATCCACAAAAATAAACCGTTCATATTTAGTTGGGGGTACCGTAGAAGCCCTCAATTTTTTACACACATAGACTAGTATCAATCGTACTACCCAGCTTTTACCTACTAGCATGAGTTAATACCATCCATTAGATCCACAAAAATAAACCGTTCATATTTAGTTGGGGGTACCGTAGAAGCCCTCAATTTTTTACACACATTCTTCTAAGCTGTAAGCTCCGTGAATTACACGCCTCCTGAGGCACCTCTACGCGCCAGTTACAATTGGGCCCACAATTTAGAGAGACTCAGAGACTACGTCTACAACCGCGTCGAGTGAAAAAAGCCCTCGCAACGCTCACACAGTCACACGGTCGTACCCTCAAACCCCGCAAGACCCGCTCAACCCAATCGTTCTACCAAACTGGGTGTAGCCTGCGGCTGCGTCTTCTTCCTAGGGTTTGGACTGGATAGCCTGGATTGCTCACCGCCGGTTTCCTTCCCGTGGAGCTCGCTCCCTAATCCTCAGATCCACCCCTGCCCTCTACTCTCTGCTCATCATGCCGCCCTCCTATCCCCATGTGAGGCCTGCCGGAGACACATCCTGCCGACCACAAATCGGTTGACTTTCTTCTCGGCGCCGCACCCGGGCGAGGAGGCCGTCCTCAGCTATCCGAATAGATCGGCCTTCTCCACTTGCTGCTACCGACATGTCCACCAGCGGCCAGAGGGCGAGGCCGGGCGAGCGAGCACATCTGGAGAAGGAGCGCTTGGGGAAGTTGAAGAAGGAGAGGATACTGTGTCGTGAGGAGGAGGATGTCGCAAGCTGTAGGCTAGAACCAACATCTATGCCATCGTTGCTGGTAGAAGGATGGGCGGACTTCTGGGAGAAGCTGAAGATGATCTGCAGCCTGCAACCCTCTTGCCGTTGTTGCCGGATGTGCAGCTTCGTTGTTCGATGATAGGTACTACCATGACACACAAGAGATTTTATGGTCACTTGCTTAGATGGTGTGTATAAACCTTACTTTTTCCTTGTTCAGGCTGAAAGTACCGTGGTAACACCATTGAATTCTTCTCTAGGTGCTACTATCCTTACCCTCCTGAATTCTAATTTGGGTGTTTAGAAGTCATCGGAAGAGGAAACTGGAGCGTTTTGTTGTGGATGGTAAGTCGGTACCTTGATATGGTGATCTATTGGTACCAGTTTGAGAAAAATTGTGTGAAATTGAAAGATGATCCATGAAGTATTATTTTAGTCATTTATCTATCATACAGACTTGAAGAAAATTGGTGTTACAGAAATATGAAAATTTTGAAGCCATCGTCTTGCAAACTGTAGTGATATTTGGTGATAAATGACAAAGTGGATGGAGAAAACTATTGTAGATGAATCGTGAAAAAACAGGATATCGACCAACGCATGAAGGTCACCACTAGGTCATGTAGCTCTCATGTTGCAGGAGCAAAATACCAAAGCCTTTACTATATATCCGTCAATTTCGGCGTTGCTTGGTTTTATAGGTATCATTATGTGACTTTTGGATGATTCAACTGGCATTTGAATATCCAGCTCATATTGATTTCTTACTGCTCCTTTGAAGTATACTTTTATTATAAATAAAATATCACATAGATAAAAGTTGCTGTCAGTCCAAATTTTAATCTCACATGCGGTGACATGACAAGAGTTTTAGGATTTTCTATTTTCACAGCAAGTCCCTCATCTGTGCTTTACATTTGCTCATTAATATTCACAAAATTGGAATTGGGCACCAAAAATACATACATTGTTTTTTCTTGTGAAAATCTCGAGAAACAATCAATCATGGTAAAAAATGCTGAGGTATTCTTTGATACTACTCGTTACAGAATCCCAATGGTGGCATGTTTACGAAGTAGGTTATTAGGAATATAAAATTAGCAAATTATTGAAAAATATATTACATTGATTCCCTACGGACCACTATCTGTTGCAACTCCTTCTGGTGTGCCCTCCGACCTCGACACCAGCCATGGGTGGGTCACTGAGGTGCGGCACGAGGCCTTTCCGCGCATCATACATTATTCATTTGGTTTTTCTCATGTTCCTGGTTGGTTCTTGGGATAGTTCATGTTCATTGTCAGGATTTGGTTTCACTCCCTGCTCACTTATGAGATTCTTTTTTCAGTCCATGTTATAATTGTTGCATTGATGTTGTAGCTTGATAGATTAAGTCCGGTTGTTGAGTTCCTCACATTAGTGTAAAGTTTTCATTGTAGCTCCAGATCAGCTTTCCTTTTTATTTTTTATTTTAGAAAAATAAGATCTGAAGCCACCTGATCCATTGTAACTCCATGTCCGCTTTCCGTTAGATAAAGTTAAACCGTTGAATTAGGAAAGTAAAATTCTGTACATATTTTCATTTTGCAAATGATAGACACTAATTCTTATATGTATACAATCTATTGAGACCCATATGCCATTCAGCGACTTTGTGGGAAAACAGTGATCCGTGTCCATTAGAAATTTTTTGGAAAACAATGGGGCCAACTAGGTGACTTGACCAAAATGCACCTGCGTAGCCATACATGGGTTATTTGAAGGTGATTAATGAGAGATTTAGCAACCAATATAATAGGGAGAAGGAGGTTTAATAAATGATGTAGCACTACCTATTCATTTTACATTAAGTAAATGAGCTTGCTGAAAAAATTATATTACCACTAGATTTATATCATACATTTCCGTTAAAATGGTGATGTTTTTTATTAAAGGAAATGATTAATTGGTTCATTTCTTCTTCTTTCTACACTTATTCTTGCTTTGGTTGCCTGAATTAAAGTATCTCACAGTCTAAATACACATGCAGAAAGTAAGTTGGTTTATAGTTGTTCCCTGATAATTGTAACCTGCTAGGTCGTCTAATCATTGTTACCTATTCATATTAATAAAGCATTCATTTTCTATTTCAGGTTCTTCTTTTATTTGTCTTGATGATTTTTTTGATTTTCCAATCCAATTATGTTAAAGATAAAACATTAGCATAAACAGAGATATTGGTGTTGAATTTTTCTTTGGAAAGAAAAGAAATTTTGAGAGTATGCCTACTCTGCCCTTAGCCTAAGGCTACATTAGCTGGGGTCCGATGAATCTGGTCCACTGTGAGCTTCAGTGAAGAAGAGAGTACGAGGATTCTATTAAATTATAGAGATGTCATCTATAACATATTTATCCCGCTGGACTAATTTTGTCAATGCTCAGTAGACAACAAGGTTTGCAATTATTTTACCCTCTCTTCGAAAATTGAATTACATATGTATGATATATGTTTGGATGATGTGTTTCCGAAGGTGGGCGTCGGGTCGCTCAGGTCACCGGGTGGACTAGGCGGCGACAATCAATGGCAATTCGCATGAAGCTCTTGATGGACGTCATGGTCGACAACAAGATCAAGCTCGATGGGCCAAATATGGGGGTTCCTATCCATTGGTGCCTCCTTACATGTATTGTTGCCTTTCCGAGGTTACTATGATCTGGTTGCTTTACCACTAGGTGTTCTATCATTTGATGGTTCCTTTGCCACTAAATAACCCTGGTAGTTGTGTAGCCAAGCTCATTGCTCTCCTGCCTAACCAGATGTCTTGTGCTTCAAACATTTTTTTGTTTGGTTCATGATCTATAATAAACCATGAAAATTTGTAATGGCCATCATGAACTTTAATTGATACCATAATTGATGGAAAGGAGCTATTAACTGAAAGGAGGACACTGAGAATTGTTGCCTGAAGAAGGTAATATAAGAAAGTAATATGTAACTCATTTTGTCCACCTGATGGGCAATCGTTAGTTTTGTTCCTCTTCTTTCTGAAGTTTCTATAGTTACCAAACTTCTTGATGTCTCATCATAAACAGAGTCATGGAGGATTGTGTGCTAGACTAATACCATCATAGGTAGTAAGGGGAATTTTGGGCTTCCATGGTTGTACACCTGCTCATATGTTCTTTTTGCTAATTAATATGATTGTTTATCTCTATCATTTTTGTATCTATAAAATTTTGTGCATGCATCTCTTCCTCCTTGCCTGGACAGGTTGCGGCGTTGTAGATTCTCTGGTTCACAGTAACACAATATGAGCTGGTACAGTTGCTGGCTGTGTGTGCCTCAGTAGAGGTAATGACAGGAGCGACATACATGAGGAGATAAGAGAGGACATGGTCGCCGGCAGTGCGCCCAAGCCGAAGACGCTCCAGGACCCTCACCTCATATCCATTTCCATACGCATGAGTAAGTGCTTTCCTGATATGATAAATTATTTTTTGTGCTCCGGAAGATAAGTTGATCAACACTCTTATCTTATATTTCTCAGATGATTAATTGTTGTGGAAATGCCTATATTCACAACGGCTGCTCAGCTTCATTGCATTATGTAGGTTCTTATTTCCTTGATGGATTTTGTGGCACATAATTTTTATGGCAATAGCTTAAAAGTTCAATCCTTCCTTATATTACCAGCACCAGATAGTACATTAATAAATGGACAAATATACTGTATTAGTTTTATTCTCACACCCTGATTAAATTTTTAAAGAATCAAACTCTATTGGATAATTTATTTAATATGTTATCAGCTCAACGTAAGAATTACTCCAGTCCGGTGCCATAGACATTCTAAATGATAATTACATATTTGCCTACACAATTCATACCGTTAGTGACTTTGCCATTGATTTTACTTCTTATCATGGACTCTATTTTTCTGGATAAAATTTCAGCTCATCTTTTCTTAAAGGAACATGATAAGGTAATTTCCGAACCTCTACGCAATTAAATATGATTTTAACTTTTAAATAACATGTTTGTTACCTGCTCTTTCGTTGGCAATGGAGGTTCAATCTTTGGTTGTGATGGATGCGAGGAGACGGTGAGCTAATTTCAGTGAGTCACCTCTTTAGAACGATAGGATCTGGCACTAGAGCATAGCTTAGTTTTAGCCGATGCAAGAACTGACAGCTCTTGCTCTCTGAATTTTACTACTGTAAGAACTCCAGTGTGACGGCGGGGTGCACCGCTTTTGCTTTCTGAACTGTACCACTGTGCTCACTCGTGTCTGATAGCACCACCGGTAATTGAACTAGGT
Organism: Alopecurus myosuroides; assembly: GCA_028641055.1. Lineage (NCBI taxonomy): Eukaryota > Viridiplantae > Streptophyta > Magnoliopsida > Poales > Poaceae > Alopecurus > Alopecurus myosuroides. Next base: position 26,417,873 of record CM054063.1, read on the forward strand.
TTCTGTACATATTTTCATTTTGCAAATTATAGACACTAATTCTTATATGTATACAATCTATTGAGACCCGTATGCCATTCAGCGACTTTGTGGGAAAACAGTGATCCGTGTCCATTAGAAATTTTTTGGAAAACAATGGGGCCAACTAGGTGACTTGACCAAAATGCACCTGCGTAGCCATACATGGGTTATTTGAAGGTGATTAATGAGAGATTTAGCAACCAATATAATAGGGAGAAGGAGGTTTAATAAATGATGTAGCACTACCTATTCATTTTACATTAACTAAATGAGCTTGCTGAAAAAATTATATTACCACTAGATTTATATCATACATTTCCGTTAAAATGGTGATGTTTTTTATTAAAGGAAATGATTAATTGGTTCATTTCTTCTTCTTTCTACACTTATTCTTGCTTTGGTTGCCTGAATTAAAGTATCTCACAGTCTAAATTCACATGCAGAAAGTAAGTTGGTTTATAGTTGTTCCCTGATAATTGTAACCTGCTAGGTCGTCTAATCATTGTTACCTATTCATATTAATAAAGCATTCATTTTCTATTTCAGGTTCTTCTTTTATTTGTCTTGATGATTTTTTTGATTTTCCAATCCAATTATGTTAAAGATAAAACATTAGCATAAACAGAGATATTGGTGTTGAATTTTTCTTTGGAAAGAAAAGAAATTTTGAGAGTATGCCTACTCTGCCCTTAGCCTAAGGCTACATCAGCTGGGGTCCGATGAATCTGGTCCACTGTGAGCTCCAGTGAAGAAGAGAGTACGAGGATTCTATTAAATTATAGAGATGTCATCTATAACATATTTATCCCGCTGGACTAATTTTGTCAATGCTCAGTAGACAACAAGGTTTGCAATTATTTTACCCTCTCTTCGAAAATTGAATTACATATGTATGATATATGTTTGGATGATGTGTTGCCGAAGGTGGGCGTTGGGTCGCTCAGGTCACCGGGTGGACTAGGTGGCGACAATCAATGGCAATTCGCATGAAGCTCTTGATGGATGTCATGGTCGACAACAAGATCAAGCTCGATGGGCCAAATATGGGGGTTCCTATCCATTGGTGCCTCCTTACATGTATTGTTGCCTTTCCGAGGTTACTATGATCTGGTTGCTTTACCACTAGGTGTTCTATCATTTGATGGTTCCTTTGCCACTAAATAACCCTGGTAGTTGTGTAGCCAAGCTCATTGCTCTCCTGCCTAACCAGATGTCTTGTGCTTCAAACATTTTTTTGTTTGGTTCATGATCTATAATAAACCATGAAAATTTGTAATGGCCATCGTGAACTTTAATTGATACCATAATTGATGGAAAGGGGCTATTGACTGAAAGGAGGACACTGAGAATTGTTGCCTGAAGAAGGTAATATAAGAAAGTAATATGTAACTCATTTTGTCCACCTGATGGGCAATCGTTAGTTTTGTTCCTCTTCTTTCTGAAGTTTCTATAGTTACCAAACTTCTTGATGTCTCATCATAATCAGAGTCATGGAGGATTGTGTGCTAGACTAATACCATCATAGGTAGTAAGGGGAATTTTGGGCTTCCATGGTTGTACACCTGCTCATATGTTCTTTTTGCTAATTAATATGATTGTTTATCTATATCATTTTTGTATCTATAAAATTTTGTGCATGCATCTCTTCCTCCTTGCCTGGACAGGTTGCGGCGTTGGCGATTCTCTGGTTCACAGTAACGCAATACGAGCTGGTACAGTTGCTGGCTGTGTGTGCCTCAGTAGAGGTAATGACAGGAGCGACATACATGAGGAGATAAGAGAGCGGACATGGTCGCCGGCAGTGCGCCCAAGCCGAAGACGCTCCAGGACCCTCACCTCATATCCATTTCCATACGCAGGAGTAAGTGCTTTCCTGATATGATAAATTATTTTTTGTGCTCCGGAAGATAAGTTGATCAACACTCTTATCTTATATTTCTCAGATGATTAATTGTTGTGGAAATGCCTATATTCACAACGGCTGCTCAGCTTCATTGCATTATGTAGGTTCTTATTTCCTTGATGGATTTTGTGGCACATAATTTTTATGGCAATAGCTTAAAAGTTCAATCCTTCCTTATATTACCAGCACCAGATAGTACATTAATAAATGGACAAATATACTGTATTAGTTTTATTCTCACACCCTGATTAAATTTTTAAAGAATCAAACTCTATTGGATAATTTATTTAATATGTTATCAGCTCAACGTAAGAATTACTCCAGTCCGGTGCCTTAGACATTCTAAATGATAATTACATATTTGCCTACACAATTCATACCGTTAGTGACTTTGCCATTGATTTTACTTCTTATCATGGACTCTATTTTTCTGGATAAAATTTCAGCTCATCTTTTCTTAAAGGAACATGATAAGGTAATTTCCGAACCTCTACGCAATTAAATATGATTTTAACTTTTAAATAACATGTTTGTTACCTGCTCTTTCGTTGGCAATGGAGGTTCAATCTTTGGTTGTGATGGATGCGAGGAGACGGTGAGCTAATTTCAGTGAGTCACCTCTTTAGAACGATAGGATCTGGCACTAGAGCATAGCTTAGTTTTAGCCGATGCAAGAACTGACAGCTCTTGCTCTCTGAATTTTACTACTGTAAGAACTCCAGTGTGACGGCGGGGTGCACCGCTTTTGCTTTCTGAACTGTACCACTGTGCTCACTCGTGTCTGATAGCACCACCGGTAATTGAACTAGGTTTCTGTACATATTTTCATTTTGCAAATTATAGACACTAATTCTTATATGTATACAATCTATTGAGACCCGTATGCCATTCAGCGACTTTGTGGGAAAACAGTGATCCGTGTCCATTAGAAATTTTTTGGAAAACAATGGGGCCAACTAGGTGACTTGACCAAAATGCACCTGCGTAGCCATACATGGGTTATTTGAAGGTGATTAATGAGAGATTTAGCAACCAATATAATAGGGAGAAGGAGGTTTAATAAATGATGTAGCACTACCTATTCATTTTACATTAAGTAAATGAGCTTGCTGAAAAAATTATATTACCACTAGATTTATATCATACATTTCCGTTAAAATGGTGATGTTTTTTATTAAAGGAAATGATTAATTTGTTCATTTCTTCTTCTTTCTACACTTATTCTTGCTTTGGTTGCCTGAATTAAAGTATCTCACAGTCTAAATACACATGCAGAAAGTAAGTTGGTTTATAGTTGTTCCCTGATAATTGTAACCTGCTAGGTCGTCTAATCATTGTTACCTATTCATATTAATAAAGCATTCATTTTCTATTTCAGGTTCTTCTTTTATTTGTCTTGATGATTTTTTTGATTTTCCAATCCAATTATGTTAAAGATAAAACATTAGCATAAACAGAGATATTGGTGTTGAATTTTTCTTTGGAAAGAAAAGAAATTTTGAGAGTATGCCTACTCTGCCCTTAGCCTAAGGCTACATCAGCTGGGGTCCGATGAATCTGGTCCACTGTGAGCTCCAGTGAAGAAGAGAGTACGAGGATTCTATTAAATTATAGAGATGTCATCTATAACATATTTATCCCGCTGGACTAATTTTGTCAATGCTCAGTAGACAACAAGGTTTGCAATTATTTTACCCTCTCTTCGAAAATTGAATTACATATGTATGATATATGTTTGGATGATGTGTTGCCGAAGGTGGGCGTCGGGTCGCTCAGGTCACCGGGTGGACTAGGCGGCGACAATCAATGGCAATTCGCATGAAGCTCTTGATGGACGTCATGGTCGACAACAAGATCAAGCTCGATGGGCCAAATATGGGGGTTCCTATCCATTGGTGCCTCCTTACATGTATTGTTGCCTTTCCGAGGTTACTATGATCTGGTTGCTTTACCACTAGGTGTTCTATCATTTGATGGTTCCTTTGCCACTAAATAACCCTGGTAGTTGTGTAGCCAAGCTCATTGCTCTCCTGCCTAACCAGATGTCTTGTGCTTCAAACATTTTTTTGTTTGGTTCATGATCTATAATAAACCATGAAAATTTGTAATGGCCATCATGAACTTTAATTGATACCATAATTGATGGAAAGGGGCTATTGACTGAAAGGAGGACACTGAGAATTGTTGCCTGAAGAAGGTAATATAAGAAAGTAATATGTAACTCATTTTGTCCACCTGATGGGCAATCGTTAGTTTTGTTCCTCTTCTTTCTGAAGTTTCTATAGTTACCAAACTTCTTGATGTCTCATCATAATCAGAGTCATGGAGGATTGTGTGCTAGACTAATACCATCATAGGTAGTAAGGGGAATTTTGGGCTTCCATGGTTGTACACCTGCTCATATGTTCTTTTTGCTAATTAATATGATTGTTTATCTCTATCATTTTTGTATCTATAAATTTTTGTGCATGCATCTCTTCCTCCTTGCCTGGACAGGTTGTGGCGTTGGCGATTCTCTGGTTCACAGTAACGCAATACGAGCTGGTACAGTTGCTGGCTGTGTGTGCCTCAGTAGAGGTAATGACAGGAGCGACATACATGAGGAGATAAGAGAGCGGACATGGTCGCCGGCAGTGCGCCCAAGCCGAAGACGCTCCAGGACCCTCACCTCATATCCATTTCCATACGCAGGAGTAAGTGCTTTCCTGATATGATAAATTATTTTTTGTGCTCCGGAAGATAAGTTGATCAACACTCTTATCTTATATTTCTCAGATGATTAATTGTTGTGGAAATGCCTATATTCACAACGGCTGCTCAGCTTCATTGCATTATGTAGGTTCTTATTTCCTTGATGGATTTTGTGGCACATAATTTTTATGGCAATAGCTTAAAAGTTCAATCCTTCCTTATATTACCAGCACCAGATAGTACATTAATAAATGGACAAGTATACTGTATTAGTTTTATTCTCACACCCTGATTAAATTTTTAAAGAATCAAACTCTATTGGATAATTTATTTAATATGTTATCAGCTCAACGTAAGAATTACTCCAGTCCGGTGCCTTAGACATTCTAAATGATAATTACATATTTGCCTACACAATTCATACCGTTAGTGACTTTACCATTGATTTTACTTCTTATCATGGACTCTATTTTTCTGGATAAAATTTCAGCTCATCTTTTCTTAAAGGAACATGATAAGGTAATTTCCGAACCTCTACGCAATTAAATATGATTTTAACTTTTAAATAACATGTTTGTTACCTGCTCTTTCGTTGGCAATAGAGGTTCAATCTTTGGTTGTGATGGATGCGAGGAGACGGTGAGCTAATTTCAGTGAGTCACCTCTTTAGAACGATAGGATCTGGCACTAGAGCATAGCTTAGTTTTAGCCGATGCAAGAACTGACAGCTCTTGCTCTCTGAATTTTACTACTGTAAGAACTCCAGTGTGACGGCGGGGTGCACCGCTTTTGCTTTCTGAACTGTACCACTGTGCTCACTCGTGTCTGATAGCACCACCGATAATTGAACTAGGTGTCCTGAACGTGTTATCGGGCTAGGATGAATGGTTATATTAGCGATTTAACGTTAGATTTCGTGCTATAATAAATTCAGTCAAACTCTATATTCGTCTCTATAATGAATCTGTCATGCGTTGATCTCATTCTACTTACTATGTACAGCTCCAACCGTTTGAAGTTTATGCCCTTTTTTCTATTAGCAAACTCTTGCTGTAAACCTTCTAAATCGTGAGCAACTTGTGCAGTGTGACATGAATTCTTGCTAATCCAGTTTTACATGGTTCCTTTTCTTTCCGGTTTGTTTTACTGATAGGGGTCATGTAGACATTAGTTTTGCTGATAAGGGCCCTGTAATGAAAATATATGTGGGCAATCCATAGCAGTTTGATATTGTTTCGCTTAGATTAGCTGCTTGCTCTCTGACGTTGTGGTGTGATGGTGTTGTGGTGTGATGGTTTGCGGGACAGTAACAGCACTACAAGATTGCATGCCCATAACAGCACTAGATATATGGCACGCAACCACGCACACAGGATTCTGTGAGATGGAGCAGAAGAAGACAGGCATACAACACAACAGACTCTAAGTGACCCCTCCAGCAAGGCAGCAACATGAACATACGACCCATCGTTTTATGTAACTGCGTGCTCCGATATCGTGTTATAGCCAGATCAGACCACTGATAAATATGTCACACCAGCCGTGCCATGTGACAACGCCTGGCAGGCGGCGCAGCGAAGCGCGCATATTGTCTAGTATAATCAATGTCCGGTCGGGCTCGGTCAAGGACGGTGTCTCCTGAGTGTGAATTACATACTGTGTTCTGAACCTTGGGGACGCAGCCCTGGGCGAGCTCGTTTCCCTTTGGCATGTCCTCGCCAACATCGGGTTGATCTTGCAGTGGACCAGTGGAAACACACTTGCTTCAATGATTGCCCAGATTCAGAGGTCGCGGGCGCCCTATAGTTGCAACTTGCAAGTTCTTTGGATGGCTGTTGTCGTGGAACCGCTGCTATACCATGGATAGGCTCCAGCGCCGTCGAGTCACCCATCCTTCTGCTTGTCTGCTCTGCGATCAATTGCAAAAATCCATTGAGAACCTCTTGTTCAGATGTGTGGTCCGAAGAGAGATCCTTCATAGGGTCCTAGATGGATTGGGGCGGGGGATCTGAATAAGGCTCGCATGCCAACTCCGAACAGCTATCTTAGTGTGTGGACAAATAATTAATGTCGTGCACATCATAGGCACGACATGTGGAGGGTGATCATCTTTATATTTTGGTACCTCTGGCGTCATAGGAATGACTGGTCTTCAACAACGTTGCCCCGACCGTGGCCACCATCAAGACGAAGATGAAGGTGGAGTACGAGAGATGGCGTATAGCTAGGTTGTTCCGTATTGATGTTATTTGGCTTTCCGAAGCCGGTGCCCCTCGGGTTGATGTCAGGAGGTTAGGTAGTTTTGCTAGGATGAGTTGTCACCTCTTGTTAACAACAATATATTCTGCTCCAGCAGTGCTCTAATGCTGCTTGGCACTCCTTCTGTATGATTAATAGACCTCACATGGTGCATTCTTGAACAAATTGTGAGTTTATGAAGTGAATGACGTTCACACAACATTCAACCAACCATCACCACTCAAATATTGATTGGATTACACCTAAACAAGTGAATACGCTACTCGCAGATACAAAGGTAGAATGTCCGGACTTATTGCAAGTTGGTTACCACAAGATGGTCGGCATACGGCTGACGCCTTGTCCGCTTCTCGTTTGCCGTCCCTTGCGTGCAGTGGCGGAGCCAGGTCCCAGGCAACCTGGGCCTTGGCCTGGGGCGTGGAGGAGGATTACAGGCATGCACTGTAGCACTTATACACTGTAGTGCACTGTTTTGCCATTTCGCTGTGAAGGTGGCCCGGGTCATAAGCCAGAGCTGGCCCCGCCGCTGCGTGCGCGCATCATCCTGCTTGCTAGTCTCCTGTAGTCGGTGTCCCAAACATTATATCTTGTTGATCCCACTGTCTCTCCACTCTCTTGCACCAACCGCCTTGGCGATTTGTGACTTCCATCCCTGTTTTCTAGTTCAAGGATTTCACTTGGACATTTGATCAACATAGCACCGAAAAGGTGTATGTCGGTCCCATACCAATGTCTTGAAAGGGTAAAGGATGACCAAGACGGCTGGGATACAAATCGTCCTGACGCATCCCATTTCCAATGAGAAATTTGTGGACAACTTATATAATTAATTAACCAACTAATAATCGGCGTTGGCAAAATAAGAGAAATATTAGATTTTTTACTTCTATGTTAGCGCGCAACAATATATATAGGCGGATGAAGATGGAGGGACGAGTTGAGGGATGCTTTCATTGAGGCATACGTGTTTCCGCATGGCAGTATACTATATATATAAAGGGTTTTCTTACGGTACATTGTACAACAGATTTTGAGGTATATGGAGTAATAGGTTTATGCATAGGTTAATATGGTGCAGCTCTCACACTTGACCCGAGGATAGTTCGGTAATTTCTTTTGTACTCGTATTCGCCATGCTGCTGCAGGACGCCTCCGTAGAAATTGGGTCTCGCAGTGCTCCTGTACTTGACACATCAGCATGCAATTTTGCACTGCTCCCGTACCGGTAGTAACCCCTGCACCCCGGTCGTCAATATTAGATCCTGCGGCTTTGTTCGGTTGCAGGGGATTATATCCCCTAGTGGATCTAACCCCACGGAGCTGGGCATGCTGAGGCCCTGTTTGTTTCTAGAGTTTTGTTGGGGATTCATGGGGATAATCCTTAAAGGGATTGGGTGAATCCCCAAACTTCATCCAATCCCGGCAAATCCCCAATCCACTAGGTAGGGGTAGTGTTTTGGGTATTGAGAAATATGTACTAGAGATTGGGGATTTGGGGGGAAAAGTGGGGGATAAAACCTGTCAAATACACTAGAAACAAACAAACTTTTAGAAATAAATGAGATTTAGGGATTTAACCGGTATAATCCCCACCAATCCCCGAGAAAACTTTAGAAACAAACAGGGCCTGAGGGAGATCGATAGGCGAGATAGGTGGACTGAACCGGATATGTAGAGATCCATAGCCGGCAGTGGGCGTTCTATAGTGATTGAGAGCTGCTCCATGTAACTACCCTATTGGTCAGCGTTCTTGCACATTGCCGCCATGTGCCATTTCCACTAGTGCCCTTCGCACACCCTCAACATCGAAGCACTATATGATGCATGATTTCCTCCCCCTTTTTCCTTCAGGACAAAGGGACTCGGAAGAACAATCAAGAGAGGATGCATGAGGTGCCAGTTCTGTATATACCCATATTATGTCAGGGAAAACCCCAACCACGTCCTCGGGGATAGTAATCTTCCTGGTGCATCCCATTTCTATTTATACACACGTATGTGTGTACACTTGTAAAATATGTACCCAAGAACGATAAACTAGGAGACATCTTAGAGCATTCCTCATATGCCTTAGTCATCAGCAATAGAGGAGGATTCGACGAGATGAGATGGTGAAGAACAGATAAGTAGATCCATGGTAGAAGGAAGCACAAAATTAAGTTATTTTATAAAGGTTATGCTGGTGGTGGCCGGCTGAGAGATTATCCAAAGTCATGCATTAATGCCCCATGTGCATTTATGTAAGGACCCGAGGGCACGTTACTAATGTACTGCGTCTGCAATACTAGTTGGAAACTCAGTGGTACTTGTACTGGGATTGTACTACAAGTCAACCAAAAATAAGGTTGGGACCAACAAATATCATGCAACTATATGGAATAAGTTTGAACAAGATAATGAGCGAGTCCGGATCGACGTGTCACTTTCAACGAGGAATGTGTGAACATTTTTGTGTGCCTTATCCATATATAGAACCATGCTAACTAAAACCGACTCCCATAATCCGTTATGCACACAAGTGTGAAACTCCCATGAACCAGCTGTATGCCATGGGTGATTTGCATCAAGTAGGAAAGTAGCTAGAGAGCTCGTATTAACTCTCTTGGATTTGTGTCCCCAACAGATGCAGAGCTAAGAAAAAATGTGAAGGACACAAGTTCACTATCACTGAGCTGAATTCTCTACAAATGGAAATAGGCTGAATTCTCTGCAGCTGAGACTGTGCTTCTCAAGACGCTAGGCATCGTTCCTGACAACATGGTGGTTGACGAGGCGGCTTTGCAGGAGTTCAGGAACCTCTTTGACTCACCCATGAAGGATGCGCACCTCCGAGTGGTCGCGTCGCTTTTTGGCAAGGAGATGCCACCCACGGGAGGCACTCTGGAGTTGAGTAGTCAGGCAGTCTGTGCACACTGAGCGCGTTGTGTGATGTGTAGAGCTCTTTGTAGTCATTCATATATGGATACAAACATTGAGATTCTCAGTTGGAACCCTCGCGGTCTTAATGATCCTGCGAAGAAAAATGCTGTTCGAGAATTTGTGGAGTCCCTGCATGTGAACTTGGTGTGTCTGCAGGAAACAAAACTCGATGAGTTAGACCGCTTCACAATCCTTCAATGTCTTTCCCCGTCCTTTGATGGATTTGAGTACTTACCAGCAGTCGAAACTAGAGGAGGCGTGCTAGTAGCTTGGGACACCTCTGTCCTCAGCTTAGGTCACGTCAGCATGGACACCTACACACTGACAGCAGAGGTCACCACGAAGGAGAATAAAAGTTGGTGGCTCTCGGTTGTTTATGGGCCACAATCAGATACGGAGAAAATCCAGTTTTTACTGGAATTGTCGGAGAGGCGCTCCTTATGCCCGGGACCTTGGATCATCGTGGGTGACTTTAACATGATCCTCTCGGCTGCAGAAAAAAATAACACCAACCTGAACAGGAGCATGATGAGTCGTTTCAGAGCATTCGTGAACTCGCTTGAACTGCGTGACATCTACCTGCATGGCAGGTTGTATACTTCGAGCAATGAGAGGGCTACCCCCACTATGACCTGTATTGATCGAGCGCTGGCCTCGGTCGACTGGAGTATACTATACCCCGATTGCATTCTCCAGGCTCTATCTAGCAACATCTCGGACCATACACCGTTGCATCTTTCGCTGAATGCGGCAGCTAGACCTAAGAGGAGATTTAGGTTCGAGCTCTTCTGGTTGAAACTCGAAGGCTTTGAGGAGGCAGTTAGAGACGGCTGGGTCTGCGATGAGAGGATCGTCGATCCCTTTAAGCGCTTAGACGCGCTATATAGAAACCTGGCCTCACACCTTCAATCCTGGGGACAGAAGAAGATAGGGAACATCAAAATTCAGCTGGCTATGGCAAACACTATCATTTTCAGATTGGATGCTGCACAGGATAGAAGGTTGTTGTCTGCAGGAGAAATTTGGTTGAGGCGGACTCTAAAACTTTCAATTCTGGGCCTATCATCCCTTGAGCGCACCATGGCACGGCAGAGATCGAGGATGAGATGGTTGAAGGAAGGGGATGCTAACACCAGATTGTTTCATGCAGTGGCCAATGGTAGGAGAGCTAAAAACTTCATCCCCGCGGTTAGAGTGGGGGAAGTCTTGGTTACGGACCAGTCGCAGAAAGAGGAGGTGTTCTTCCAAGCCTACCAGGACTTACTGGGAAAGCTTCAAACCAGGGATCACTCCGTGGACTTGGATTTTGTTGGCCTCCATACTCATGAGTTGCAGGACCTGGATGGATTGTTCACGGAAGCCGAAGTGTGGGAGACAATCAAAGAGCTGCCGCCAGACAGGGCACCCGGCCCGGATGGGTTCATTGGAGCGTTTTACCATAGAGCTTGGGAAATAATAAAACCCGACATCATGGCCGCGCTGCTCAAGCTCGCAGTGGGCGATGGCAGGGGGTTTGCTAAACTGAATAAAGCTTTGATCACGCTTATCCCCAAGAAGCCTGATGCTGCTACAGTAGGAGATTTTAGGCCCATCAGCTTGGTTCACAGTTTTTCCAAGCTGCTCTCCGAGATTCTGGCCAATCGGTTGAGGTCCAAATTGGGAGAGCTGGTGAGTGCGAACCAGTCAGCATTCATTAAGAGTCGGAGCCTGCACGATAACTTCATTCTGGTGAGGCAGATGGCCCGCAAAATAAACTCGAGGAGGCAGAAAGGGGTGTTGCTGAAGCTAGACATCTCCAGAGCTTTTGATTCTCTCTCATGGGCTTTTCTGATGGAAGTCCTGAGACACATGGGGTTTAGCGAGTGGTGGTGTAGAATTATCACGATCCTACTGAACACGGCAACCACTAAGGTGGTGGTCAATGGAGTGCCAGGAAAGCAAATTTCCCATGCCCGGGGATTGCGCCAGGGGGGTCCGATTTCCCCCATGCTATTCGTGCTAGCTATGGAGGTCATTACACTTTCAGTGGAGAGGGCGGTTAGAGAAGGATTGTTCACACCGCTTGCTGGCTGCTCTGCCCTGCAACGAGTTTCGGTCTACGCAGATGACGTTGTGCTGTTTGTTAAACCCCTGGAGTTGGACCTAGTGGTGGTCAGGAGCATTCTGCAGACCTTTCGAGAGGCTTCGGGCTTGAAGGTCAACTATGCGAAGACCTCGGCAACCCTGATTAGAGGGGAAGAGGGAGATGCGATCTTGGTAGCACAAGTGTTAGGGTGCAACATCACGGAGTTCCCGATCAAATACCTAGGGCTACAGCTGGCTTTGCGGCCCCTTACCAAGAGCGAGTGGCAGCCTTTGTTGGATCAAGTTCTGAGATGCGTTCCGGCTTGGCAGAGTGGTATGATAGCAAGGGCTGGGAGGCTGACACTGGTCAAATCCGTTGTTGCTGCAAGACCAGTGCATCAATTGTTAGTGGCAGAGGCGCCCTGTTGGTTGCTGGAGGAGATTGCCAAGTGGATGAGGGGGTTGCTTTGGGCAGGAGCGGAGAAAGCAAATGGAGGACAATGTCTGGTTGCTTGGGAGAATGTGTGCAAACCCTATTGCTTTGGGGGTTTGGGAGTAAAAATTTTGGAACTCCAGGGGTTGGCTCTGCGAGTGAGATGGGAATGGCTTAGGAGGACCGATGCTGCGAGGCCTTGGCAGGGTCTCCCCATGCTCAAGGACACAATGGCAGCAGATGTTTTCAACAGTCTAGTCAGCATCAGCGTAGGAGATGGTAAGAGAACGCTGTTTTGGAAGGACAGATGGCTGGGAGGTGCAGCTGTTTGTGATATTGCACCTTTGCTTAGGGCCACAGTTAACGCTAGGACAGCTAATAAGAGAACGGTGCATGATGCCCTGGTTGCTAACAAATGGATTTCTGATAGTAGAGGGGTGTGGTCCGAGGAGATGGCAACCCAAAGTGTGCATCTGTGGTTGGCAATCCAGGGAGTGCCGAGGGAGGAGGCCAGGGAGGATGAGTTCTCTTGGCCAATGGCAGCTTCGAAGAAGTACTCTGCGTCTTCGACCTACAAGGCACTATTGTGGGGCCAGATTAGATTCCCACTCGCTAGGGGAGTTTGGAGGTGCTGGGCACCAGTGAAATGCAAGCTGTTCATGTGGTTAGCTATCCAACACAGACTTTGGACTACGGATAGGAGAGCGAGGCACGGCTTACAGGAACACCCGGATGTTTGTAAGTTGTGCATGCAGGAGTTGGAGTCCTCGGATCACATATTGGCTTCGTGTGTGTACACAAGACAGGTATGGGTGAAATGTACAAGGATTCTGAGGCTACAGGTTACCACGCCTACGGTTTCGGATACTCTGGAAAACTGGTGGCTTGCGGTCCGCGAGAGATTCAGGGACAAGCAAAGGAAAGCAGTTGATACTCTAGTAACCCTCACCACATGGACGATTTGGAAGCAAAGAAATTCAAGGGTCTTCGGAAACACCAGTCAGATCTGTGATGACGGCACTCTCGCCTCTAGAATCCTGGAGGAGTTGAGGTGCTGGGATGAGGCAGGAGCAGGAGCTGGAGTCCTCCTTCGCGAGGAGTAGGCTAGGTGTTGAGTGGAGTGAGCTCGACAGCATAGTTGGGTGCAACTAGTGCTGTCGTTCTGTAATGTCTGTAAACTCTTTCTTCTATAAAAATCAGGTATGCAATTGCATACCCTCGAAAAAAAATCCCTTTGAAGTTCCTTTCTACATGAATTGAAATGATATACATTGTCCCTACCTACTTGAAACCTTATGGAAGACCTGCTATCACATCAATCAGATATGTTGGCATTAATACTTCTATAATTGCAACATTGATCTCTCTGATTGAAAATCCTCACCTCCATGAATTTTTTAGTTGACACCAACTGTGCTAGGAGGTTATGAATGAGCATTATAAAATTAAATTTCTTGACTCTAACACTGTACATGATAATGTTGAGGTATAGAGAAATCTGGCAGTGAAAATGTAAAAATATTACTTCTTATGTTAACACAGAAAATTTTATTCGGAGTAAATCCTTGGAGATGGTATCATGTGGCCTACCTATCTTGGCTACTCTACAGATACATCTGAAAACAAATATTTGAAAATCATGGATGGTATGAAATATGACTGTACCATATTAAATCGCATTTATATTTTGCATTATAGAGACATTATGAGTGTTTGATATTTTGTTAGTAGATGTAATATACCACCCGAGACAAAACTCAAGACCTTTTGGGTGGACGGCACATTGATAAGCTTGGAAATAAAATTCTGAAAATATATTTTTAATCATCTATAAATTGATGTGCTCTATTGGTATGTTGTGATTTTACTATATTGCGTACACTCATTCATTTATAAGTGCAAGAACTACGCACAATGTTTGAGCTATATGAATCTTACTTGCCACACCTGGTGTATAGCTTCCCATCTAGTAATTTAATGTATTCTATCATGCATATTCATCGGACATTGCTAATACATTGCTATATATAAGTTGAATTGTTTCTACAAACCCATTTTTTCTTTATATTTTCTTCATGCGCGAATTATTTGGTGTTAGCAAATGGAATCTCCGATATTTGGTCCTTGGTACCTGTTCCAAATATTTAGTTTCTCTTCACTACACATTGAACATTAGCATGCGTAAGTACATTGTCCTTACTTATGGCTATGGTCGCCCAGTATTTGTGATATAATGGTCCTTATGTACCTAGTTTTAAAAACCGAACCGGACCGGCTGACGGGGGGACGATAACCCGGTATGCCAAGCTCCAAGGAGTAACCCGGCCCAAAGGACGGTGCGCAGGATCCGGCTAAGGATAAAGAAGCTTGTGGAGGCCCAAGTTTGTAGGCCCAGCGACCCGGGTTGTGGGTTATTGTAAAGGAAAGCTAGGATTTGTGCGCCGTGTCCGGGTAGGATCCAGGGTGCGCCTTGGGGAATAAGCCAGGGGTACGGGTGCTTTATAAACCGACCCCCAGGTCTAGTCTAGGCAGAGATCTAAGAACCCTAGCAATATCGCGTGATATCGAACATCAAATGTAATCCCAGAGTTGAGTTATTATATCGAGATCGGAGACTCGGCGACTTAGATTGCCGGCTACCAGATCGAATTGCATCATGTTTTCCTCTGAGCTAAACCCTCTCCCAAACGCCTGTGTCGTCTTGCCCAAAGAACAGTTACCCCAGGTAACATCTGCCGTGATTATCCCACGACAGTTGGCGCCCACCGTGGGGCTTGCGTCCAAAGGTGTTTACATCACGGGAGAAGCTCGGAAGAGCATGGAGAATCTTGTCATTGGCGAAATCTACATCGACCACGAAGGAGAAAAGATGGTGGACGATTCCGGCTGGGGGCCAGAGTCGGATCATCTCGAGTCCGGATCTATGGTGACGATCGGCCGGATCAACATCTTCATCGGCACGGTACGAACGTCTAATTTAAAAGGACAATATCATGTGCATACTACAGGAACTTCCAGCAGGAACCAGGAGACATTAAAGCAAACGGCAAACTCGGTTTCATCGGCCGCACCGGGATATCTTAGATGGGCAGAACAAGAGATAACGTGGAGTAGAAGAGATCATCCAGAAAAAATAGAGCGTCCAGGAGTCTTGGCATTGGTGGTTGCTCCACAGGTTAATGGTTACGAACTGAAGAAGGTCCTGATGGACGGTGGAAGTAGCATCAACATCCTTTATTGGGAGACCTTCTTACGGATGAGTCTCAAAGAGTCCCAGTTGCAGAAAAGTTCGACAATCTTTCATGGGATCGTACCGGGTCACTCGGCGAGCCCCGAGGGAAGGATCACCTTGGAAGTTGCTTTTGGAGAATCGACGGATAATTATCGAGTTGAGTGGCTCACGTTCGAGGTGGTCAAATTGCGCAGTCCTTATCACGCGCTGTTTGGGAGGCCGGCTTACGCCCAATTCATGGCAAGGCCGTGCTATGTGTATTTGCAGCTAAAAATCCCGGGTCCTAAACGAACCATCACTATACATGGGAACCGGGATATAGCGGCCGAGTGTGACGAAGGAGATTCGGTTATGGCTGAGCAAGCATGCAGAAAGGAAGAACTCGAATATTACCGGTCTCAAGTAAATCCGGACGATAGAACAACCTTGAAAAAGCCGAATACTGAGGATGAGAGAGCAAAATTCAAGGCAGCACAAGACACCAAGAAGATAGATTTTGTCGAAGGGGATTCCACTAAGCAGTTTACCGTAGGGTCTAACTTGGGAAAAGAGCAGGAGGAAGCGCTCGTGGAGTTTATTTGTTCGAATGCAGATGTGTTTGCCTGGACACCTAGCGACATGCCGGGTATCCCTACAGAACTGGCTGAGCACAGTTTGCATGTGGATCCCAAGTCCAGGCCCGTGAAGCAAGGTTTGAGGAAAATGAATGAGGAAAGAAGGAAGGCTATAGGCGAAGAGATCGCTCGGCTATTGGCAGCCGGCTTTATCATGGAAGTATTTCACCCGGATTGGTTGGCTAACCCGGTTCTAGTGATGAAAAAGACCAATGAGTGGAGGATGTGCATTGATTTTACGAGTCTCAACAAACATTGCCCAAAGGATCCGTTCGCGCTACCAAGGATAGATCAGATTATAGATGCAGTAGCTGGAAGCGATCTGTTATGCTTCTTGGACGCATATTCCGGGTATCATCAGATTAAGCTCAAGAGGGAGGATTGGGAGAAAACATCATTCATAACCCCTTTTGGGGCCTTCTGTTATAAAACTATGACGTTTGGGTTGAAGAATGCCGGCGCAACTTACCAACGGTGTATTCAAAAGTGCTTCGAGGACCAAATCGGACGCAACGTCCATGCCTATGTGGATGATGTGGTCATCAAGACCAGGAAGGCGGAGACATTTATCGATGATCTAAAGGAGACGTTCAAAAACTTGAGGAGGTACCAGATGAAGCTTAACCCGACAAAGTGCGTGTTTGGAGTTCCAGCTGGGAAATTACTCGGCTTCATAGTTTCCGAGAGAGGAATCGAGGCAAACCCGGATAAAATCAAAGCCATCCAGAGTCTGAAAAAACCGGAAAATTTGAAGCATGTTCAAAAGCTCACGGGCTGCGTAGCAGCCTTGAGCCGATTCATATCCAGACTTGGAGAAAAAGCAATACCCTTATACCGGCTCTTGCGAAAATCAGATAAATTCGTGTGGGATCAAGAGGCGGATGAGGCGTTTGAGGCACTAAAGAAGCAGTTATCTGAAGCACCAGTATTAGCGGCGCCGGGTCCTAAAGAGCCTATGTTGCTATACGTGGCAGCTGGCCCCCGAGCCGTCAGCGCAGTAGTTGTTGTGGAGCGCAAAGAGGATGGAAAAGGTTACCCGGTTCAGAGGCCGGTTTATTACGTCAGCGAGGTATTATCAGAAGCAAAGCAGCGCTATCCACATTGGCAAAAGTTGGTGTTCGGGGTCTTTATGGCCAGCCGGAAGTTGAAGCCGTATTTCCAAGAACATCCCATAACAGTGGTTAGTTCAATACCAATGTCGGATATCATGAGAAACTCGGACGCGACGGGAAGAATAGCCAAGTGGCAATAGAGATGGGGGATTATCACATCAACTACGAACCCAGGTCAGCAATCAAATCCCAAGCTTTAATTGATTTCGTTAACGACTGGACACATACAGGCATGACCACGACGGTTCCGAGTTCCGAATCATGGATCATGCACTTCGATGGATCTAAGCAATACGAGGGATCAGGAGCTGGGGTGGTGCTAACCTAACCCAAAGGAGATAAATTGAGCTACGTACTACAAATTCACTTCGACTGTTCCAACAATGTGGCCGAGTATGAGGCCCTATTACACGGCCTAAGGGCAGCTAAAGAGATGAACGTTAAGAGGATACGATGCTTCGGAGATTCGGACCTTGTGGTACAGCAGGTATCAGGAACTTGGGATAGGAAGGACGCAACCATGGCAGCATACCGCAGAGAAGTCGACAGGGTGGCTGGGTGCTTTTCCGGGTATGAGGTGGAGCATATAGACAGAAGAAAAAACGAAGCAGCAGATGCACTTGCCAGACTCGGCTCGCGCAGAGAGCCGGTCCCACCTAACGTTTTCCTTGACGAGCTATGGCGACCATCTGTGAAAACCGAGTCTGAGGAAGAGCTGGCAAATCAAGACCCGGATTCAGGACTTGTGGCTACAGTACGTACTGTTCCCGAATGGACAGAACCGTTTTTGGCCTACCTGTCGCGGGGCGAGTTACCACAGCAGGAGGTGTTAGCAAGGCAAATTTTGAGGCGAGCAAAGGGATATTCTATCATCGACGGAGAATTATACAAGAGAAGCGCAGCAGGAGTCTTTTTGCGCTGCGTAGCCCCAGAAGAAGGCCGACAGATTCTCAAGGAAATCCACGAAGGCGACTGTGGACATCATGCATCCGCAAGGTCTCTTGTGGCTAAAGCTTATCGACACGAATTCTTCTGGCTCACGGCTCTAGCAGATGCGGAACGATTGGTAGCAAGATGTGACGGATGTCAAAGGTACGCTCGCCAAACCCATGTGCCGGCTATGGAGTTACGGACCATCCCGTTAACTTGGCCGTTCGCTGTCTGGGGTATGGACATGGTTGGCCCCTTTCATATGTCACCATGCAAGAAGACACATCTTTTGGTGGCTATTGATAAGTTTACCAAGTGGGTTGAGGTTATGCTAGTTACTAATTGCGAAGCAGCTACATCAGTCAAGTTTCTGAAAAGGATTATCTACCGGTTCGGGTATCCCCACAGCATAATTACCGACAATGGAACCAACATGTCCCTTGGTGAGATGGAGAAGTTCTGTGGCAACAATGGAATCCGGCTCGATGTTGCATCGGTGGCTCATCCGCAGGCCAATGGACAAGTGGAGAGGGCAAACCAAGAATTGCTTCGCGGATTAAAACCACGATTGCGAGTTCCCTGTGTCAGGGCTGCTGGTGCATGGGTCGAAGAACTTCCTTCTGTGGTTTGGGGTATCAACACTACACCTAACAGATCCACTCAGATGACACCCTTCTTCATGGTCTATGGTGCGGAGGCAGTGTTACCGAGTGACATTATTCACGATTCACCGCGAGTATCAGCTTACGTCGAAGTGGAGAACGAAAAAACCGGGCAGGACGCCGTAGATATGTTAGAAGAGCAAAGAGAACAAGCCCTGGAAAGATTAGCCATATATCAGCAAGATCTACGGAGGTATCATAGCCGGCGCGTGAAAACCCGGGTATTCCAGGAAGGAGACTTGGTTTTGCGCCTGGTTCAGTCAAATGAAGGAAAGCACAAATTATCACCACCATGGGAAGGACCATTTATCATAAGCCGGAATCTGCATAATGGATCATATTACTTGATAGATGCAAGGGAAGAGTCGGCTACAGTTAACGACACCGCACGTACCACTTCATCTATGCAAGAAAGAGATAGACCATGGAACGTGGCTCAACTACGTCCATATTATACTTAAAAAAAAATATTATAGTGGCAAGTGGAATTGCACGATGTAATAGGCAGCAGGTTTTCAAACGTACTCTTTTCCTATCCAGGGTACCTTTGGGGACTGGACGGGTTTTTAATGAGGCGGCTTGCTGACCTAGATTCTTCATATCAAGTAAAGAGGTGCTTATCAAGAAAAGAGATGGTTATTATCAGGTTATGTACTCTCAGTATGATGCGTATATCTAGGTCTTGGGGGCTGGTCGCTTGAATAGCACAGTTACAAACTCAAAGACCCGGCCATGATGCCTATGAGTTATAAGGGCCGGTTACTTGCAAACGAGTACGGCTACAATCTTATAACCGGACAAAGAAGTCCAAATTCCTTGGCTATTCTTACTTAAGCTCGATGTGACTCGCATTAAAGTGGCATGATTTGTTCGCCTACGATTACAGCCAGTCGTGAAACCCGACGGGGCTTGGCTGGCTACGTTTTCGTATGGATGTAACAACATGGTATCCACGCGAAAGCCGGCTTATAGTACAAGATAGTCAAAAGGGTCATCTAAACCACAAGTTATGCAGAGTACAAGGCTGAACAGCTGGAAACTCAACGACTATTAAGCGTAACTTCAAAACTTATGAAACAACTCAGGGATCGTTGTGAAATTAGCAGTAGGCAGTTCGTTCCCCTTTCAAGATCAAGTGTCCTAGACTCGACGATCCGGGTCCGGATTGCTTGAAATCTTGAAAAGAGAAAAAATGGCTCACTTGTATAATTCCAAAAACACAATTATCCGGGTCTTGGGGACTTGGGGACTTAGAACCAAAATCCGCTTGTCAATACCCATGAGACCCGGAAATTGAGTTTTCGCAAAAGGAACAATAAAGAAAGCCAGATATCGAGAACAGATGAGCTCAATAAACTCAAAAAAAAGTCGGTACAGGCATCGAGTGTATCAAGACCTTAGCGTGCATTACAAAATCCTGATGAAAAGATATTAAAGGTGCACAGGCGCACCACCCAAAATATAACTGTTTAAAAAAAAAATAAGTATGTTGACCGACCGGTGCATAAGAAGAGGCATTAGAAATCATATATCACTCGGCATTCATCTTGGCCTTGCCCTTGCCATCATCGGTGGTAGCAGCAGCACCCGGATCAGCGGTACCAGCCCCTGCAGGAGGTGGAACGACTGGTGTTGAGGTAGCAGGGGCAGAGCCGGCTTCAGTCTGCTTCTTGGCAGCCTCCGCCCTTATCGCAGCAGCTTCCTTCTTCCACCGAGCCAGCATATCATACGGCTCGGGAAGATCCGAATTAATTACTTCACCAGCGGCATCATAGGCTGGAACAAGAATATTAACATCCAGTTCGTCAGCAATCATGCTCGCCGGGTAACGAACCTCCTGTTGGACGGCCTGGAAATCCTTCACCGAGAACTTGGATCCGTCAAGCTTAAACTCTGGGAAGCCGCCCATAAGCTTCACTAGCTCGAGCTTGGGGAGATAAGCTTTGGCGAGAGCAAGCCCCCGGGTTACTCCAACCCGGCAAGACGAGCGTTTCCAGTGCCAAATCCACTCAGGGATAGTGGAGAAGGCATCCAGCATTCTCTTCAGATCAACATGCCCCTTACCCGGCCACCGTAATTCTTGAAGGATCCATTTGGTTCCGGCGCATAGCTGCCGGATGACGCTCTTGATGGTTTTCAGCTTGGCCATGTCATCCTCTTCCGGCATGGTTTCGTCCGGGCCTGAAGAAATGAAGACGTAAGTCGGGAAACTGCCGCTACCTATCAAAAAGATAAACCCGGAGGAGGACACGTACCAAGTAAAGCACGATATGTGTCCGATATTTGGACGGAAAGGCTTGTTAGGTCATCTTCCGCTCAGTGAGCCCTTTTCCTATATTTCCTCATTATCAACCTATTTCTCCTGGCTTCGGCTTCGGCTGCTTCGCGTAAAGCTACCTCCTTTTCGATGAGCTTGGTGGCGTCCGCCAGTTTCTCCTCAGATTGAGTTACGAAAGCCTGCATGCATGAAAACAAGGATCAGTTGGGCAGAGAAGCAAGTTATCAGTCGCTTGTATAATAAAGTCCCAAGTAAATTATGAATCAATTCACTCGGAACTTGGGGACTGGACAAAGGCATAAGCAACATTAGTCGGATTTACCTCGTGTTTGGCTATCAAAGCTCCCAAGATGTTTTCTTCATTAGCCCTTAAAGTGCGAAGGGTTTCTAGCATCTGGGCAAATGTCAGTTCCTCGGATCGAGTACCGGAAGAGCCGGCAGCTTGGTCGCTTGGTGGGGGGTCTCTCCCCGCCCTTGGAGTTGAGACCCGGACAGTTTGGGTGGCCGGGTTGGGAGAACTCATCCTTGTATCTAGAACTTCGATCTCCTCGTCTACTGGTTCCGATGAGGAAGGAGATCCGGCAGCTCGGGGAAGTGGATTGTTCAGAGGGCCTTGTTCCTGGTTATTCGTTGTATCACCGCCAGTCGCGGCGTCTGCATTGTCAGTCGGTTTCTCCGCCTGATGGTTATCTGCTTCTATGTTTTCCGGGTCACTGACGACGGCTTGCGCGCTAAAAGAAAGATGAGAAAAGGCGGTTATTAGTGATGATGGTGGCTTGAGTGGAAAATTGTTAAGTGTAAAAGGAAATCATGTAGCACAAGCTTACCCGGCATTCACAGTGTAATCAGGCGGGAGCTCGCCGCTGGAAGCAGATGAGGTCGCCACGGGAACTACCAACGGGACCCGGAATTGCCCGGCACGAGGATGGTTAGGAGAAGGGTGGCGTCGAGGAGAGTCGGAAGGACGAGGCGGAGGAGCGCCGCCACGAGGGACCGAGGGAATAGAGATGCCCGGGTTAAGGGGATCTTCACCCGGGGAGCTCCGAGTTACCCTGCGTTTGGCTGGGAAGGAATCCTTCAAGCAGGATGAATTTGATAATTGATGGTTAAGTTGTCGCATGGCGTCAAAGGAGTAAGGTTCAGAAGATAATGAGGAAAAAGGAACCTTGGACACTGCCCCCCTGGTCTTCCTCTTGGCACCCACTGTTGCCTCTTGGTCAGATTCGGTTGCCTCCGGGTCATCCTCATTGGCCTCACCTTCGTCCTCCAGTCCTGTGAATCGGGTGTGTGTTCGTTGGAAAAGAGGTGAATGGGAGGAAGTGATGCAGGTAAAGATATACGAATGCTGTGCAAATACCTTCACTATCATCAGCCGGCTCGTCCTCTTCTTCCGGGTCTCTGGAAGGGGGAGAGGGTTCAACCCTCCAGAAAGGGTCATCGGCCTAAGAAAAAAGAATGAGATTAAGAGTTAGAAGATATGTCAAGCTAAAGTGTGGAAATAAGCTATGAATACCGGGTATTACCGCTGGAGCCGGGTTTTCCCGAGTAAATGGGGGTAACCCGGTGATACCCTTTATCACCTCCAGCTTCTCTATCAGGAAGCCTTTGATGGTTCTGTTAGTATCGCCGGTCGCGAAGCTCTTGGTGGAGTATCGGAGTGCATCCGTGGTATGTCCCGAATACTCGCACATCAGTTTGGTGCGGATAGAGTTGGGTTGGATCCGAAAATCGACCCATGTTTTTACTAAATTTAGCCCGAGGAGGCCTTGGGCTGAAAGAATAGCTATTTTGGCTAATGAGGGAAGGATCGCCTCCCTATCCGAGTCTGGAGCAAAGGCACTAAAGGACTCGGAAGGTTCGAGGAGGCTTTCCGAGTAACCCGGTAGTTTCTTTTCGTTGTCTGGGGAAGTATCGTGGCAATAAAAGAAAGACAGCTGCCAATGTTTGACGTGGGAGTTTAATTTGAGGGTTGGCATCGTTGAATTTTTGCGGCGCTGGATAGATACCCCGCCACAAGCGAGAAGTGCTCCGTCACCACTTTCGCGGCACGGCTTGCACTGGAATAGTTCGATGAAAAGAGTCAAACTTGGTGACATGCACAAGTACGACTCGGATAGAACAATGAAGTGGGTAATATTCAACATAGAGTTAGGCCCTATGTCGAATACCCGGAGGCCATAATGGCTTAAGACCTCCCTGAAGAAAGGGTGACCCGGAGGACGGAATCCCCGGGTCACGTGCTCTACGAAGCAGATTACCTCGTTATCAGCGGGTGTGGGCCGGGTCTCGTTGCCCGGCGCCCTCCAGTGAATGTTCTTCTGAGAAGGGAGAGTTCCTAATTCGGCTAGCTCCTCCAACTTGGCTTTCGTAGTTGTGGAACGCCCCCAGTTGGCGGATATGGTTTGGGTAGTTCTCGCCTGAGTCGGTTGTTTTCCTTGTCGTTTGGGAGCCATGAGATCAACCTGCAAAGCACAAGAAAAAGAGGCGTATGAAATAAGACCCGGGAGTGTTGAAGTATCCGAGTATAAGGTGTCAAGAAAGTATGAAGCTGAGAATTATCCGGGTATCATGCTATGGAGCGGAAATCACAAGGTATCCGGGTGTTAAGTGCACTTGTGGAAATTTTTGGTCACTTACGTATGGAAAAGCATTTGGGGATGATGGATGGTTACCCATGTATCTATTGCAAGTAAAGTAGCTGGAAAAGGAGGATTTTCCGGGTGTTAATGCAGTGAGCGGAAAATCGAGGAGGAACGGATCTAGATGGGAAAGTTTGCGAGCGATCCTACAGGAGTTCTGATGGTTAATATTGGTAGGGGATGAGTTGCGACTATATAGCAGGTGATTAAAAGAGTTGGTGGATGTCGAATCGATCTAATTTGATGTAATCAGAAGAATGGTTCACGGGTTGACCTAGATCCGATCCTGTTTGAAATTGAAAAAATTGCAAGGCTAAATTAGGCAGATATAAGAGGCTTACTGAAGAGATTGAAGTTTGGAAGCGACGGTGTTGGGCGGCGTGGCTCGAATGTCTCTTCACGATTCTTGGCGAGAGGAATGAAGGCGTGATGGCGGAGCTTGGCGGCGGCGCGGGACGGCTTGAGGGCGAGCGCGGCTGGAAGCAATTTCGCTTTGATGGTGTGCACGAGCCTCTGGCGGCGGTGCTGCGAGGAAGTAAGGAGCAAGGAGAGAAAGGGGAAGTTGAGGCGTGGTGACGAATTTAGGGTTACCCTCTGAGTGTTATTTATAGAGTAAGGGTGAGCTTATCTCGATGGCTAGAAGCCGGAAATTGTGGGATAATGATTGTCCACGGGGATTTTGCGAGATATGCGCCAAACGTTGAGCGAAGCATTTGGGTAAAAGAAGAAGGGGGTTTGCCTCGTGATGACGGGATTGATTATCGAGCATGGGATCCTGGCATTTTTATTATGATTTGGATCTGGAAATTTGAGTCAGAGTGTTCGGAGGAAAAACCCGGCTTATTACATGGCCACCATGGAGTGAGGCCTAGCTGAATATCGAAACATCTTAACCCGGCCTCTATATGCCCGTATGTTTGATATCTTTGCAGGGAATAGCAAGCGCTTCAAGGAGGATCCATGAAGCCCAGGCTATTCTGGGGACTACTGACGGGGGGACGATAACCCGGTATGCCAAGCTCCAAGGAGTAACCCGGCCCAAAGGACGGTGCGCAGGATCCGGCTAAGGATAAGGAAGCTTGTGGAGGCCCAAGTTTGTAGGCCCAGCGACCCGGGTTGTGGGTTATTGTAAAGGAAAGCTAGGATTTGTGCGCCGTGTCCGGGTAGGATCCAGGGTGCGTCTTGGGGAATAAGCCAGGGGTACGGGTGCTTTATAAACCGACCCCCAGGTCTAGTCTAGGCAGAGATCTAAGAACCCTAGCAATATCGCGTGATATCGAACATCAAATGTAATCCCAGAGTTGAGTTATTATATCGAGATCGGAGACTCAGCGACTTAGATTGCCGGCTACCAGATCGAATTGCATCATGTTTTCCTCTGAGCTAAACCCTCTCCCAAACGCCTGTGTCGTCTTGCCCCAAGAACAGTTACCCCAGGTAACATCTGCCGTGATTATCCCACGACACCGGCGGTCCGACCGAAAAAACCGAGAACCGAAGCCTTGTACGGTTTTTTAACAAGCATTGGTCTTTTAGTAAAAATCCAAAAAAATAAATTGAAAATGGCGAATAAAAAAGGAATTGAACACTTGACCTTGACTCAAGGTCCACTACAAACTCAGAAACCATCTATGCTAGCACAAATTTATGATAATTTAATGCATTGCATCAAATATTATGTGTACTCATTTGTTTCGAGATCAGAATTTTGAAAAATTAGCTTAAATATTCTGGTTTTTTGTCGCAAATGAACCGAAGAACCGATGGTCCGACCGGTGAAAACCTGAACCGACAGCCACGCCGGTTCGATTACCGGTTCGGTTTTTTAAACTATGCTTATGTATCTGGCACATCTAGGTTTCTTCTTCTAAGCATGAACTCAATCGAAAATGATGACACAGTCACAATTGCTACAGCTCACGTCAATCATAGTCATTTCGAAATATTGTATTATCTACCAAAACAACTATCTTTAGTGCATATATTGCATATTTCTTATCTTATTTTATATTTGCATAATCAATACATCTATGTCAGATTTATTGTATGTGTGTTAAGTTGTCTTTATTTGGCCATCAAATGGAATTTATATCCCAGTTTGTAATCCATCTGTCAATGATGTATTGAAATACATATATAAACCCTTTGTGGTATCCATATAATTGTTTTTAATTTAGAACTCTTATTTCATTTCTCTTTTTTATATAAAATTCAGTGTAGGTTTAATCTGCCAATAGAATTTACTAAACGCTATCGTTCATCGTTTTATGTTTGTACTTATAAACAATATTTTATTTGGAATGCCTTAATATTTTATTTTGCAATAACGTAGCTCTGTTATGCACAACAAAAATAATTACGATATAATTAGCATGACATATATTAGATATTTTATCATCTGTATAACATATATAGAATGGAATAAACCAGAGGATTAGGCTTCATGTATAAGTCATGAAATGAAAATCATATTTACAAGTTTTAAAAGAAAATTTAAACATAATTCACATGGAGCCAATGGTGCACCTCACAAACGTGCAAAACATCAATTAAATTACTTTTTGTATTCTAAGATACATAAAAATGAAAAAAGTGTTGACCTGAGTACGCATATTTCCAAATCTCCAAAATTTATCTGATTTTGTAAGTTTTGTGTAGGACAAAATACAAAGTACTTGTAATGAATATTATGTATGTTTGTAGGATACATCATTGACTACATCCTTCTTTCAGATTTTTTTATAGTCATAAATAGGATTTTTTAATTTCTGAAACAGCTTGAGCACTTGAGCTTGAAGACACTTTCCGAATGAGCTACAACTATCGATGTGTATATGTATACATTGTATGTACCTTTTTAGAATTATTTTTTGGAGATATCAGCATATACAGCCTATACTCGCATTTGCACTATACCACCGTACACGAAAATGGCTTGGTGTTCATAATTTATAAGCCGTTCTAGTTGTGGTCAAAAATATGGTTTGCTGTAAACAGTAACGATTTGGTTGTGGCCTACCTTAGCAGGCATGCCGACTATTCTTTTTTTTTGCCCATGTATCTCACACGGACACTGGCCTCCTCCATCACCCTCCAATTAAATTTTCTTTTCTTTTTTATATTACGAGGACGCGTACATTATCCTGGGCCGGCCCGCCATCAGGTAGTTGGTTTTGATTAGTTCCCATCGGATACTTAAAAAAAAAGTTCCGAACGGAAACATACTCACACATGTTGAGGATTACCTCTTGTACGTGACATGCCAAAACATGTACGATATTTTGTAACTCCGATCTTTTAATCCTGGCCCTTATATTTTAAATCAATGGACACCATATTTCAAGCATATGTGGGTTAACGTGGCGGCTCTATTAGGACCTGTATATTGCTTTTAGTATATAATAGATAGATGGAGGGTACTACCCCCAGCCTATGCACTAAAGTGGTGCACATAGACGGTTTTTATTTATATAAAGCAGAAGCCACAATGTCTTACAAATAAATACATCAAAGCACCATCCTCAACCACCAACTTAGGATCTACCACCACTAGTAATGAAGGGGGTCGCCGAACAAGGCCGAATTCCCTGTAACCACACCAATGCACATCATCTGAAACACCGAAGGCCACACCAAGCCGCCCGATAGCGAGCAAGGGACACAACCGGTCTAGCACCCTGCAGCGCACACCGACGTCCACGCTCCAGAAGATGCCGCCTCCGTCTTCCTGTCTCCCATCTTCAGGATAGAAATCAATTCATTCACCCGTGAGGCCTGCCATCGACGCCACCATGACGCCAGACAGCTCCTCCACCCTGCGCAATTCGCACCACCAAGGGACCCCCTCCAGGTAGCTCATATTCCAAAGACAATGCCCTCGAGAGGGTAAACGACATCGAAGATGCCGCCATCATCCTATCTGGTAAACCAGATATAGGGTTTCCCCCGGAACATAGCTCTACTCCAAGACAATGCCCTCAACAGGGAGAACGGCGCAAGGTGTCGTCATCATCCGATCCGGTAAATCGGATCTAGGGTTTCCCCTGGAGCAATAGGCAGTAGGCGGAGGCCACGCGGCAACAATACCTTCAGCAAGGGATGACATTGGAAGACGCCGCCATCGTCAGCTCCGATCATCGGAGTCCGGCTCTCACCGGCCAACTACTTCCACTCCACCCGGCGCGCACAGCCGCAGTAAGGAGTCCGCCACGTCCTCGCCGTAGATCAGCCTGGAGAAGAATCCAAAATACGGGGCCGCTGCCCCGACATCCACCAGCCCATCGACCAGAACGCCGCCACAACCTCCAATCCGTGACAACTCCAACCCCTCCGGGCAAACAGCCGCACCCAACTAGCCGGCCCGAGCAGGTAACAAGCCCCGAAGGGGGAGGGCCCCCACGGACCACGGCGACGCCAGACGGGAGAGGAGCGCCATCGAGGAGAGTAGGGGCGGCGCAAGACCAACCGAACTCCACCAATCACGGCCGCGCCGCCAAGGACGCCGGGACTCACCGAGCGCCAGACCGCCACAACCGGCCGCCATGGCCGACGCCGTGACCAGGGCACGGCGTCGAGCCTCCAGCCCGGGGGCGGCACCCCGTCGTCTGCATCAGACCGCCTCGGAACCGCCGCCTCGAAGATGCCCCGCCGCCACCTCGAGGATGCCCCGCCGCCGCTGTCACAGGCGCTGCCCAGGCTTAGCCCGGCGGGGCCTCGGGCGATGACGAGGAGGGTGCTGGAGAGAGGGGCGGCTAGGTCCGGCAGCAGCAATATCCCCCCGAGCCGCCTGGAGGGCGGCGGCGCGAGGGTCGTGAGGGTTAGGTTACCCTATTATTCCCCTTTCTTACTATTTCACATGCTATATGGTAACTTTAAGGTCCATGGTTGAGAGTTTGATTTCGTGTACCTGATACTTGAGGATTATTATTTAAATAAAAGCCGTATGCATCAAAGCGATGCAGAGGCCGGGATTACCCTTTTCAAAAAAAAAATATGGTAACTTTCAGGCCTTCTGTTTTATATGTCTAAGGAGAGTTGTTAGATCTTTTGTGGGTGCAGCCATGTGTGTTTCTCGGCAGCCAAAGTTAGTTGAAAGGAGCTGGATTGGCGTCGCAAAAACGAGAATTTTAGATCTTTCTCTCTTCGTATGGCGATGTGTTAGTGTAAAGCACATGAGATGAACATGCTATCATCCTCTCCGGTCCTTCCTAGCAAATGGCAGGAGATCTAATGAACGAGCCCCGACAAAATTTCTTCCGCCGTGCATGTTGTAAGAGTGAGTTATATTCCTAACACCTCCCATTTCTATTTATATGTATGATTGAGAAAATCGTAAGAATGTAACGAAATTTTGATGAATAATGATACTCGTAAACCTAGCTACGCCGCCAGTTGAGCATCAAAAGAGAAGACAATGTTGCCTCATGGAGAAAAAAAATCGATGGCACAGGATGTTTTGGCCACGATAAATAGCATCGAATTTGAAGTAAATGATGGGTGGAACATAAATATAACTCATTAATGGACCAGGTGGGTGGATCATGTGAGAATTAAATAATATAGTGTGTGTTATCGTGAACATATTTTAAGAAAAAGGCCAAACGGTCATGTTTGTTGAGCGGGGTAAATGTAGCACCGATGTTACACTAGTGGAAAACCGGGCTTTTGCTCACCAGCGAGCACCCCTTTTGCCCCGGCTCGGCCACCACCCGATACAAAAGACTGCAGAGGTGGGGCCGTGGCGAGCAGGGCGCGTGGTGGGGATGTCATTTGCCCCGGTTGTATCCACAAACCGGGGCTAAAGTCCCTCAATGAGCAGGGCGCGTGCGGCCGCGTCGTGGGCGGGTCTTTTGCCCCGGTTTGTGGCTTCGACCGGGGCAAATAAGCACCACCTAGATGAAAAGTTGTTTCTATATTGCTCTTTAGTTAATAATTTCAATTTTTATTAAGAAAAACTAACCAAATAGATGGAAAATAAAAATTAAAAGAATTATTTCTTCTTTAAAATCCAAATTTTTATATTTTTATAAACAGTACCATGCCAGCGTTATGCCACTCACTTTTTGGTGTGGTGTGCTCACTTGTTTTTCCCTCATGTGCATAAGCGGTGTTCGATGAAATGCCCGAGAGCATAATGCCATCTGAGCTCGCAGAAAACAAACATGTAATATTGTTAGACTATTCTGTAATAATGTATCAAACATGCATGGTTCATCTAGTTGGATTAGTCCACCTCCGTTTTTCACATGTCGGGCGTGTGAACTGAAGGATTTGTAGATATATAGAACAAAACAAACGGTGTCGCCATCATACATCCCGACCGTGGCTCATGAGTGCATATATGCATATCAAAAGCAGGGTCGGACGTACGATGGCGAATCCGGATGATTTGTAGTCGGTCGATGAACTAAATGATGTATCAAACTTTTTTTCAAACCTTGAATAGGGGGATGTAGAACAAAACAACCGGTATCGCCAGCATACAGCCCTGCCGTGGCTCCTGGAGTGCATATATGCATATCAAATGCACGGTAGGACGTATGCTGGCGAATCCGAATGATCTGTATTCGGTGGATGAACCGAATGCTGTATGAAGGAACTCCGAGAGGTGGGCAATATATAGGGTCCTCTGGCTCACAAAGTGTTGTGCTAGGGTTTCGATCCAATGGTTAATAAGCGCTCGAAAGAAACACCCCTAATCCAACGGCTAACAAACGCTCAAAACAAACACACCGTCCCCTGATCGAACGGCTGACAAGAGTTTGAAACAAACAAAACTCTGATCCAACGACTCACAAGCGTTTGAAAGAAGCACACGATCCGTGTGATTCTTTGTGATTGGTCCCAACGAAACCGTAACCCTTTAGTCCCGGTTGGTAAAACGGGCCGGTACTAAAGGGTTTTGTTTCTTCTCACTATATATATATATGTATGCATGCATTATCACCATTGGAATAAACACATATAAACTCACCACTCTCCCATGGCTTCTACCGTAACCACTCTAACTTTCTGCAGGCGGAGGCACTTTCCGCCTCGAACTACCCCTGCCCGCCCGGCTACAGCGTCCCCACCGGCTGGATGCTGAGCGCCGGAGGAGTGCCGGTACCTCCTGTTCCTCAAGGTGTGGCGCGTCGGACGGCCATGACGAACCACTACTACCACGAGCTCATGCCGGAGCAGTGGCGGAATCCCAGTTGGAATCCTGACTACCGCCCTACTTGGGACGCCTTCTTCATTAATCAGCGTGAGAGTGCGCTCTCCAGGTACGAGGAGAACGGCCCGCCTCCTTCGAACTTCAATGAGGCCGGCCGTCAGCTGTGGTGGGGCGGCAGACGGACTCTTTAGAGCGTCATGAACTACATCAGGGCCGGTGATAACCCCCGCCTGCGCTACCCTCACGCCCAGTCCTAGGGTCGTGATTTTCTGAGGGAGTCCAGAGCACCGTTCGACGATAGTGACGACGACGGCGGCGACTACAACGACTACGAGTCGGAGTATTATAGGCCTAGGAAGGAGTATGACTAGTAGATCAGATGCACTCTTGCCATTATGTACTGCCCTGTTTATTTAGATCTATGCTCTCCGTTTAGGATTCGATCCAATCTTGCCATTATGTACTGTACCTTGTTTATCTATCGAAATTTACCCCCCCCTCCCTGATGTTTGAATCCCACCAATCAGAAAGAATCACACGGAAAACAGAAAACAGACGCGCAGGCGCGCCGCAGTTTTCCGGAATACAACAAATTCTTTTATTAAAAACAGAAAACAGACGAACACTACTCCTCCTCGTCATCGGGGAAATCGTCGGTGACCTCCTCGTCGTCATCGGAGGTGCATGATGGTATGTCCAAGATAGGCCCCCACCTCGGATCGTCGGAGGCCCAGACTTCGCCGACGTGGTCGGCCCGACGGAGCTCTTGTAGCGCCTTTGCCCTCGCCTCCCGAGCGGCATCTAACGCGAGGTGGAGTTCGAGGCGCCGCTCCGCCCGCTCAGCCGCGCGGGTCTGCCAAAGCTCCTCATTGGTGCTCTGATGGCTAGGTTGAGACTCCAAGTGCAGAGTGTGTAGCTAGTGGCAAGCCTTGTTCCCCACGAGGGTGACTCGAGGGTTTATATCGAACTCTTGGGGAGCCAGTATTTCAGCAGTTGTCTTCCAAGCTTCCTCCAGGATCCTGCAAACAAGTAGAGAAGTTTGTGCCCTCAACCTCACCAAATGGTTGTCAAGCACAAAGTGTGAGACTTCTAAATTGCAATGTAAAACTGAAAGTAAATGTGCAATAATTAAATCTACTACTAAATGCAAATGAGAAAATAAATATGCAATGAATTGTTTTTGTATTTTTGTGATGCAAGTGGTGATGGAGATAATGTAAATTCGAATTGGAGATGCAAGTAAAGTGAAGTGCAAGTAACATAAATTGCAGCAAACTAATTAGAGTGTTTACTTATAATTAAAATAGGACCGGGGTTCATGGTTTCACACTTGCATTCTCTCAAATAAATTGGTAGACGGTGGACATAAAGAATTGCATGTGAGATTACAATAACATGTTTAACATTGAGTACTTTCATATGGGCATCACATCCTAGTATAGAGATCTCTACGGTCATATTGATCCCTCTTATACTCCACCAAGATGCGAAATAAATCATAACACCTCGATAATGAAGGAAAAACCAGAGTATAACTTTAAGCAATGTGACATGAAGTTGAAGTAAGAACTTGCTAGATCTAGTCATGGAGATTGATTAGTGTCACTTCAAATCCCCGGTAACAAGGTACACCTTTTTATCCCTAGTGAGGTAACTAAGAAAGGTTTAACAAAACCTAAGTGGATCGCTGAACTTCTGTCACTTTCACATCACTAGCCACGCCCCGTTACTCCAACTAATGCACCCATCACCCCACACACGCTCTCAAGAATTAGATTGATCAAAGCTAGCAAATAAGAACGGGGTACATAAGATACATCTACTCAAATAACTCAAGAGAAACAATTGCAATCTCAGATTCAATAACTCATAGAAAAGATCCACCACATAGGAATTACAACGGTGCCCGTAATCATGTGAGGCAGCTCATACAAATCTAATTGGTGAAGCACATAGAGAGAGAGATACAAGTGCTACTTCCACAAACCCATAGCCCTGGGGTGGACTACTCCCTCTTCATGGACATGTCGATGGTGATGACGCTGGAGGGGTAGGAGATCACACCGGCGGCGCCCCGCCGGAGTTTTCCCCCTCCAATCTGGAACTCCAGGTCTCTGTTTCGGTGTTTCGGTGTTTCGACGGCGCTCTCCTCCGTAAGGGTACAGGGGACCCTTTTTATAGTCGGTTTTAGGTCAAGACGGAGTCGGTAAGTCGAAGATGGAAGAAATTGGGGCCACAGGGGCCAAAAGGGGGCCTCTCACGCGGCCAAGGAATCTGGGCACGTGGAGGGTCCTATTTTGGGCCTCCTTGCCAAATTCTCGTGGATCCTTCGCCCGCAAGTCTTCTCCTTCCAAGAAAATGACCCCCGCAGATTTTCAGGTGATTTCGCGGAAGTTTGCCCCCTGAAACGTCATAAATATAGAAAACGGGGTTTCTGACAGGCAGGGTTAATTCCATAAAAGTTGGGGGACTATGTAATTTAACCCCAAAATACTATAAAACATTGAATTATACCCTTATATGATGCAATATGTAATAGAAAACCATGTGAAAATATGCAAAATTCATCTATGCATTTTACATGCATCACGCTCTCATCCCCCGGATTGTTCCGGTAATACTCGCGGACCACGCGGTCGTCCCTGGCTTTGACTAGGCCCTGAAATGCGCGGTGCCTGAGGTGGCGGTGGTCGGCGGCAGTGAAGATCTCCAGCGTCGGCGCCCTGGCCTCCGCTTCCCAGAGGGTGTGGCAGGCGTTGAAGTTCATCTGCGACCGCCGGCGGTGGAGGCGCCAGGACGCATCGTCCCAGGCGCGCGGGCGGCCTCTGCCACCGTCGCAAAGGAGCTGAGGGGGCTGCGGTCGTCCCCGTAGCAGATATGCGTGGTGAACATTCCGTTCTGCCGTGCTCGGACGCCGCGGAAGCCGGTGGTGTTGTTCCTCCTTGGAGGCATGGTGGCGGCGCGGCGGTGCATGGAGAGGAGAAGACGCTCGAGGCGTGGCAGTTTATACTACACGCTCGTGGCCACGCGTCACAACTCCTGCGCCACCTGTCCACGCGGTAGAACTCCCGCACCACGAGGCACAACTCCCGCGCCTCACTTTTCATAATTATTTTGTAAAACAGATTTTTTATTTGTAATCTTTACGCAATGTTAAACACTTTTCATATTAAAATTTTCTTTAAATTCAAAACCATTCGTAAACTAGATTTTTAAAAATGTTTGAAATTTCAAAAACTGTTACTAGTTTAAATAGTTGGAATAATTAAATTTTTAAACAGAAAATGTGTTCGAAATCTTTGTCCAATTTTAAACACATTTCATATTGTAACTTTCTCCTAATTCGAAATCATTTGAAATGTAATTGAAAAAGCATTTTGAAAATGTATTTAAACGGGGCAGGGAAAAGAAAGGGAAGCCAAAAAACGAAAATTTGGGGCTTTTTCCCCAGTCCGTGTTACCAACCGGGGCAAAAGGGGGGAGGTGGGCGGGCAAGCGATGGCCCACACCTCCCCTTTTATCCTGGTTGGTAAGACGAACCGGGGCAAAGGACACCCTTTTGACCCGGTTCGTGTTACCAACCGGGGCAAAAGCCCTCCAAGTACATAACCCCGAGCGGAGCAACCGCCCGGGGCAAACCTTGAGAAGACGCGGATTTTGCTAAGTCCCCGGCGCCGAAAGTGTCCTTCCAAAAAATAATAGGCATTTTAACTGAAGATGTCCCTGCAGTTAGGTTTGCTAGGCTAGTGTTCACCAGCACGTTTGTACTGTTTACAAATTGTTTCCATGTAGTAGTCAGTTAATCTTACAACCACATAATATGAAAATTCATAGCCTAATGTTGTCTGTTTGTATGGGGAATCCATAGGACGTGATTCATAAAAGGAATAATTATTTGGTCAACTATCCGGTTGTAGCCATGCCTAATGTTACCCCTCAAGATTTGCCGGTAATTTTATCTTCGCGGAAAATGTTGAGGCTCCCAAATAAACAATTAGATACAAAATAAATCATACTTATCCAAGTTGTTTTCTTAATTTTATTTATAAAAATGTGCTTTGATTAAATTAAGGAGAATGCCCGTAGGTCACATGAAGGTTTTGCACCTCAATATAAACCAAGCTCCCACTATATTGACATGTGGTCCTGCATTTCATTGCTTCCCATTCACCTTGACTAATATATATAAGCATTATTTTTTACTTGAGTGCTACAAAAATTCGAAGTTCCAGTATAACCTTACAAATTAATTTAGATTTGAGCGCCTATGAATCGAATTTGAGGGTTTACCATGTAAGATAAGCATCTCATGCTATGGGAATGGTGATTAGGTCTCTATTCAATCCTTTCGTCCAAAATTTGATGAGTTAACCGCAAAAAATATGATTTTGACGTATTTGGTTTTCTTGACATATTTAAGTCATTTTTTAGTCATGTACATGTGACCTCATTGCTGTTAGAGTGAAAGATTTTTACTTTGTCGATTTGGTCCTATAACTAAAGAGTTGGTGATTGTGAGGAACTGGTGGTCCACCTTAATGGTCTAAATGGACTTCAAAATTCCTAAATTTGTTGCAATAAATTAAAATTAATGTATGGTCTGAACTTTTTCGTAATATGTATAGTTGCTATAACTATGTGTCTATATGTTTCAAGATTTTTATATAAAAAGGTATCTCTATAACTTTGGTATATATTGGGCAGTATGACAATGTTGTATGTTTGGGTGATGTTGTAATCATCAAATTATAGAATTTAGGTGAAACTATAACTCGCAAATGATTTAAAAGTTTTTTTGCTCTTGTTTATTAAAAATTACGTGGTTGATGCTTATGTACATGTGCGTTGCACGTGCATATTAACAAGTTGGACTCAAAAGATAGAAGTTTCACACTCCAATACCAACACCACATCCACAACTATTAAAACACTAATTCCAAAGGTAACACAACACATGTAAAATACCGGACACAAACACAACACTACCCGTAAGTAACAGCATTTGATTATATCTCTTGCATACATAGGTGAGTTTGGGTTATCTTCCACCATAACCACCTTCATTTAGGCACCATATATATATGATCTTCAAAGCATAATGATCTGGATATGTTTTTACTACCTCTCATATCTCATAATTAGGTGCTCGGCCTTATACAGGGCTATGACTAGTGGAAAACGGGCTATTAGTACCGGTTCCAGAGGGCTTCTAGTACCAGTTGGACAACCGGTACTAATTAATCGGCACTAAATGTAGTCCAACCTTTAGCACCGGTTCCTTTAAAAACCAGTAATGAAGGCGCCTCCACATATCCTCAGGGGAGCCCGCGGGTTTAGGTTTTTTTTAAACTGGTAGTACATATTCAGTAATGCCGAAGAGGTACAACCATTGATGATTTCTAGCATTACCTAGTGGATTCCATGATCCGTGGAAGACTGCACTGAGTGTGAATCATTATCCTAATGCTCATCCCTCTTGTCGCCATCTACTCCCTCCATCTCTTAATATAGCACTACAGAAATGGCGCTATACGCCGACA
This sequence comes from Alopecurus myosuroides, assembly GCA_028641055.1. Classification (NCBI taxonomy): domain Eukaryota; kingdom Viridiplantae; phylum Streptophyta; class Magnoliopsida; order Poales; family Poaceae; genus Alopecurus; species Alopecurus myosuroides. The sequence continues at coordinate 26,454,326 of CM054063.1, forward strand.
GCCATAATGTACGCCGATGGCATTTTATCGGGGCTGTCGGTATAGGTGTGTGGTAGGCCACCCCGACACCCTCGCCGTCGGCGTAGACATGTCGTCGACACAGACACCTGGGTACCGACGGCCACCGTCAGCGTATAGATGGCCGTAGGCGTACTATGCAGGGAGTGGTTTTGCCACGTATGCCCCCACATCTACGCCGACGGCACCTTTTTTGTTACTCTTTGTTTCTTCTTAATTTTTATGTTATGACCTTGTTCATTGCTCTCAGTTAGTTTAGCATGGTTATGTTTTTGTAGTATTTGGTCATGCCTAATAATTAAAATCCGGAACCTTCGTAGTTAGGTGAAAACGCACTTGTGCGAATGGGGTCACCCCGTGGAACTAGTTTTTGGATCTTTTAACATTCTAACACACTTTTATAAGTATGATAGGGTCACATGCAAGGTTTTTAGGTATTCCAATGCAAAGTTTTGAGGTTTCTGTACTTATATGTAGAAACTCCCACTTTGGACCAATGGGAGGGGATCTTTGCAAGAGTTGTGGTATAACTTTGTTTTTGGTGTTCTTAGGGGCTACCCTAATACAACCAAGCACTTAGTTGCACTTTTATACCCCCTTTTGATGCCGTTATCGGTTGTAGACATATAATTCTTGGTTTTCTCCAGCGGGGCTAGGGTTTCACCGGAGAGGGAGTTCCGGAGCATCAGATTGCCACCAAATGATAGGTGGCTCGATATCCCTTGTGCCAAAGTGTGTTTTCGGTCTTAGATGTCCAAGATCCCATTCCGGTATGTGGGCGGGTTCACCGACGTATGCTTCTCTCTAGTGCGTTTCAGGACTTATAGGTGGAAACTCCCACTTGAGACGAAACGGAGGGGATCCTTGCAAGAGTTGTGGTATAACATTTTTTGGTGTTCCTTGGGGCTACCCTAACACAACCAAGCACTTAGTTGCACTTTGCTACGCCCTCTTAACGCCGTTACCGGCTGTAGACGTATAAGTTTTGGTTTTCTCCAGCGGGGCTAGTGTTTCACTAGAGAGTGGGCTCCAGACCATCGGAATACTACAAATGATAGGTGGTTCCATATCACATGTTTCCAAGTGTGTTTTCAGTATTACAAGTGGGTTCATCGACGTTTGCTTCTCACTACAAGAAATATGTTGATACGTGACCCTCAATTTTTGTCACTAGAAGGTCACGTAGTTTCATTCATGACCCCTTTTTGACCAAAAATGGAAAGTCACATACCGAGCGTCTTATTTGATCGTCAATGACTAATTGAATGGAATAGTCATAGACTCTATGACCCAATCAGAGGGGTCATAACCCTATGACCAATTGATTTAGTCATGTGATATCCTGCCATAGCCACGTCAGATCCTACGTGGCCAATCCTACGTGGCAAAATTATGACCAACTGACAGGGTCATGGAAGAGATTCAGCCCAATCCACACAGCTCCTCTAAACGGGCCAAGCCCAATATTTTGGCCCTTTTGAGATAATTTTCTGCCTGTTTTATTCTGGCTAAATGGACCAGGTCGAATTTGGTATGGGCTTTTCCTTCATGGGCCATGGCCTTTTCACACATTTTTTTGTTATTTCCAAAATACTGGTCCAATATAATTTTATTTTGTTCATTATTCAGAATGTTCTAAGGCTTGGCCCAGTTAGTGTTTAATTTCTAAATCACCACGTGGTATCTCAGGTCTAGCACAATTCGGATTAATTTTCATAACAAATGAAATATTATGAAACCCAAAATAATATTACACATAATTGCAACCATTTGTTTCAGCAGTACAAATCTTTACAAATTATTCTCCGCAAAATGCTTTTAGCCCAGTGCCTAGCAAAAATGTTCCACACACTATACAGCAAAGACATAAGAACAAAAATTAAGATGATAAAAAATAGCAGAAGTTCTTATCGCCCCTCCTTTTCCAGCTTCAGAGATCCACATTGACCTGGAAGTGGAAAAATCATGCATGAGAAACTAGAACAACAAGAAAATGAACGTTCCAACGATGCAAGAAATGACAGCCATTAAACTGTGCAGACAACATAGAATTCATCATCCATTCTAGATACAAGCGATAATTAGTTTTGTTCAAGATGAAGCAGCTACAGCTAGATCAAGTATATCGCCGTCTAGATACAGGATGCTGCGACAAGGCACACAAGAAGAACTATCTATCGTTCATCCTATCAAGTGACAGAAAATTTATGCCTATAACATACATGGCCAGCAAGACATGAAGCTTACTTCATGATAATGTGCTATATCCTACTTGTCGCGGCAGCGGGTCAATCAGCAGCAGCCCGTCCCCGGCATCATCGTCGTCGTCGGAAGAGAGCGGCAACAGGTCGTTGTCCGTGACGTGCATCTTGAGGAACAGCGCCAGCTCCTAATCCTTCTCCCGTCTCGTCGGAGGAGAGCATCGCTGTGAATTCAAAGCTGCAGCTCCCTGAAAGTCACGAGAACAACCTTAATTGTATCATAAACAGAGAACAGAAAAATCAAGATAGCACACTAACATATATAAAGTGTTCATGGTACAATTTTAATAGGTAGGTGCACCTAATCTGGTATAATCTGTCCATGTGCCCAATTAGCATCTGCTTGTATAACAAACTTGACCAAACTCCCAAATTCATTTACTAACAATCTAGTAATTGATACGGCAATGAACGAGTAGATTAAATAGCTAGTAATGAATCTTTGGGGTAAATCATGATAACTGAAAGCAGAAAATACAAGCGCTGAAGTAGGAGTGCCCAATCTAGTCTTCATTGACAGCAACCTAAATATGTTCTGAAGATCCACTCATATTCAAGAGACCAACAACAAAAGGAAGCTCTATGTGTCCTACCTACTCTAAAACCTCACGTGCCGGTAACCCTACTGTGTGTAGCTGTAGAGACAACCGCAACGCATAGCCCTCGATGACGCTTCACCCACCCCTGCACGAGACAAAGAAATATTATGCAAGGGTCATTGTTTGCTCATCTACTCCAGCAACTAACAAACAAATGAAAAAATTGCAGTTAAGGTGCATTTTCTCGACATAACAAGGCTCGATGCCACTCATATTTCTTTTGAACTGAAATACCATAGGGGAAGTGCTTATGTTGCTCCTCGGATTACAAAATTTAAGGTCAATCTACAACTATCAAAAAATAAGGAGACATGAATCACCAAACATCAGAAGTGCTACAGCTGCACACTGCCCATACTTAGGTACAACCAAACAAAAGGACAATCATGTCTCGGTTCATCCCTTGCTATCACTAATAACCACAACCAACTTAAATTGAAGTGAACCAGGTGATGACAAAGTACTAGTATTATATAGAAACAACTACTGGTTTACCATGATGTTGTGGAACATTAACCAACTAAATGATGTGAAAGAAGCTAAAATTATCTGCAATCCCAACATAGTCAGCCTCAAATTTACTGCCATACATAAACTGCGCCAAGCCAGACTAACAATGTCGAGCACACCTCGCTGTTCTATGTCGAGCACAATAACCATCGTCATGAGTTCAAGCTACCAATAAAGCATGAGTACATTAAGAAACCCCCAAAAAAAAGCTAAATGTTGAGCACACCTTGCTGTTCTATGTCCCCAACTAGTGCAGTTGTGCTGGAATTTTCTATCTATTGCATCTGTGATATGGCTGGGGAGTATATATGCAAGCAAAACTCGAGTACATTAGTGTAACCAGATGCAAGTCATGTCTAGTATCCCTATCTATCACACAAATACAACAGCTGAAACTGTACAAGCATATTTGACTGTTTGTCTAGCTGCTGAAGCAAGACCATCATAAGCACACAAAGACAACAGATCACAAATAGATCAAGCAAATCAGCTCAATAACAAGCATGGTAATTTAGAGTTGTGGATCTTGAACACCCTCTAAAAGTCAGTCGCAACGATCCATAGCAAGCATCCATTCCCACTGACTGACAGGTTCTACATTGAATTTTTGTGTTGCACCAAATTATCACTATTATTGGTTCGAAATGGACGAATCGCCCTCCTTGCTCCGTCTAGATGGCAGGGCATAGACTCGGAAGCTCTGCACATGGAAACTTTCATCAATGAAGCAGCCTAGCAATACAAGAAACTAGTATCGAGCATAAAGCTGAAAGAAAGTTAAAGTCATGGAGCCGACCTTCCAACGGAGCAGCATGTTGGAGTTGCTTGTCGGAGATGTGAGCTGTCGTTTTGCTTCCCATGCAGCGCCTAGGTTCTCCTAAGATAGCAACCCAAAAAACAAAAACAAAATATGATTATGGAGCTGGTACAACAGAAAGGAATCCATGTAGGAATAACATATACAACTAAAAAAATCAGGATATCACATATTATTAGAATTTGCATCATAAACGAATTACGGACAGGAACCCAAATTTTCACGTCCGAGGGATTCATGAGGGGTTGACTGACCATGATTAAACAAGGAGAATTGATGTAACTTGGCAATTTGGCAATGCTGCAATGATCGTACCTGAATCTTGGGGATCAGTTAGGCGATGTTGCAGAGGTAGGACATCCTTGAGTACTCCTTGGTGTCCTCGATGTAAACCTTCCGATGGAGTCTCGAGAAGGATGCGCGGTCGAACACCTCGCCGTCCCACTCGTCCGTCCCTACAGCGCAGCCTTCCTCCTCGCCTCCACCACCGCACGACGCGCACCTCTTGCCTCCGTGGACGCCCGATGCCTCATCTTCCTGTCCTCCGCCTCCGCCATCGCCGCCTGCCTATGCGTCCGCCTCATCCACCCACCTTGGCGGCACCCGCAGCATCTGCAGCACCCAATTGCCCTGCTTCCGCTCCTCGGCTCCAGGCCTCGTCCCCGCTTCCTCGCCAAGAACTTCGCCGCCCACGGCAGGACCCTTCCTGTCGCCGCTCGGCCACATGTCGCGGAGGAGCGGATCCTTGTGGCCCGGCGGGAGTAGCTTCGACCTGAGAAGAGAGGGAGGGGTACGCGCAAGGAGGCGACGGTGCGACGCCCACAACCCAGCTCAGTGCTGGAGAAGGGAGGAAGGGGCGTGGAGGTTGTCGGGGGGTGGAGGCGGCATCGATGGGGAACCGAGCGGTGGGGGCGGCGGTAGAAGAGGGCTTGACGGAGGGGAGTCGAGCGGTGGGTGCTGGGCTGGTGATGGGGTAGCCGAGCGGTGGCGGCGGCGTAGTGGATCTGAGAGATGGGAGGGGAATGTAGGTTGGGACTGGGGGCTAGGGTTAACTGGTTACTAGGGTTGCGTAGTGAATTTCAAAAAAAAAAAGGGTTGCGTAGTGGATCGGCGCCTTCCCGCTCATGTTTTCGGTCCGCGCTCATGTTTTGGATCCGCAGAATTTACTTACACCTAACCAAGTACTCCTAGTATAAGCCAGAGCGGCTGCAGGTAGGGCCACCTCTTCTTAGCCCCACGCTTCATGTCACACTAGAATGGTACTATTTGGCTGGTTTATATCTTATAAGAATAGTACCAGTTACTTTTTTTAAGTAACTACTTTGTCTATTTTGGGTATTGGTAAGTCCACCTCCACCGTTGCACCGACCATCCCCGACGTTCCACCTCACCACAACTGTCACCATTACTCACAAAGATGCATAATGGAACAACTAACAATGTTGACGAAGGAATTTTTATTTTTCTTTGAATAAAAACATCATTTTCCATTTTTGGAGTGTAGAATATGGGATTTTTTGTGAAGCATGTACCAAAAATATGTTATAAAATTCAATCAAATAAAATTATGAAGCTAATATGTCATATTTGATCTACAAATAACAAGATTCCTGCCTCTCAATAGCTCAAAATACACCTCTTTCGAAAAAAGACAAATTTCTGCCGATTCCGCTGAAACCACGCCAAATTTGAACTACGGGTGCCTCGTATTTTTCTCTTTATTTTTTGCAAAAATAATTTTTAGGTACCCAAGTACCTATTTCAACATAGATACACCAAGAGTTTCACAAGATTCAACACTTAGGTACGAACGGTCATGTCCCCCGTTTTGACCGTTTTCCGAAATCGGCTTAGAAAATTCCAGAAAATTCGAAAAAAAAAACTGGAAATGATGCAAGACCTTCGCGTGGTGTCGTTATATATGTCCTAGTATCCACCAAAAATAATAAACTTGGAATACGACAATTGGGTTGAAAAGGTGTTCACAGAAATGAGCTATCTCGTACAAAGATTCATGGTTTTCGGGCCAAATGACGGGTGTTATGGCCACATCCAAGCCATAGTTTGTTTAAATCTTACCATATTCCACACAAAGATGCATATTGGAACAACTAACAATGTTCATGAAGAAAGTTTTATTTTTCGTTGAATAAAAACACCATTTTCCATTTCCGGAGTGTCAAAACTGGCCTTTTTTGTGAAGCACATACACAAAATATGTTGCAAAAATGTACAAAGTAAAATTATAAATATATTATGTCATATTTTATCTATAGATAACAAACTTACTACCTCTCAATAGCTCAAAATACACCTCCTTTGAAAAAGACAAATTTCTGCCGATTCAGGTGAAACCGGGCCAAATTTGAACTACAGGTGCCTCGTAGTTTTCTCTTTATTTTTTGAAAAAAAATCATGTTTAGGTACCCAAGTACCTATTTCAACATAGATAAACCAAGAGTTCATCAAGATTCAACACCTAGGTACGAACGGTCATGTCCCCCGTTTTGACCGTTTTCCGAAACCGGCTTTGAAAATTACTGAAAATTCAAAAAAACTCGAAACGATGCAAGATCTTCGCGTGGTGTTGTTATATATGTCCTAGTATCCACCAAAAATAATAAACTTGGAATACGAAAATTTGGTGGAAAATGTGTTCACAGAAATGAGTTATCTCGTACGAAGATTCATGGCTTTCGGGCGAAATGACGGATGTTTTGGCCACATCCATGGCATAGTTTGTTTAAATGTGACCATATTCCACACAAAGATGCATATTGGTACAACTAACAATGTTCGCGAAGAAAGTTTTATTTTTCGTTGAATACAAATACCATTTTCCCTTTCCGGAGTATAAAAAATTGCCTTTTTTGTGAAGCACATACACAAAATATGTTGTAAAAATGTACAAAGTAAAATTCTAAATATATTATGTCATATTGTATCTACAAATAACAAACTTACTACCTCTCAATAGCTCAAAATACACCTCCTTTAAACAAGACAAATTTCTGCCGATTCAGGTGAAACCGGGCCAAATTTGAACTACAGGTGTCTCGTAGTTTTCTCTTTATTTTTTGAAAAAATCATTTTTAGGTACCCAAGTACCTATTTCAACATAGATACACCAAGAGTTCATCAAGATTCAACACCTAGGTACGAACGGTCATGTCCCCCGTTTTGACCGTATTTTGAAATCAACATACGAAATTGAAAACTTTTGTATGCACCCATGAAGTGCAAACCATGTATGTACTTTTATTGTGTTCATAGAAGTAGAGCACTCAAATATGGTTAATTGTTTTTAAGAGGAGAAGTTGCAATTCTAAGAATCTTTGGAAAATAAATCAAATTTTTATAATGGCTTAGTTCATTCGTCTAAACATTATGAATTTAAATTATTCAAACATATATTAGTTCAATGAAAATTACTAGATTACATTTTATGAAAATTTTGACATATTATTTATAATTTTTTGAGTTACAAGGAATATTGTATGAATTTCCAAATTTTTATTCAATTTCAGCCATTTTCTGTAATTTTAGAGTCTAAACCGTTTTTCACATGGGCCAACCTTAGCCATACCCACTGACCGGGTGGGCCACCAGGCGCACATGACATCTAGACAGCTATATGGGCCGCTGGCCCATTCGGCGTAACAAAACGAGACAGAGGCCTCACACATTCGTGGCCCAAGCCAATCGATGGAAAGTCTGCTTATAAACCCAAAGCGCGGTTCCATATCAGCAAGCGTGAGGTGGCCCGGTGGTAATGCCATCGCTTGGGGCGGGCGAGGTCGTGGGTTCAAGCCACCATCGCCTCCTTATTATGCAGTTTTCTGCTTATATTTCTCATAGGCATAGGGGAACATGTGTATAAATTGCGTTGCGCTCAATATGTATCACAAATGGATCTTGGCCTTGGTGGTTACGGAGTGCGCTGCTCTCGTGGGAGAGCAGGGTTCGTTCCCTGGGTGTCCCCCTATTTTATTTATTTTCCACATTATTTCATCCGGAAGTACAGTGCCTCCCTGACAGGTATGGAGCCTACCTGGTCACTTGTGGGTCCCGCATGAGGTTGAAATTAACAAATGTGCATGACACATAGTCAAAATTGACACGTGAACATGACACGTAGGCAAAAATTGACACGTGAACATGACACGTAGGCAAAAATTGACAGGTGGATATGACATGTTGGCGAAAATCACAATCAACAAACGCATGACCAATTAATTTGGTCTTAGTTAAGCAAAAAAAAGGGTCATACACCAGGTATCATGTGCTATGACCATCTTGTTAAAGAAAATCATGACTTTTTTGGCAAAAAACTCATGTGTTTAGTCCCTCCCAAACATGTCATGACCAACAGATTAAAAATGGTCATGGATCTATGACTAATTCATCCACGGTCATTAAAAAAGGGTCATGTATCAACATATTTCTTGTAGTGTCTCTTGACTGCGTTCCATGACTTATAGGTAGAAACTCCCACTTTGGATGAAACAGAGGGATCTTTGCAAGAGTTGTGGTATAACTTTGATTTTGGTCTTCCTTGGGGATACCCTACACAACCAAGAACTTAGTTGCACTTTGCCACCTTCCCTTCACGTCGTTACCGGTTGTAGACGTATAAGTCAGGGTTTTCTCTAGCGGGGCTATAGTTTCACCGGAGGGGAGCTCCGGAGAGTCGGGATGCCACCAAATGATAGGTGTCTCCATATCACATGTGCCCAGATGTCCAAGATCCGAATATGGTATTTGAAGGGTTCGTTGCATACAAAACAAAAAATTTCCTACGCGAGAGACACCCGAAAGGCCAAGATCTAATCTAGGAGATGAAAGCAACGGGAATAGAGAGAGTCTTAAGAAGAACGTACCCTCGAAGACACAAAGCGTTACGAGATCAAATCTCGTTGTTGGAGTAGTCGTACTCACACCGATCCCGAGAGAGAGAAGATGTGCACCGCAATCCGGCGGTGCCTCCGTGATTGGTCACACGTACGGTTGATTACGACCTCCGTTCCCTCGATCCAGCGGGGCAGCAGAAGTAGAGGATCCCTCGGAAACCAGAAGCACGACAGCTTGGTGTGGTGGAGAAAACTTCGTTCAGGGCTTCGGCAACCGCATGAACATGAGGTGGATCAGCGGGAGGATGGAGATGGAGATGACATCAAGCGTGTGAGGGAGAGGGATCTCATGCCCTTTATTTATAGGAGGAGAGGCAGCCACGAAATTTTGGTGCCTCCACCTCTCCCCTCATTATGTGGGTGGAGTCTCCACTCAACCCACTCATTCTCTCATCAATTCCCACTCAAAATTCCAAGGGTTTTCTTTAATAAATAAATAAAACAATTTTATTTCTTTATTTTAATATTTGTTAATCCTATTAACAAACATTAACACTTAGACCCTTGAACTATTTGTTAATCAAACATTACCATATACCACCTTGAACTATTTCAATATTCACCGGAACAATTCCGGTGACTATTTCAATATTCCCCGAAACAATTCCGGTGTTCTCCAAACTTTTCTCCGATATTCCGTATCCTCTCAAATGCTTCATCGAACCTTAAGTGTGTCACCCTACGATTCGCAAATAACATAGACATGATTGAGACTCCTCTCCGATCAATAATCAACAGCGGGATCTGGAGATCCGTGATGATTCCTATGTATTCAACGATGACTCTTGTTATCATGTGAACCATCAACGTCGTGACTATTCCCTTTGTCTCGCGATATTTTACTTGTCCGAGATTCGATCATCGGTATCACCCATACCTTGTATTGATCTCGTTACCGACAAGTAATCTTTTCGAGTTTCCGTGAAATGACATCACTGTGATCATATCACATTCTTGAAAGCGGTGTCGATGTGATATCACTGAGAGGGCCCAGAGTATATATCTCCGTCATTTTTTATGGATAAATCCCACTCTTGATCCATGAGCCTCAACTAATACTTTACGAATACCTAACGGAGTCACCCTGTTATGGTGTGACGTTTGATGACATTACAGCACCCTTCCGGTATCAGTGCTTGACATGATCTCATGGTCTAAGGAATAAGTTACTTCTTACGCAAGATATAACACTATAAACTAAATGACTTGATCGTATTATTATATTGATATTGGGTCCATGTTCATCACATCATTCTTCTAATGACATGACCCCGTTATTAACAACATCCAATGTTCATGATCAGGAAACCTTGATCATCTATTAACCAACGAGCCAGTTAAAAGAGAGGCTTTACTAGAAACCATTGTTTGTTTATTAAACACACATGTATCAACGTTTCCGGTTAATACAATTTTAGGAAGAGAAATAAACATTTATCATAAACAAGGAATAATATAATAACCATTTTATTATTGCCTCTCGGGCATATTCTCTTCAGTCTCCCACTTGCACTAGAGTCAATAATCTAGTTTGTAAGCACTTTAACAAATATGGCGTTCCGGTGTTATTACCCTGCTTCGCATGTGGGATCACCCTCGAACGTTCGAGGTGACCCTAGTTTAGCTAAGTATGCCAACCCGGGAGAACATAGTTCTTGATACGAATGAGCATTGCCAAACATATGTCAATGGCTACCAATGGAGCAAATTTGTAGATCGCCACGAGATGAACACCAGAGAGAAGAGCATGTTTTATCTTGACAATGGTGATTGTGTCCACCTACTTTAAGTATGAGAAAAACAACACTGACGATGATGAGGGTTATCATCCCTAAGGTGATGATGGATGGCAACGCAACGCAAGGATGTTCCACAATGTTAGGAAAATCTGCAACGAGGATACTTTAGCATCTAGAGTCCTAGAGGAATTGAGAAGCTGGGCAGAGGTGGGAGCAGGAGTGGCAGAGCTCGTGAGTGGGAAAGCTACTTCGCGAGTAGTCACTTAGGAGTGGGGTGGAGTGTGTCTTACAGCCAAGTTCCTTGTAACTGTGCTGTCAAAACTTCACGTATCAAACTCTCTTTTCTTCTATAAAAATCAGGTATGCAATTCCATACCCTCGAAAAAATAGGGCACTTTGGGCAAAAAAAATGGGCTCCCATAGCCGCCATATTAGTCGTAGCTGACCTAATTTTTTTACATCATATGCTAGTTTGGGCCCAAAATGCTGCAAATTTAGGATTGCTAGCGCTCTTTCGCAAAAGGCAGACATGTGCGGACCCTACTGCCATGCGGTAATTTACCGCCGTGGCGCCGATAGAAATCCACCAACCCGAGCCGTCCCTGACCAGCTCCGGCCGCACGGCGTCCTCTGGTGGATCGAAATCTTCGACAAGGTGGAGCTCGCGGCACGCTGAAGCGGCGACATGGCGGGTTAGTCGCCTGCTCCACCAGGTGAGTTTCCCCGAAAAGACGATGGAGAACACCTAGTTCCTCGCACCGCATTTTCACCTTGTCGACTGCACCGTCAATCTCTAGGCCCACTGCCAGAGGGCGTTGCTCCGCACGGTGCAGATTGACTCGTTGCGGATGGACAATCTCCGCCTCGGCCACCCCGAGCTTGTGCAGGCCGAGCACGACTTCTACGTAGCCACGAAGAAGAATAGCGGCGCTGGTGAAGGTGGCCTCTCCTCTCGCCGCCACGGCCGTCCACCATCGTTGAGGGCAACGATTCGTCGGAGCTCAGTTTCAACTTCTACGGCGCGTCAGACGACTTCGACTGGCTGGAGCCGCCGCTGCAGCTCGTCCAGGTTTTAGGTTAAAAAAAATTCAGTTTTAGTTCCAATGTCACATTTCGTATATAATAACTTGCCCTATCATTCAAATTTTGTTTCTAATTTTGAGTTTGCAATGTAAAATACGGCAGCCATTATTGGAGCAGCCGTGCCCTAAAAGAGGGCAGCTGGTGGAGATGTTGTTCTAGAACTACCACGTTAGCCTCCCTTGGCAACGTTGGGGGTGCATGCAGTTGGACGTGGGTCCAACGGCACTATAGGCTCTGCTGTCAGGCGCTCAAACAGAATCCAAAAGAAAATTAATGGCAGAAATGGAACTAGGAGGTGAATCAACAACCAGTTTGAAGAGGTTCTCTGACACTCCGAATAGTCCGGCTCCTATTAAAAGGAAGCAATGGTAATGGTTTTCTTTTTCCAACTGGATAACCTCTTGTAGCTTCACGAGCTCTCCCTAGCCACTTCATCTGACATTAAAAAAAATCATGCTGGTGGACATATAATTCCTTCTATCATCAACCTTTGTAGGCATGTTCAACATGTGTGCATCTTTTAGTAATTATCCTGAAAATGACCAAATTCTTCTCCTCTAGCGGTGCTTGATCAGTTCCATCTCTAGCTAGGAATGGTATGCATTGGAAACTCGTTGACAACTTTGCGGTAATTCCTTGCAGCATTAGTTGGCATAGATGGACCTGATGGGTTCATAAAGCCCCTGGTCCTGATGGGTTCCCGGCCGAGTTCTAGCAGACTTTTTGGGAGGTCATCAAAGCTGACCTGATGTCTTTGTTTGTTCAACTACAGCATGGTGAGCTACCTCTTTATAAGGTTAACTTTGGGGTGCTCACTCTGTTGCCAAAAAAGGAGGATGCGAGTAGAATTGAGCTGTATAGGCCGATTTATTTGCTTAATGTAAGCTCTAAAATTTTCACCAAATTGGGGACGAATCGTGTTTCTTCTATTGCTCAAAAAGTGATTAAACCTACTCATAATGCCTAGTGATGACCTACTCATAATGCCTACTCATAATGTTTCTTCTGCCTACCAGGTCAGACAGCGGTGAGGTCGAGCTCTCAAGGCGTATCGGTTCTGTCGATTACCCGGCGGCGAAGCTGACCGTTTCCATGGAGGCCTCCAGGGACGGGTTTTATGCACGGGACACGGTCGACTTCGACATGACACTGTCCGGCGCAAGCATTGCCACATGTGATCTTATTTTCTGCAGGATGGAAGTGACCGTTTCTTGGTCACTTGTTTCCATGTGCCGGGAATGATTGGCCCAAACTTATCCAACTAAGTAGCTGGAACCATACTATGGTACCTATATGGCTACCTATTTTACTTGATTGTTATCAACCATGTTGGCTCAGATGTGGTGTGAGGCTAGCTACTTGGTATATAATCAGCATATTAAGATATTTATTATTGTCAGAACTTTGCATGAACCACAAAAGATGCAGAATAACGTTTCCCCATTGTGTCTTATCAGACATAATGTTTCCGCATCTTGGACAATTATGGCGTGCAGTTGCGGTGATCTGAAAGAGAAAAGAGATGTTGCATCGCTCGGTTTTCTAGCTAGGACAAAAATAGAGCAGCTCCGTCACTGGTAGAAAATAGGCCTATAGTCCCGGTTCGTCAGGGCCATTAATCCCGGCCGCACAACCGGGACTACCTATGCGCGACTAAAGACCCCCTATAGTCGCGCGACTTACGGACCGGGACTAAAGGCCCGTCCATGTGATCGTCAGGAGTCCGTCGGGGCGGAGGACCTTTAGTCCCGGTTCTTGTGGCTAACCGGGACTGAAAACCTCCTGCGCAGGTTTAGGGTTTTAGGCCCCCTAAACCTGGTTTCTTTTTAATTTGTTTTGTTTTATTTCTTTTATATTTTATTTTGTGTTTTATTTTAATTTTGACGAAGTTTCAGTACACAAATATATATATATTTTACGCTACTATATACATGCATATATGAAATTTCAAACAAGAAGAATTCAATAGAAATATATAATATATATTCAATATCGGGTGACCATATACAACTTCGAACAAGTTTCCATATACACAATTAAAATGGATGACCATACACAACTTCGAACAAGTTTCAATCTCGGAGATGCATATAATAGTCATCATCGGTGGACGCATGGTGTTCTCCTTTGGAATCGATGACATGCCTAAGGAAAAATCCTGCTATTTCCTCTTGAATTGGTCGGAAGCGAGCTTCTGGAGTAAGCGCCCTCCGCAAGTTATTGAGACTCTTCCGCTTGCTCTCCGGCTTCTTCTTCTCAGAGGTTTCTTTCTGTATGTTCTCACAAACATAGTATCCACATAGATTGGTCCCCGCTAGCTGCTTATCCACACCATGAACCACATTTTTAAATTTTAGCTGATGTTTGAATCCACCGATAGTTTCTAGTGAGAACTGTCTCCAAACTCTACAGTGCAAATAAAATTAAATGAACAAGGGATTTATTAGCTACTGCATATTAGGAAATGAACAAAAGAGACCGATCGATATAGAGCGCAAATGATTGAAATTAATTACCTTTGCATCATTTTTCTCATGTCGATCCAAAGCTTTGTATCTGAATTCATAGAGTCCATGATAAAAATTGTGGAGCTGTGAAGTTCAATTTTTAGCAGAATCCAGTGGAACCTGCGGACACGTTACATGCACAGTCATGCATAACTTATCGATTAGACATACCATGCATGGAGTAAACAAAAGAGAATGGGCACAAGAGAGAAACACTCACCCAAAATGGTAAGGAAATAGAATATGACTTTTGAGTTCATGCTTTCTAAGAAAATTGTACAAGTCTTTCTCCACGTCTTTGGGGTGACGTTCTAACATAGTTCCATTAATGATTTGTCGGTCAATGAACCCACCATCATGGATGAGTCTTATTTTGCATTCCCAAATCTTCAATCTGCATAATAGCGTACGCAACAATATAGTTAGGACAATATATATATATATATATATATATATATATATATATATATATATATATATATATATATATATATATATATATAGTGTAGGCAATGAAGAACGAGATGAGGTAGAAATAAATCACTTACAGAACGTAGCAACTCAGGATAGATTTGTCGAGCTCGCGCAGATTGAACAGCTGGAACAATTCACTCATCTCAACTGCTACATAGTACTTTTTTGTGTGATGCTCCTCTGTAACATCCGCATACACAAATTCTTTGTCGGACCATGATATGAATTGTTTATACCAACGTAGCAGACTTTGCATTAGTGGTGGTAGATTCTTTTCCTGCGTAGGCTCGACGAGAGGCCCTTTCTTCACATATTGTAATGCTACCTCAAAAATTGGCGCAGCGTCCAGGCCTAACATGGCACGAAGAGACATACCCATCTCGGACGCATTTTTCATGGCAGTAGCTACAGTCAATCCCATTGCTGCCGCAGCTTCTCTGACCTCGGGGTCCTGTTCCGGACCGGCTTTCACTATGAGCGGGGGGATCGATTGTTTACTCTGCATCCCGAGCTGGTCAACTTGTTTCCCGCTTTTTTTCATTTTTTCTTTCTCCTCCGCCAATGCTTGTGCTTGCCTAGGAAGTTCACTATCATAGTCTTTAGGCAAATTCTTCTTGGCTTGGGATGGTGTCGACAAAAAACCCGTAGCCCACTTGTCTACCTCCGGAGGGTATAATTCCTTGGGCTTAGGCTCCTTTAGCGCCTTCTTGGCCTTCCATTTCTCATAGTCAGCCTTCGCGGCCAATTTGGTTTCAGCATCACTAAGTTCTCAAAGCCTTGGGGGGATAGGCTTCAGTGATGGATCCGGTACCCGTGTGGTCTTAGGTACATAAGGCTCCGGGTTAGTAGTCCAAGAGCAGGTTTCCTTGCTGTCCGCCTGCTTCTGTTTCTTCACAGGAGGAGGAATGGGGGGCGACGGCTGCTTATCCGCCGGAGGAGGAATGGGGGGCGACGGCTGCTTACCCGCCGGAGGAGGATTGGTGGGCGACGCCTGCTTACCCGCTGGAGATTGTGGATCGGGGGACGGCGTCGAATGGCGTGAAGGAGGCGTAGGTGAACCAGCACCAGCACCACCACCACCACCACCTGTACCATCGGAGGGGGGTGGACTTGTTAGCCTTGGCGTCTCGCCTGGAAACAGTATGTACTTGTTTTTCCATAGAATGAACTGGCGCTTGACATCTCCAAGTCTTCTCTCCCCTTCGGGTGTAGCTATTTCAATCTCCAGGTCCTCAAACACTTGGACTATGTCTTCCACCGTGACACGAGCATAGCCATATGGAATGGGGTTGTTGTGGTGGAGTGCTCTAGGTGTACATGGTAAAGCACTGCCGGTAGCTACCATCGTGGAAATGTTCCCCACAGGATAATGCAGATCACATTCTTTCATCTCCTTTACATCATCCACGGGGTAGTGAGGCTCCGGTGCACGACTCTCGATCATCGGTGCATTAGCACCTGCAGGCGGGGCCTCCGTGGAAGCCACGCTGCTTCTCCGCTGATGCTGGCTTCCGAGATCTGCTGCATGATCTTCATGCGGCCCTGCAATCGCCTGTGTTTCTTTCACAAGTATTCCCGCCACGGTCTGCTTCAACTCGCTAACTTCCAATGCAAGCTTCGACAGAAGATCTGCAGCCCGGTCCGTATTTCTCTTCCGGCTTCTGTAACAGTACGGGTCATTCTCCTGGGAAAACCCTACTTTCCACGGCAATCTGCCTTTGCCTCGTATATGTCCTCCGTGTTCAGGATTCCCAAGGGCATGGGTCAGTGCGTCTTTCTCTCTGTTGAACGTGATCAAGCCCTGTTGAGCTTTGTTCATTGCGTCAACAAGGTCTTTTGTGGGAGCAAACGTTTTCTGCCGATGAACACACGCCCCTGTCTCCGGGTCTAGCGATTCCCCATGCCCGTACCACCACATTTTGGCTCTTTCGTCCCATCCCTCTGTACCTAGACGGATTCCTCGCGCCGTCAAGCCGTCCTCCATCGCCTGCCACTTAGGCGCCGAAACGCGGTATCCTCCTGGCCCCATAATATGATGGTACTGTTTCTTATCCGCATTAGCCTTATTTTTTTCGACATTTCCTTGAAATGCTCCGATTTCTTCTGCGTCACAAATTCTGGCCAATCAGCTCTCAGTTTCTCATATTGTCCAGTGAAAATCGGAGTCTTGCCCTTGTTGACATATTCACAGAAAAAAAAATTCTTGAAGTTCCGGAATGCTTCGGCCATCTTCTGAAGAGCGAACTCTTTGATTAGCCTCCTCCTCTGACGTCCACCCGGAATATCGCTACCGAATTCATCTTTTTTGTTGTATTCCGGAGGTAGAATGAAATGTACCATAAGCTTTCTCCACAGTTCCCTTTTCGTTCTCTTGTCGACATAACTGAAACCAAGACGTGCTTTCTTTGGCTCCTTCCATTCCTGGACGGTGATCGGGACATTGTCTCTAACAATGACTCCGCATTGGTTGATAAACTTTGTGGTGTGCTGTAGGGGCTTGCCGGTTTCACCGACTGATTCGATGGTATATGTTTCTCCTTCTTTCATCGCCCTGGATTTGCCACGCTTTGTCGTACTCGATCCGGCCGAGGGCTAAAATAAGAAAGAGAGTCGCGCGCGTTAGTGCATATGTATTCACATTTCAGTAAGTTTGTATCACGAGAGGCTCAATGTGTGTGTGTGTGTATATATATATATATATATATATATATATATATACCTCGCCGGAGGTGGTTGGTCTTTGCAATTGGAGATCGTCGTTTGTCGACGGTTGACCTCCGTCATCAATGTCCATTCCTTCACCTTCTTGATCATCGATAATGTCCGTTCCTTCACCTTCTTGATTATCAAGGTTCAGATAAGAAGAGACTACATCATCTTATTCGGCTATCATGCCGTATATAAAACCTTCAGCCTTCTGATCCGTAAGCGGCAAGGCTCTATTATCAGCCATATGTCACTCCTGCAGACATGCATGTAGTAAAAATTAATTAAGTATATAGGAGACTTAGCAAATATTGTCGTAAAAGGAGGGAAAACAGATTGCTAGGGTTTTGGGTGGAAAAACGATGACCACCGGAGGGGGAAAACCATACTTTAGAGGTGTGTCCAAAATTAGTTCCTCAAATGACTTGGAGAACCCCATAGCTAGGTTGCATTTGCTTTCTTGGTCATTTTGGTATATTACACTTAATATTCTGAATTTATTGAATTAAAACTTATTTTCATTATTTTAATGAATTTAATTCAAATTCAAATATGGTCTCATTTTGAACTTTGTCAAACATGATTGAAAATGATATAAACAGATAGCTTACATTTTTGCGAACATTTTGCATATTTTTCCATAATTTTTGGAATTATAAATTAAAAGTTGTTTAATTTAGAAGATTTAATTATTTTCTGTAATTCCATATACAGTGGGCCCCACGTGTCACGATGACGTCATTTAAAAAAAACTCGCCAACACGTGGCCAGGTGACGTCATGATGACGTCACCCTGGCGTGACACGGTGGCCAGCGGTGTGGCAGTTTCTGCTCTCGGGTCTCCGGCGATTCCGGCCACGGGGAAGGGTCTCCGGCGATTCCGGCCACGGTTCGAGGGCGGCGCGAGGCCCGCGGCGAGGGCGGCGTTGGTTCGTGGTCGCCGTTCGAGAGCGGAAGGGCGGCGTTGGTTCGAGGGCGGCGCGAGGCCCGCGGGGAACCTACCGGAGACGGCGACGGGGCGGGGCCGGAGCAGGGCGGAGGCGGTGGAGAGAAGGGCGCGGGCGACGGCGACGGCGCGGTACTCTCGCATGCGACGATGACGGAATCGGGCGACGACGACGGAATCGACGAGCCGGGCGCCGGCGCGAGGAAGACGAGGGTTTGGGACTTAGAAATTTTTGGGGCCGGGAATATATAGGGCCAGCCTTTAGTCCCGGTTGGGGACACCAACCGCGACTAAAGGTCCCCCCGGGTACCCTCCGCGTGCCTTTAGTCCCGGTTGGTGTCCCCAACCGGGACTAAAGGTGTATTTTTTTCGCAGCGTTTTCGTTCCCGCGCGGAACGAGCCTTTAATCCCGGTTCGTGAAACGAACCGCGACTAAAGGTGGTTATTCAAATACTTTTCCTTTTTCCAATCTTAAAAATACAAATAATATATCAGAAAATTCAGAAAAATAAAACTAATTATTTTTCCAATCTTAAAAATACAAATAATATATCAGAAAATTTAGAAAAATAAAACTAATTCTTTTTCCAATCTTAAAAATACAAATAATATATCAGAAAATTCAGAAAAATAAAACTAATTCTTTTTCGAATCTTAAAAATACAAATAATATATTAGAAAATTCAGAAAAATAAAACTAATTATTTTTAAAATCTTAAAAATACAAATAATATATCAGAAAAATTCAGAAAAATAAAACTAATTCTTTTTAAAATCTTAAAAATACAAATAATATATCAGAAAATTCAGAAAAATAAAACCCCTTTAGTCCCGGCATGTTTTACCAACCGAGACGAAAAGGTTATGGTTTTGTTCCATCCAATCAGAAAGATTCACACACATCTTGAATATATATATAGATAAAAAAGGCAGTACATAATGGCAAGAGTGGATCTAAACCTAAACGGAGAGCATAGATGCATGATCGATCTACGTAATGGCAAGACACTGTGGATCTGATATCTGCTAGTCATACTCCTGCCTAGGCCTATAGTAGTCCGACTCGTAGTCGTCGTAGTCACCGCCGTCGTCGTCACTATCGTCTGACGGTGCTCTGCACTCCCTCGGAGGATCACGATTCCAGGACTGGGCTTGAGGGTAGCGCAGGCGGGGGATATCGCCGGCCCTGATGTAGTCCATGACGCTCTGTAGAGTCCGGCTGGACCACCATAGCCGACGACCGGCCTCGTGAAAGTTCCCAGGAGGCAGGTCGTCCTCCTCATACCTGGCGAGCGCCCTCTCACGCCGATTGATGAAGAAGGCATCCCAAGTATGCTGGTTATCGGGATGCCAACTGGGATTCCTCCGCTGCTCCGGCGTGAGCTCGTGATAGTAGTGGTTCGTGATGGCCGCCCGACGCGCCACACTTTGAGGAAGAGGAGGGACCGGCACTCCTCCGGCGCTCAGCATCCAACCGACGGGAACGTTGTAGCCGCACGGGCAGGGGTAGTTCGAGGCGGAAAGTGCCTCCGCCTGGATGAATGTTAGAGTGGGTACGGTAGAAGCCATGAGAGAGTGGTGAGTTTGTATGTGTTTATGCCAATGGTGTGGCAATGCATACATATATATAGCGAGAATAAAACATCCCTTTAGTCCCGGTTGCGGACACCAACCGGGACTAAATGGGTTAGGGTTTCATTGGGAAACGGATCATCCCTTTAGTCCCGGTTGGGGACACCAACCGCGACTAAATGGGTTAGGGTTTCGTTTGGACCAATCAGATAGAATCACACGGATCGTGTGTTTCTTTAAAGCGCTTGTGAGTCGTTGGATCCGGGGTGTGTTTCTTTCGAGTTGTTGTGAGCCGTTCTATCAGGGCTACGTTGTGTTTCTTTCGAGCTGTTGTGAGCCGTTGGATGACGTGGTTTCTTAACCGTTGAATCAAAACCCTAGCACAACACTTTGTGAGCCAGAGGACCCTATATATAGCCCACCTTCATACACCGGTCAGTTCATCGAGCAAATACAAAACATCCGGATTCGCCATCATACGTCCTGCCATGCATTTGGTATGCATATTGCACCTAGTAGCCACGGTGGGGCTGTATGATGGCGATACCGATTGTTTTGTTCTACATCCCCCTTTTAGGTTTGATACATCATATATTCAGTTCATCGAGAAAATATAGAACATCCGGATTCGCCATCATACGTCCTGCCGTGCATTTGGTATGCATATTGCACCCAGTAGCCACGGTAGGGCTGTATGATGGTTATACCGATTGTTTTGTTCTACACCCCCCCCCCTTTAACACAAGAATTTGTATTCCGGCGACACTTCGGAGCGCTAGCGCGTCTGTTTTCTGTTTTTAATAAAAGTTATGAAATTAGATATTTTATCTCACAAGGTTTTGAGACATTTAAGTAACCTTCTGTTTTCCACTCGTTTTCTCAAATATTTTGCAATGGAGTTAGTCTTAAACACATCAGAGATAATATAATTCGCATGATCCATTCAACAAAGTTTGGTACAATAAATTATTACACATCAATTCTTCCCTTGTGTCCCCGCTTTCTTACGATTTGGCCGTATCCATGGAGCATCCTCATCATTTAACTTAATGCTTGGGTCAGTGATGACTTTGAAGGGCGGAATTTCACCAAACATATTATAATCTTCTGACATGTCTGTCTTGTCCTCCACTCCCACGATGTTTCTTTTCCCTGAAAGAATAATGTGGCGCTTTGGATCATCGCATGATGTACTGATCGTTTTCTTATCTTTCCGTTTCCTCGGTTTGCTACTCATGTCCTTCAAATAGAAAACCTGAGCGACATCTTTGGCTAGGACGAATGGTTCATCAAGGTAACCAAGATTGTTGAAATCCACCATTGTCATTCCGTATTGCTCGTCCACCTTTACCCCACCTCCTGTTAGCTTGAACCATTTGCACCGGAACAAAGGGACCTTAAAGGAGGGTCCATAGTCAAGTTCCCATATCTCCTCTATGTAACCATAATATGTGACCTTTTGCCAAATCTCGGTTGCTGCATCAAAGCGGACACCACTGTTTTGGTTGGTGCTCTTTTTATCTTGGGAGATCGTGTGAAATGTATTCCCATTAATCTCGTACCCTTGGAAAGTCGTTATAGTCGAAGATGGTGTCTTGGCCAACATGTACAACTGATCTCCAACATCATTGTCATTCATTAAATGTTTTCGCAACCAACTGCCGAAAGTCTCCATGTGGGCCTTTCTAATCCATGATTCAGGCTTCCCCGGGTTGTCCGAGCGTAAAATATTCTTGTGTTGCTCGAAGTACGGAGCCACCAAGCTCGAATTTTGCAGAACTGTGTGGTGTGCTTCAGTCAGAGAATGACCGTCCATACATATCGTTGATTTCCTTCGGATCGTGCCTTTTACACTTAGTCTCCCCTCGTGCCGCGATTGAGGAATACCAATCGGCTTAAGGTCAGGAACATAGTCAATACATAACTCAATTACCTCCTCATTTCCATAGCCCTTTACGATGCTTCCTTCTGGCCTAGCACGGTTACGAACATATTTCTTTAATACTCCCATAAACCTCTCAAAGGGGAACATATTGTGTACAAATACAGGACCGAGAATGGAAATCTCTTCGACTAGGTGGACCAGGAGGTGGAAACACCAACTCGAAACTGACAAGACATTGGACCATATCGTTCTGTAACCGTGGTAGATCTTCTGGACTGATTACCTTCTGAGAGATTGCATTGAGGAATGCACATAGCTTCACAATGGCTACTCGAACATTTTCAGGTAGGAGCCCCCTCAAAGCAATCGGAAGCAATTGCGTCATAATCACGTGGCAGTCGTGAGACTTCAGGTTTTGGAACTTTTTGTCCGCCATGTTTATTATTCCCTTTATATTCGACGAGAAGCCAGACGGGACCTTCATACTGCTTAGGCATTCAAAAAAAATGACCTTCTCTTCTTTGGTAAGAGCGTAGCTGGCACGACCTTGAAACCATCCCGGATGCCGGTCATCTGGATCTTTCAAAAGTTGCTGGTCCTGCCGTGCTTCCTTTGTATCATTTGTCTTCCCATACACGCCCAAGAATCTTAGCAGGTTCACGCAAATATTCTTCGTAACATGCATCACGTCGATTGCAGAGCAGACATCTAGGACTTTCCAATACTGTAGCTCCCAAAATATCGATTTCTTTTTCCACATGGGTACGTGCCCGTCAACTCCCAGCGAAACTGATTGTCCGCCAGGACCCTTTCCAAAGATGACTTTCAAATCCTTGACCATATCAAATATCTCAGCTCCAGTACGTTCCGCAGACTTCGGCCGGTGATCTGCCTTGCCGTTGAAATGCTTGCCTTTCTTTCTTACGTTATGAATTCGGGGAAGAAATCGACGATGACCCAGGTACACGTTCTTCCTACAATTATCCAAAAATACACTTTCAGTCTCATGTAAGCAGTGCGTGCATGCTTTGTATCCCTTATTTGACTGTCCCGAAAGGTTACTGAGAGCAGGCCAATCGTTGATGGTTACAAAAAGCAACGCTCGTAGGTCAAATTCCTCTTCTTTGTGCTCATCCCACACAGGTACACAAGGTCTGCCCCACAACTGTAAAAGTTCATCAACTAATGGCCTTAGGTACACATCGATGTCATTGCCGGGTTGCTTTGGACCTTGGATGAGCACTGGCATCATAATGAACTTCCGCTTCATGCACAACCAAGGAGGAAGGTTGTAGATGCATAGAGTCACGGGCCAGGTGCTATGGCTGGAGCTCTGCTCGCCAAAAGGATTCATGCCATCAGTACTTAGACCAAATCTTATGTTCCTTGCGTCAGCTGCAAAATCTTTGAACTCTCTGTCGATCTTTCTCCATTGCGTTCCATCAGCGGGGTGTCTCAACTCCCCGTCGGACTTACGGTCCTCTTTGTGCCATCGCAACAACTTGGCATGCTCTTTGTTCCTGAACAGACGTTTCAACCGAGGTATTATAGGAGCATACCACATCACCTTGGCGGGAACCCTCTTCCTGTGTTTCTCGCCCTCAACATCGTCACCAGGGTCATCGCCTCTGATCTTATAACGCAATGCAGTGCATACAGGGCATTCATTCAAATTCTCGTATGCACCGCGGTAGAGGATGCAGTCGTTAATGCATGCATGTATCTTCAGAACCTCTAAACCTAGAGGGCAGACAACCTTCTTTGCTTCGTACGTACTGGCGGGCAACTCGTTATTCTTCGGAAACATATTCTTCAACATTTTCAGCAAATTTTCAAATGATGAGTCAGCTACACCTTCCCGTGCCTTCCATTTCAGCAAATCCAGTGTGCAGCCCAGCTTTTTCAGACTATTGTCGCATCCTGGGTACAGCGACTTCGTGTGATCCTCTAACATGCGATCCAAATTCTCCCTCTCCTTGTCAGTTTCGCAGCGTCTCCGTGCATCAGCAATGGTCCGACCAAGATCATCAGCGGGCTCATCATGTGCCTCTTCTTCACCTTCACCAAACCCTTCCCCACCTTCAGCATCATCGTCCATGAAAGTATCACCGAAAGCCTCATGATAGTTGAAATCGATATCATCCTCTTCTTCATCTTCTTCCATTCTAACCCCTTTTTCTCCATGCTTGGTCCAACAATTATAGCTTGGCATGAAACCGTGCCGAAGCAGGTGCATGTGAACGACTTTTGAGGAGGAGTGACCCTTCTGATTCTTACATTCAGCATATGCACAGATAATAAAACTTTGCTGCTTGTTCGCATTTGCCACTACGAGGAAATCTTTCAAACCCGTAGTGAACTCGCCGGAGAGTCGGTTACCGTACATCCATTGCCGATTCATGTGCATTATTATTATATAAAGTATATAATTAACCATCATGCATTTGTTAAACAAACTAGCTGGAAATAATACAAATCATGAAAGGTTCAAGTTGCTAACCGCGATCGCGGAGGGGAAAAATAAATGAAAAAGCTCAAGTGCGGCTCGGACACTTCATATCATGTGTGTTTCATGCTCTCGGGCATTTCATTGAACACCTTGTGTGCATAGTAGGACCCAAAAGCAAACCTACCACCCCTTGTGAATATTGTGAGTAGAAGTGACACCAAATGTGGCAAAGTGCAGCGAGCTGAGTCCTATATAGGGATGAGCCTTTAGTCCCGGTTCACCTGGACAGCCGCGACTAAAGGCCTTCCGGCCAGCCCGAGGACCTATTAGTCCCTGTTGGCCTGGCCAACCGGGACTAAATCCCCTCCCGTCCGCCAGCTGTGGACCGAGCGCGCTGGGCCCAGACTATTGGTCGCGGGTCGCCTCCCGAACCGCGACTAATGACCCCTATGGTCGCGGGTCGATTATTTTGGGGACTAATGGGGGCGTATGGAAGGCCTATTTTCTGCAAGTGCGTACGTCTTACAAGCTAGCTATTGGTTACGCTTAGCAGTTGTAACGTGAGCAGGTTCCTAATCGACTTGTCGTGGGATAATCACGGCAGATGTTACCTGGGGTAACTGATCTTGGGGCAAGTCGACACAGGTATTCGGGAGAGGGTTTAGCTCGAAGGAAGACATGGCGAAAGCGATCTAAGAACCGGAGAATAACTCGCCGGATCTCAATATGAATTATGCTGGATACTCGATAATAGGTGTTACAACTATGACCTGGATCCCTCGAGGCTAAGCCTAGGGGTTGGTTTATATAGCACTCATATCCCCCTTGGCTTGCTTTTACAAAGCGCTTCCTGAGTCCTACTCGAACTCTACATACAAACCCTAACTTTCCTTACCGCAACCCACAAACCGGGTTACGAACGTTACCAGCCCTGGGCCTTCCAGAAGTTTCTTTGCCTTCAGCCGGATTTAGTCCAGCCGCCTTTTGGGCCGGGTCACACCTGGGAGTTAGCATACCGGGTTACTATCCCCTCATCAGTAGTCCCCAGAATAGCTTGGGCTTCCAAGATTTACTCTTCGAAGCGCTGGCTATTCCCTACAGAAATAATAGATACAAGCACATGAAGATCAAAACGCATCGCATTGACGAATAACCGTGACCGGTACCAAGGAGGCCAGGTAAAAACCCGGCTCTGCCTTGAAGGTTCTTCCTTAATCTCCCAGACTTAAATCTTAATGGGAAACTCCTTGACCCCACATCCTTCTTGATAATTACCGCTGATACCAGGAAGGCAATCTCCCCTTCCTTTTTCACTGGATCATATTGGTCTGTGCATGGAATGCACCTTTCAAATTTCGAAATGACCAATTATTACTCCGCACCCCCCGGGTCTCGACCGTTAGGCTAGGCTTTTCCATCCGGGCGGTTATAAAAAAGGGCTCAGGGAACAAACCCAACTCTTAACGGCTCATTTTCCCCATTTCACTCCTTCTCAAATCTGAGCTCGCGGAGTGCCACCACGGAAGCCCCACGCACCTCGCCGGAGCCCATCCGCCGTCGCCTGCGCTCCGCCACCGCGCGACTCACTCCAACTCCCAAATCCGCCGCCAAGCGCCCGATTCGCCGACCAACAACCTCGAAAGGACATCAATCTTGCGCCATCTGTCTCCGCAAAGCTCTACTTCAATCCCCTTTGGTAAGTTCCTCGTATCCCTCAGCTCATCCTCGCAATTTCTCATCTTTTCCTCAGATCAGATCTGAATCAAGTAGTCCGCGATTTCTCGGGCCGCGCCGGATTAGCTCAATGATACTTACCATAAACATCCCCATAGATAGGATTCATAGCTTATATTACTCTCCTAACTCCAGTAGTCATTAACATGGCCATAAACTTAGAAATAAGATCCCCAATCTAGGCTCGGGCCATATAAAATTTCCGCCCTTGTTCTCCCTCCTCAGAAAATCTCACTTCTCCGGATCATTCGCAGATGGTAGACATATAAACACCCTCCTAACTTCTCCAAACATTTGCTGTTACGGAAAGCTCCGTAGATTTTGTAATAGCACACAATACCCGGACACATCGTACTTGACTCGGCAAGGCAATACCCGGTTTGTGCTTAAATTGCCGGTAACTGCTTATCTGCTAACTTCCGAGTTTTTGTTTCTTACGCCCTTTCCTTCAATGTTTTACCAGGTCAATCCCATGGCACCCAAGAGGCAGGGGAAACAGCCGGCTAAGGCTAAATCCACAAACTCCATATCAGCCAATTGGGGGAAATCCTCTGTTACCACGGCCAAACTGGAGGAGTTGGTCGAGCTTGGATCCCTACCTCCCCAGGAAGCTATCCACTGGAGAGTTCCAGGCAACGAAACCCGACCTTCCCCAGCAACGGACGAGGTAATATGTTTCGTTGAACACGTGACCCGGGGCTTCAGGCCTCCGGGTCACCCTTTCTTCCGCGACGTCCTAGACCACTACAAACTCCGTATTTTCGATATAGGCCCAAACTCCATTTTAAACATCTCTCATTTTATCGTTCTTTCCGAGTCTTACTTGTGCACTCCGCCAAGTCTGGCTCTCTTCGTCGAACTTTTTCAGTGCAAGCCGTGTCGCGAAAGCGGCGACGGCGCACTTCTTACTTGCGGCGGGGTTTCTATCCAGCGCCGCAAGAACTCCCTAATGCCCCCTATTACACTCAATTCTCACGTGAAGCACTGGCAGCTCTCATACTTCTACTGCCAGGATACCTCTCCACCCGGCGAAAAGAAGTTGCCGGGTTACTCGGAGGGTCAGCTTGACATCTCCGAGACTTTCAACGCCTTCGCCCCTGACTCGGACAGGGAGGCGATCTTGCCTTTG
Organism: Alopecurus myosuroides; assembly: GCA_028641055.1. Lineage (NCBI taxonomy): Eukaryota > Viridiplantae > Streptophyta > Magnoliopsida > Poales > Poaceae > Alopecurus > Alopecurus myosuroides. The sequence goes on from CM054063.1 coordinate 26,481,665, forward strand.
CTAGCTAGGATCTCCATCTTGTCAGCCCGAGGTCTCATCGGGCTAAACCTGGTGAAGACCTGGGTCAGCTTCCGCATCCAGCCAAACTCCATTCGTGAGAAGCTGATGTGCGAATACTCAGGTCTTCCCACGGACCCTATCCGATACTCTCCTAACACCCTTGCTCCTAGTGATATGAACAAGACGATCAAGGGCTTTTTAACAGAGAAGCTCGAGGTGATCCGGAGCATAGCCGGATTAGAACCTTTTACCCTCGAGAATCCAGCCCCCAAGTCCCGAGTATAATTTTTTTTTGTAATTATCCTCGGTACTTCACATAATACTTTTCGGTAATCATTTCCTCAGAGGAAATACTCTCGTGATATCCGGCTTACAGCTTCACCCGGTCTTTGCAGGCAGAGATTACTCAGTCAGATGAAGCGTTACTTAAGGCTGAGCAGCTCTTGCTGGCTGAAGTTAAGCGTAGGGAGGCCCTTGAAGCGGAGATAAAGACTTTGAAAAAAGATGTCTCCACATACAAGAAGAAGTACAATGCCGCCCAATCCTCGCTGAAGAACTTATCGACTCAGATTACGGACACTTACCGTATTTTGCTAAGTAAGTTTGTTTATTTGCAACTAGCTTGCTTACCTCCATTTTGCCGTTGTAATAATCAAAATTACTGATATGCTTTTGTGTTTTTCGATTGCAGGTGCTAACCTTGCTGCTCCGGAGGAGAATGCCATTACTCAAGTTAAAACTCTGAAGACTGTGCTCCGGACGTTTTTTGCCGGCACGAAACTTTTGCTGGATGCTATCAAGTGGCCTTCTGAGGTATACCCGGGCGAGGAGAACCTTATGCAGGCCTTTTCCACAGCGCCTGGATGGATTGAAATACTGAAGCGTTCGTCCTGCCGAATTGGGATGACCCGGGCTTTAACGCTGGCGAAGGCTTATTTTCCAAAGCTTGACCCGGCGAAGGTAGTATCCGGGTTCCCAGAGTTTAAAGCTGACGGATCCAAATTCAAGCCCCAGGATTTCAAAGCTATACAATCTGCGGTACGTCCTTCAGCCACAGCTTTGGCCGACAAGATGGATCTAAACACGATTATGAGCTCGTATGATTCTGAGGGCAAGGTTATCCTGGTGGAGGCACCCCCCCTATTGATATGTTGGACAAATGGTCGACTGATCTGGCTAGGAGGAAGGAAGAGGCTGCAAAGAGGGAAGCAGAGCTGGGCGTAAAGCCGTCTACCTCTACCCCAGCCGTGCCTCCGCCTGTTCGTCCAGATGTGAAGAGCCCGGGTAAAACTGCTGGCAAGGCCAAGGAGCAAGTCCAAGACTTAGACCCGGAGGACCGCTCTCAGGATGCCAAGTAGGATGCTGCCTAGTGCTTTGCGTTTCTCGAGACTGATATGATTTTTTTGCGGTGCGCCTGTGCACCATTGATGCTGATACTATGACTGTATGCTTGTTAACTTATGATAACTCTTTGCCTCCCCTGGCTTTTGATAATCTCGATCCTCGTGTTACGTATAAGCTTATTCTCGATACTTTGAATTTTTTTTTTGATTCCCTTTTGAGACTCGGCTAACCGAGTATCGGAGGTTTTGATAGACGGACTTTTCTTTAAGTCCCCAATACTCGGAAACTAAGGTTTACAGGCTTTAGTAGTTAAACAGTTTGTTTCTGTTTCGAAGTCCCCAGCCCCCATGACCCAAAGTACGAGCTATGGGGGCGTGGCCTTTCTCAGATGACACACTGCTGTTTACCAAGCTGAAGACCAATAGCTGTTCGCATAAATACTGAAGTCATGCTTAATACTTGTTGAGTTTCCGGCTATTTTAGCCTTATACTCTGCATAGACTTGTGGTTTAGATGACCCTTTTGATTATCTTGTACTATAAGCCGGCTTTCGTGTGGATACCATGTCGTTGCATCTATACGAAAAACAAGATCAAGCAAGCCCCATTGGGCTGCATAGTTTGATTGTAATCGTAAGTGAACAGATCATGCCACTTTAGCGCGAGTCACATCGAGCTTAAGTAAGAATAATCAAGAAATTTGGCTCCTTCGTCCAGTTATAGGATTGCAGCCACACCCGTTTCTACGAGTAATCAGCCCCCATAACTCATAGGCATCATGGCCGGGTCTCCAGGTTTTGTGATTGCTTATTGAAGCAGATCACCCCCCGGAGACCTATATTCACGCAATGTATTTCGATGATACTGATGTATTGATAATAACAATGTTACTTACTTGTAACTGAAGCAAAGACCATGATAAGACTCGAAACCATCTTCTTTTATTGATAAAAATTTCTTTTTTGAATCAGCAGGCCGCCTCATTAAAAACCTTCCAGTCCCCGTAGGTACCCTGGTAAGGAAAAGAGTGCGTACGAAACCCGCCGTCGATTACACTGCTTTAGTTATTCTCGGGAATCGGCCTCACACTGGCGTGGCCGATGCTTATTCTCCATTCGCCTGGCCTTTTCATAACGAGTATCGGATTTGCTAGCCAATCCGGGTATACCGTCCTTGAAACGTGATCAGCTGCGTGTGGAAGTACGTCTTCTTCTTCTCTGTTAGGGGATTTGAAAAGATCGCCCCCGATGAAACCTACCATCTTAAGGTCCTTTTCTGCCCTAATTTTTGCTTTGTCCCCTTCAGGGGTTGGCTTTTTTGACGTTGTCCTCTCTTCTAGGTCCACCTTAGAACGGTAATGTTTGAGCTCTTCCTTCCTGCAAGCTTGCTCGGCCATTGCCGCATCTCCCTCATCACATTCAGCTGCTATATCTCGATTTCCATGTATGGTGATGGTCTTCTTAGGACCCGGGATTTTTAGCTGTAGGTACACGTAACACGGTCTTGCCATGAACTTGGCATAAGCCGGCCTTCCAAACAATGCATGATAAGGACTGCGTAACTTTACTACCTCAAAGGTAAGCCACTCGACTCGATAATTATCCTTTGACTCCCCGAAAGCTACTTCCAGCGCCACTTTTCCTTCGGGGCATGCCGAATGACCTGGCACTATCCCGTGAAAAACTGTTGTACTTTTTTGCAGCTGTGATTCCTTTAAGCCCATGCGCAGAAAAGTTTCCCAATATAGGATATTGATACTACTCCCTCCATCCATCAAGACTTTCTTCAGCTCGTAACCGTTGACCTGTGGCGCCACTACCAAAGCTAAGACTCCCGGGTGATCAATCCGGTCCGGGTGATCTCTCCTGCTCCATGTTACCTCTTGTTCTGACCACCTCAAATATCTTGGAACAGCGGAAGAGACCGAATTAACTGCTTGTTTCATTATCTTCTTATCCTTGCTAGAACCTCCAGTAGTGTGCACATGATACTGACCCAGCTGTTTGGGGTTAGCTTGGAAACCTCCCGCTCCCCCTTGGTTGCTACCTTGATTTCCAGCTGGCGGATTACCGGCTGGGGGCGGTCCGTTGCCCAAATTTCCACCTAGACCCGGGCCTCCTCCTCGGCCCGCACCTCGCATGGCTCTGTTCACTTCCTCGTTCTTCCACCTTTGTAAGTCGGCACATTGCTCCAATGAATGATTGGCCGGCTTGCCATTCCTGCTATGCTTCGGGCACGCCATCCTAAATATGTCCCAACTGTTGCTTGGTCTTGGAGGCCCTTGGTAGTGTCCCCCATTGTGATTTCCAGTATTAAAATTCCCTTCGGATCTAGGCCTTGAAGACCCGGCCTCCGTATTGGCTACAAACTCGGAATTCCCTTCAAACGGGCGCTTGTTTTGGCTACTTCCATTATTGTTTGGCGCCGATCCATTGCCGGTTTTCCCACTGCTACTTGTGTTTGCTTTTGCTTTCTTGTCATCAACTTCCTCCTCTGTGGTATCCGTTGCAGCGTGTTTGTTGCACGCATCCATTAACTCTCCCATTGTAACCTCCGCTGCATTCCTACTAGATTTCATGCGAGTTAGCTTTTGCACTAAAGGAACATACTTACATGTTTTTGCCATAGCTTGTAGCGCATCCTTAGGCTGGATATCCGTAGACGAGTGGAGTATCTCCATAACCCGGCGTACCCAGCTGCGTGCTGACTCTCCTTTCTTCTGAACGCATCTTTCTAAATCATCAATAGTAAATAACTTTCTGCATGTCCCATGAAAGTGCTTGATAAATGCGGTTTTTAGCTCCTCCCACGATTTGATCGATTTTTCCGGTAGATTGGTGAACCATAACTTTGCTGCTCCCTCTGACATCATTAAGTACATGAATTTGGCTTGGAGATTCTCGGATGCGTTGCGAATTGACATTGCCATCTCATAGCTGCTCAGCCACGTTTCTGGATCCATTGTTGGCTCATAATTTACTACTTTCCCCGGTTCTTTGAACTTCTCCGGGTAAGGTTCTGCCCTGATATCGTCCGAGAGGCACTTGGGTCCCGCCAGGGTGGTTGGGGGTGGTCTTACTCGGGAAACACGTGACCCGGCTGGGGGCGCCACGTTGTGCGGCACCACCGGTAACTCGTGCGCTGCAGACCCGGCCCCGGCTCTTCTGGCCCTGGAGCTGTCCACCACTGCCTGTGCTGCTGATACTGCCGGTACTGTCTGGACGCGCGGTGGAGGCGGCATTTGCTGCTGCTCTTCCCTTCGTTGTGCCGCACTTGTTTGGACATTGCCCTGTTGCTGACTGGCGTACGGCGTCCCATGCATCCCGCTTCTATGATCCGGATAATTGGCTTGCTGTGCTACCGCGGTGTGTAGCAGATCGATTGCTCGTCGGGTTCCTTCCGCACGAGGCGAGTCTCTTACAGGAATCTGGTTTAACGCGAGCGTTGCTGCATACACGTTGTCCATGGGATTGTTGTAGTGACCTGCTGGGGTACGGAATCGCGACGGTGGAGGCGGCATGGTATTGCCGGCCGTCGCCCCCGTCCGAGGCAAGGGTAACCCGGCTGGCGCGTTTACCGGCTGTGCTCCCGTTGCTAGTTGCGGTATGGTCCCTTGGTTCGCCGGTGGGATTGGCTGATCTTGAGGCGTGAACACCAGGGCAGTCGGGTTAATAACCCCTCCTGTTGCCGGCAGCATAGTTCGGTGCCTTTGGTGCATCCTTGTCGTTTCCTCCCGGAGCCGGGTCTCTCGGTCATCCAATTCGCGCTGCCGCGCGGCCATCCCCTGCCTTTCTGCTTCCACTTGCCTTCTTTGCTGCTCCAATGCACGACGAGCCACGTCCAGGTCTCTTACGCGCTCTGCCGCGTTTTCTGGGGTAATAACTGTGGCCAAGACCGTGGGGTCCAAGATCAAATTATTATCAAACAGAGCCGGGTGGCGCGGATTCGAGGGGCCCGCCCCCGGTGTCCGGTTTGCTTGGAACCCAAACATATTTGCGTGTCGCTCCTCGTCTGCTGGGCGACTGGTGACTGATGCCGACTCTCCATCGACCTGGACCAAGACCGGGTCAACTGTACCTTGCTGTTGGGCCACTGCCTGAGCCGCCCCGACTGGCGCCGCGGCCGCGTTTTCTTGATTGAGATTGGTCGCGGGAGCCGCATAAACTGCAACCCGGCGCATGATGCCCGGTGTAGATTCGTACTGTTCTTCCTCGCTGTTTTCCTTTTCATATCGATCCTCCGATAAATCCCGTATGGACTCGGTATCATCCTCCCTCTCTATCTGACCCGTTGTTCCAATCGACTCTTCTTTTTCCGACCGGATATACGTGTCTTCCCCTGACACAGAATCAGATCCAATATTATCACAATTCGAACTGGAAGTACATACCATACCGATGAAGACGTTGATGCTGCCGACTGTCACGACGGATCCGGTTTCGAGGTGACCCGACTCTGGCCCCCAGCCAGAATCGTCTACCATCTTCTCTCCTTTGCCGTTGACGTAGATTTCTCCGACGATGAGGTTCTTCATGCTCTTCCGAGCTTCTCCCGTGATGTAAACACCTTTGGACGCAGGCCCCACGGTGGGCGCCAACTGTCGTGGGATAATCACGGCAGATGTTACCTGGGGTAACTGATCTTGGGGCAAGTCGACACAGGTATTCGGGAGAGGGTTTAGCTCGAAGGAAGACATGGCGAAAGCGATCTAAGAACCGGAGAATAACTCGCCGGATCTCAATATGAATTATGCTGGATACTCGATAATAGGTGTTACAACTATGACCTGGATCCCTCGAGGCTAAGCCTAGGGGTTGGTTTATATAGCACTCATATCCCCCTTGGCTTGCTTTTACAAAGCGCTTCCTGAGTCCTACTCGAACTCTACATACAAACCCTAACTTTCCTTACCGCAACCCACAAACCGGGTTACGAACGTTACCAGCCCTGGGCCTTCCAGAAGTTTCTTTGCCTTCAGCCGGATTTAGTCCAGCCGCCTTTTGGGCCGGGTCACACCTGGGAGTTAGCATACCGGGTTACTATCCCCTCATCACGACTTGCAGCTACCCTTCCCCGCTTCACTTGGTATCAAACAGAGTCCTAATCGACCTGCTTTTCCGGCATTATCCCGTCCACTGATTCAACAAGGCTCCAGCCCCAGGACGAGATGTATTCTTGTTGAAATCAACGATTAGATTGAGAGAAAAACTAGGGAATCACTCAGGCACCCCTAGATTCATTCCTTGCCGTGAGTATTGTACAAGAGAGGAACTGAAGCTTCTACCGTCTTCTCTCTGTCTCTCTTTGATATATACATGCAATTTTACATTTTCATCCCCTAACTAATATTCTCCTTACACTCAAGTACTAGTTACAACACTCCCCCTCAAGATGGGGCAAATGCATCATGAAGACCCATCTTGCTACATAAACTGGAAAATACTTTTTCCGATAAACCCTTAGTTAATATATCAGCAAGTTGATTAGAAGAACTCACATATGGCATGCAGATGATTCCCAGGTCTATCTTCTCCTTGATAAAATGCCTATCAATCTCTATATGTTTCGTTCGACCATGCTGCACAGGATTATGAGCAATGTCAATGGCAGCCTTACTATCACAATACAATAACATTGGCTTCTCCTTAGATAAACCTAACTCCATCAATAAGATTTTCAACCAAAGCACTTCTCATACCCCTTGTGCCATAGCTCGAAACTCTGCTTCAGCCGTAGATCTAGCCACCATATTTTGCTTCTTGTTGCGCCAGGTCACAAGGTTGCCTCCAATAAAAGTGCAATAGCCAGAAGTTGATCTCCTATCATCTAGTGAAACTGCCCAATCTGCATCAGTGTAGCACTCAACTTGTAAATTACCATTTGATGTATATAATAAGCCTCTACCAGGACATCCCTTAAGATATCGAATTATCCTCATGACAGCATCCATATGGTGACTTCTAGGATCATGCATAAATTGACTTACAACGCTAACCGCAAATGCTATATCAGGGCGTGTGTGCGATAAATAAATTAGGCGCCCAACCAATCTTTGGTACTGCTCTCTATCTATAGGATCTCCCCCTTCATTTGTAAGGCGATGGTTGTTTTCAATTGGAGAGGAAGCTGGACGACACCCAGTCATTCCAGTTTCAGATAATAAATCAAGTATGTACTTTCTTTGAGAGAGATATATACCTTTGGCACTCCGAGACACTTCAATTCCCAGGAAATACCTCAACAGTCCCAGGTCTTTCACTTCAAACTCTATTGCCAGCTGCTGCTTTCCCTTGTCTATTTCTTTATCATCATTTCCTGTGATAATAATGTCATCAACATAGACGATCAAAATAGTTAGCATGTCACCACTTCGTCTATAAAACAGAGTATGGTCTGCGTTACTTTGTTTATATCTCATTTGAATTATAGACCTACGAAATCGATCAAACCATGCACGGGGGGACTGTTTTAAACCATACAAGGATCGATGTAATCTTAACACTTTGCCTTCGGTTTCAGTTGTACCGAAGTCGGGAGGTATATGCATGTATACTTCTTCGTGAAGATCTCCATGAAGAAAAGCATTTTTTACATCTAACTGATGTAATCGCCAGCCCAGGTTGGATGCACAAGATATCAAAGTCCGTATAGTGTTCATTTTCCCCATCGGCGCAAATGTTTCTTCATAATCAATCCCGTACGTATGTGAGTAACCTTTTGCCACCAAACGAGCCTTAAGTCGCTCTACCTTCCCCTCAGAGTTATGTTTAACTGTATAAACCCACTTGCATCCTACAGCCTCCTTACCACTTGGCAGCTCTACCAGTTCCCATGTTTTATTTTTCTTTAGGGCATTCATTTCTTCTATCATGGCTGCCTTCCATTTTGGATCCTTCATAGCATCCTCCCAGTCTGCAGAAACATAAGTGGAGTCCAACGATGCAATGAAACCTTTAAGTGACGGACTACACTTTTCATATGAAATAAACTTAGCTATATCATGCTTATAGCCCACACAATCTTTAAGTCGTGCTGGAATTTCAGTACGTCTAACAGGTTTCCGCAATGCAATCGGGTTTTCAACTATTGGCACATTAGATATGACCATAGGGTTTATAGTACCTTTTTCTGTAGTGTCAAGGATGGACTCCCTTGGTACATCTGCGCCTTGTGGAACAGTCCTATGGTCAATATCATCTTCAACTACATTATCATGCACCACATCATAAGGTATATAAGGTGTCTCTGGTTCTGATACTTGTTGAGATGTTGGGGTATCACATACCTCATTGTTAGATGAGTTTCTGCCTTCTTCATTCATACTTGTATTCTTCTCGATCACCACGTCGTGAAATATCCACCATAGGAACCCATACCGAGACACTAGAACCAGAATTTTTGTTAGAAATCTCCCCATGTCTACTAATATTATAAGTGGGTTTAACATGTGAGGAATAGAAAGGTTCCTTCTCATGAAACGTCACATCCATGCTGACGAAGAATCTCTTCTCAGTAGTACTTATTAATCCGTCTCTGCTGCCAACCAGGAGGATACCCGACCAACTCGAAACAATATTTCTTCACATGACCCGGTTTCTTGCAATGATCACACGCCACTCTGCTCCTTTTTTTGTAATCAAATCTAGTTGCATTAGCTTGATAATTATTAGGAACATCAGATGTCCGAGTCTTAGTAAGTGCAGCACGATTATCACCATGTAACTGCATGGTCGAGTCCTTGCTTGCCAGCCGACTTTCTTCCTCAAGGATACTTGTGATAGCTTTGTCCAGAGTAGGCCAGTCAGGGGTTGCCAATATCATTTCAGAGCGGAGGTTGAACTCTGAATTCAACCCTTCTAGAAAGACTTGTACAAGTAGTGGTTCAAACCACTCTCGAAGAAGAAGCAAGTCTCTTGGATCGTGTGGTTTGAATGGCCTGAAGAACTCCAGATCTCTATAAAGATTCTTCAGTTCTCCTGCATACTCAGTGACCGATTTTTGGTCTTGCTTAATATGCCTCATTTCATGTAGTATCCTGCTTACCTGCATGTTGTTGGATTTACCAGAGAATTTTCTTTCAATGCCCGTCCATACTTCAGCTGCAATTTTGAAGTTCTCGAAGTGTTCCCGGACAGATTTCTCCATAGAGCTCAGCAACCACACCATGACACGCTTCTGATTTTGTTCCCATTGCTCATGAGTTATTTCTTCTGGTTTTTTCTCATCTTCATTTAAGTACTTATGTAAACCATGGGATTCCATAATCAAAGAGGCATTACGTGCCCAACTATAATAATCACCAAGGCCTGTCAGTTTAACAGGATTTGGTTCTAGGATGACCTTTTGAACTTCTGAAGAAATGTTGGATTTCCCTTGTGCTTGCTCCATCAACTGAAGAAGAATTCTTTGCATACTTTCACAGAGTTTCTCCACACTTTTATCATTGTTGGTTTCTTCCATGATTGAGCACCCATTCAGCTACTCCCTCCGATCCATATTAATGGTCGCTAAATCGGATGTATCTAGATACATCCGATTTAGCGACCATTAATATGGATCGGAGGGAGTAACAAAATACAATAGCTTCACACAAGATTGAGCAACCAAAATAAGTCCCAGATCCACTCCCGAAAAATTACTGCAGATCAAGAGGATTCAACCCACAACAACACCTTTCAGACTGGAACAGATTTGTACCTGAGATGGACAATCTCCAAATTCCTCTGTTCTGCTCCAAGACGTCCAGACGATGGCCACAGGAAGGAACAGGAGCAACTCCAAATCCGTCCAGGTGCAAGAACAGATCCCGGCCCGCACGGGAAGGGCGCGGCACAATGGCGATAGAGCGATGCGAAAGGACAGCGGCAAGAGCGACGGAGGCGCAGCACACAGGCGGCGCAACAAGATGCGGACCAAAATCGCACAGAAAAATCAATCCATATCAACCCGCTCTGATACCATATTGAAATCAACGATTAGATTGAGAGAAATACTAGGGAATCACTTAGGCACCCCTAGATTCATTCCTTGCCGCGACTATTGTACAAGAGAGGAACTGAAGCTTCTACCGTCTTCTCTCTGTCTCTCTTTGATATATACATGAAGTTTTAGATTTTCATCCCCTAACTAATATTCTCCTTACACTCAAGTACTAGTTACAACAATTCTTTTCTTTGTGCTACACCTCGGACGCAAAATAATATATTCAGGTCTTCCTCCCAGCTTTTAACTACTGAAGAAAAAAGAAACTTGTGATGGAAGCTACGGCGGGCACACGGCCGGAGCTATCACAAGACATCTTGCTGGTTGTCTTTGTCAGCCTTGAGATCCCTGACCTCGTACAAGCTGGCGCCGTCTGCACCTCATGGCGCTCCGCCTACACCGCCCTCAGCAAGCACGAGCAGCCCCAGCCGCCGTGCCTGCTCTACACCTCTGTATCTGCCAGGGAAAACTTTGCGTGCTTCTACAGCCTAGTGGAGAAGAGGGTCTACAGGTTGAATCTCCCGGAGCAGCCGATCCGCAGCCGGTATATTATTGGCTCCTCCCTCGGCTTGCTGGTCACCGTCGACGAGCGTGCCGAGATGCACCTCGTCAATCCTATCACGGGCCAACAGACTACTCTCCCTTCGGTGCTCACCTTTGACCACGTGCATCCTTATGATTATGATGAATCCACGAGGCTTCGACTTCTCGGCCGGCCACAGGTCTTTGATCCTACTGGCCTGCGGGATTTCTTCCACCGTTGTCTAACGAGAAGGTACGGTGGTCGTGCTGGTCCTTGATCTTGGTGGAGAAGAAGATGGTGTGTTGTGGTGACCCACCACACCACTTCATGTGTAGTGCAACTCGTTGAAATAATACTCACAGAAGGACTTATTTGTGAATATTACATCCCTCAAAGTGGTACAACAGAAACATAGCAGGTCCAAGCAGAGCTATAGTATATAAACTTGATTACAAAATCTTGAGAATCTCTTTGATGAATCAAGAAGATCCCATGCAAATGATACATCGGAAGAAGCAATTCGAAGTTCCAAGATGGAGATCAACTCAAGCTCAAAACCAATCCACTAAGGCTGATGTTTGCCCTAATCTATGGCTTGAAACAGCTAAGTCCAAGAATGGACTCCACCGGCAACTTGATAGATTATCCTCCACCAGTTTTGTTGATGACGGTGCTTTACTGGCTAAGTAAGATATCACTCCACCTAATTTCAGAAGGTAGGAGTGGCTTCACGGTGACGACTTCCATCAGGCTTCAACTCTAAGCAGGGGGGTCAAACAGGAACGAACGAGTAACGAGCGTTACTCAGCAAGTTCATGATATATAGTGGGCAGTTTGATGCACTAACTACAGCTTTAGACTCAAAAGAGTCAGAAACTAATGCAAGGTTTTTGTAAATCTTTCTTCAAGTGGTTGCTTTTAATTCTGAAAACTATGCCTGCCAGATCTTCGCAGGACTAGAACTTCATGAAGTTGTCTTTCATGTGGCGTTCGCAGCTCCTTCCCGGAACATGGGGTAACATGCCACATCCTTTTACACTCTGCAGAGGTGTGTTACTTTACCCATGGGCAATCAAGACCATGTTTCACAACCAGGCGATCGTTCCTGTCCACACCCACTTAGGTGCGGGGCCCGGTTGTTGATCTAAGCCAAACCATGCTTCTCCGCACAACACATGCCCACCCATTTCCGCCAGCAGGTTGAACCCCTAATTCCACCCCTCACGATGGAGACCTAGGCGCCCTGGCAGAGACTCATAGGCCCCAGAGTCCGTGGGATGTAAGGGCTCCCACCCATGTGCATGTAGTCTCGCAGGACCTACAGCGTACGTCTCTTGCAGCCCGTTTACATGCGAATGAGGGAAGATCACAGCTGACTTACTCGCCCCATACAAGACACATGGTCAACGCGGTATTTACGGCGAAAGAATCCTGACGGCATTTGTTGTTAAATCCTAGGTAATACTTTCCCATGCAGATGGAACCTTCCTTTGACCTATTCATCTTACCATGGTCCCATCCGCCCACCAAACAGAACACTACCACTCTGGTAGTCATTCAGTTAGTCATATTATTATAAAAATAGGATCATGCATTCTTTTGAGAGTAGACGATATTACGATAGGGTTTGTGCAAATAGCTCGTTATGGAATACTGCAAAGGATATGAGCAAGTGATGAACTTGCATGAGATTGAAATAGCAACAATAATACTCCATGTCTTCGGGTTCGAGGGTCCCGAAGAGAAATGCCGAGATCTGAAAGATAGAAATGTAGCCCTGGAAAGGACTACTGGAAACACTGGCAATATGATACATGCATAGTAATGAGATGTATCGTGAAATACCCCGTAAAATACCCCAGCTTACACGTGTAAGCTATGATCGATACGATACTAAGATCACATAGGTTTTAGGTGAGTTGTTTCATTACTAGTGGTGATGTTGTTATTCACTTCTTTTTTAACATATATTTGTTTTACTTTTATGTAACAAACAATGGTTATCATGTTTAGGTAGAAGTGTTATCACATGATTAGATAATAAGACAATAACACATTGAAATCAACTAATGAAAAGATAATAGACAAATTTTGTTTTATGTTCAAAAGTGTAGAGCTAATGACACACGGTTTAATTGAAAACGAGTAACTAGTACAACTAACTCTATCATCATATAACTTTATAATGCCTAGTGATGATATACTCCCTGACGACATAACTTTATGAGCTAGCTGAGCAGTATATTTTTTGCCGAGTCGTATAGAAGGGGTTGTTATCCTTCATGAAACTATTCATGAGCTGAAAACAAAAAAGCTTAATGGTGTTATTTTCAAAATTGATTTTGAAAAGGCTTACGATAAAGTGAAGTGGACTTTCTTGCAACAGGTCCTCAGAATGAAGGATTTTGATCCTAAATGGTGTGAGTGGGTTAGCCGTATTTTACAGGGTGGGAGCGTGGGGGTCCGAGTGAACGATGACATTGGTCACTTTTTTCAAACTCTCAAGGGTCTACGTCAAGGGGATCCACTATAGCATGTCCTCTTTAATATTGTGGCTGACCTGTTGGCTATTCTAATAGCACGGGCTAGAGATGATGGTGAGATAGGATACTTGATACCCCATTTGGTGGATGGGGGAATTTCTATCCTACAGTATGTGGATGATACGATTTTTTTCTTGAAGATGACCTTGATAAGGTAGTGAATATTAAATTAATTCTTGCTCTCTTTGAACAATTGTCTCGGTTAAAAATTAATTTTCATAACAGTCAATTGTATTGCTTTGGGAATGCAGTGGGAAAAGAAGCTAATACAAGGCCCTTTTGGTTGTGAGATTGGCTCTTTACCGTTTAAGTACCTTGGTATTCCTATTCACTATCGTAAGCTTCTAAACAAAGAATGGAAACCGGTGGAGGATCGATTTGAGAATAAATTAGGGTCCTGGGCAGGGAAGATTTTGTCGTATGGGTATAGACTTGTCCTCATTAACTCTGTCCTTACTAGTTTTCCTATGTTTTTACTATCGTTCTTTCCAATACCTATTGGGGTTAGAAAACGATTAGATTTCTTTCGCAGTAGTTTTTTTTTGGCAAAGGTACTTACATAAAAGAAAATACCGTCTTTCTAAATGGAATATTATATGTAGGCCTAAGGATCAATGAGGTTTAGGTGTTGAGGTTCTGGATGTTAAGAATAAATTTTTTCTATCCAAATGGCTTTTTAAGTTATTGCATGAAAAAGGAGTGTGGCAGGAGTTGTTGTGTAACAAATATTTGTTTGACAAATCTTTGACTCAAGTAGAGGCAAAAGCCAATGATTCTCTCTTTTGGAAGGGTATCATGTCGGTAAAAAAGGATTTCTTCCAATGGGGATTTTTTTAAGAGAGGTAATGGTCTATCAACCCGGTTTTGGGAAGATATTTGGTTAGATAAAATTTCTTTGGCTGATCAGTACCCCGGTCTATATAATATTGTGAGAAATAAAAATGTGTTAGTGGCTGATGTGTTGTCACATAATCCTATAAACATTCAGTTTCGACGGAATTTGGTCGGGGAGAGATGGGATGCGTGGTTGCGTTTAGTGCGTAGAATAATGGGAATTCATCTGAACGAGGTTGATGATGACTTTGTTTGGGGTATTACTGTTTCGGGTGTATTCTCTGTTAAGTCTATGTATTCAGATTTTATGCATGGTCATAATCCTTTTCTATATAAAAAATTGAAAGTTCCTTTGAAAATAAATGTTTTTATGTGGTTCTTGCAACGCAAAGTGATTTTAACCAAGGACAATCTACTTAAGAGAAGCTAGATTGGATCTAAAAAATGTGTATTTTGTGATAGTGATGAGTATGTTGATCATTTGTTTGTTCAATGTAATTTTGCTAAACATATTTCGAGGTTGCTTCACGTCACGTTTAGCATAGCCCAACTAGTTAGTATTGACCATATGTTTGGTAACTGGCTGCAAGGAGTAGATAACAAAACTAAAGCACGTATTCAAATTGGAACATGTGCTTTTGTGTGGGCTATTTGGAATTGTAGGAATGATATTATTTTTAACAAATCGAGAGGTGATCATTTTTTGCCGGTAATTCATCAGGCCGCATACTGGATTCACATGGGGCCCTTCCTTCCGCCGTTGGAGCAGCGGGCTCTTATGGATTCTAGATGTACTTGCTTGATGGCGGTCGTTCGGGCTATTT
Source organism: Alopecurus myosuroides (assembly GCA_028641055.1). Lineage (NCBI taxonomy): Eukaryota > Viridiplantae > Streptophyta > Magnoliopsida > Poales > Poaceae > Alopecurus > Alopecurus myosuroides. Next base: position 26,496,714 of record CM054063.1, read on the forward strand.
ACAACCAGGATGGTTGGCTTCATACTAATTGAATTAAATGAGTTGTGTTTCAGTGATGCAATAGTTCTTGTGGTTGATCTTTGTATCTATTTTGGATGATGTGTGATGTGTAAAACTTCGGATTGTAACTCTTTCTATTTTAAATATAAAAAGCATCAGTTGTATGCATCCTCGCGATGCAAAGGCTGGGGCTAGGCTCCCATTTTAAAAAAAAAGTTTTCCTAGATGGACGGTGCAATATCAAAGGGCCGCGGGCTTTGGAATTGAGAAGAGTTCCAGAATTTGGCCTTTTCGCCAAATCCGTGTTGTAACAACAGCAAAAATGCATTTGTTTATGGCAGAATATTTTGGCTCCAAACGGAGCTCCAAAATTTGGCATTCTCGCAACCAACATCTGTACGGGAATTCGACAAAACAAAAGCAGCGACTATCATCAATTATTGATGACCTCGACGCATTAGCGGAAATCTGGCCTCTATCTCTGCAAGAGATTGAATTGAAAAAACAATCAAATGCCCAGATTGCGGGATTATTGCGCGAGGAGGAGCTTAAATGGTATCAATGATTGAAAGCATAGTTTATTCTGGAAGGGGACTCAAATAGGAGATATTTCCACAGTGTTCCCAATGGTAGACACATGAAGAAACATATTTTTGCCTAGTACAAGATGAGGGTACGATCGAAGGCCATGAGAAACTAAAGTCATATATTACTAATTATTATAAAGGACTGTTTGGAGCTCCAGAGGATGATCACTTTCTCTTAGATGAGAACCCAACGACGAATATCCCCAGGTTTCTAATGAGGAAAATAGTATCCTCACTACACCTGATGGCTTCCCGGCTGAATTCGATCTGAGCTTTTCGGAAGTTATCAAGTCAGACGTACTCCAATTGTTCTACTGCTTTCATGGTGGAGAATTGGAGTTGTTCCGTATGAATTTTGGTGAAATTATTTTACTACCTAGGTTAATGAGGCAGAAAGGGTCCAACTATTCAGACCTATTTGCCTCCTTAATGTTAGTATTAATATATTTACCAAAGTCGCGACGTTAAGGCTGAATAAAGTGGCTGATCGTGTGGTTCCTCCTCTTCAAACTGTTTTTATGTAAGGTCGTAACATCCTTGATTGGGTCATTACCCTTCATGAAGCGGACCATGAGATGTACCGCAAAAGGTTTAATGGGGTGACCCTAAAACTTGATTTTGAGAAGGCATATGGTATGATTAAATTGTCCTTTCTCTGCAGACTCTTAAAATGAAAGGTTTTTTCTCTGAATTTCGTGCTTTAATTCAAAGTTTCATCACGGGAGGAAGTGTTGTTATCAAGTTCAATGATGACACATGCCTATACTTCCAACAAAAAAGGGGCTTAGACAAGGAGATCCTTTGTTGCCAATGTTATTTAATATAGTGGCGAATATGCTCGCTATTTTAATTTAACGCGCTAAGTCAGATGGAAAAATTGAAGGTGTCATTCCGCATCTAGTGGATTGTGGTTTGTTCATACTTGAATATGCCTATGATACAATTCTCTTTATGAATCATGATATCGAAAAAGCAAAAAAACCTGAAGTTAATTCTCTCAGCATTTGTCGCGGTTAAAAATAATTTTCCATAAGAGTGATTTTTTGTTTCGGTGAGGCCCAAAATGATGTTTCTCGGTATGACGAGATTTTTGGCTGCATGCAAGGACAATTTGCATGCAAGTATTTGGGCATTCCGATTAACTACCGAAGAATCACAAATGCTGAATGGAAATTGGTTGAGGAACGTTTACAGGCTAGGTTACACAACTGGAAAGGTAAGTTATTATCCTTAGGGGGAAGATTAGTACTCAGAATTCAGTAACTAGTAATATGTTATTATATATGATTTCTTTCTTGCAATTGCAAAAAGGGGTCCTGAAAAGACTAGATTATTTCCGGTCAAGATTCTTTTGGCAAGGGGATAATAGGAAGAGAAAGTATCGTTTGACTAAGTGGAATGTGGTTTGCCTACCTGAAGACCAAGGGGGGACAGGGGATTCAAGATCTCGAGGTGAATAACATAGCCATCCTTTTCAAGTGGCTTTTTAAGCTACTGACTAAGAATGCAGTGTGGCAGACTGTCGGATATATGCCAACTAGGGGTATGTCCGACATTGGCCAAAGGCCGGATTAACAGGGTGGCCCACAGGTAATGGATCAAGGACCATTGAGGGGCCCAGTAAGCTGAGGCGCAGGAAGCCCGATTCTAGAAGAACCGGGATCACGGCCCAAAGTGGTGAGGCTTGGAGGAGAAGACGGAATCCTTACTTTCCAAGTTAGATTCTTTCCGTAGTATTTTGGGTTTTCTTTCTGTAAGCCCAATCTGGCTATCTATATAAAGCTGGACGGGAGCAAAAAACACATATCGAATCTTTAGCTAGAAGCCAACTCGCCGAGAAGTTGATCCTCCCCCAGTTAGAGAAACCATACTCACAACTTTACTTTGTATACTTCAGGCTTCAGCCCTTATTTAGTGAGATTGCAGGAGTAGGAACGTCGCCTTAGTTGCGACGCACCGAACCCGGGTAAACTCGGTGTTCTCGTTACAGTAATTCCACGTCCCCCTCCCCCCCACGATTCTACGAGTAGGATCATGGCACCCCCGTCTATTAACTCCACTCTGATGTATCGACAGTTAGTGCCCACTGTGGGGCCAGCGACGTCGGGAGTTACATTCCGAGCGGGAATACTCGGTGGAATCGGTAATACCATAACTGTTGGAAGCCTGAAATTCGACGGCGACGTCGGACGCTTCCTCGACAACGGTCGTACATGCCAGGAAAGAATCACCTGGAAAGTTCTTGTGTATTGCCGATTGGATCTACTAATATTTTCATAGGATTAACAAAAGAAGCATTGGGATTCTTTTGTTGAAGTGAATTTATCCCACCCGAGGAAAACTATGACGCTGGATTCTGCTCAGATCGCCAAAATACCTCTGAATTTGCTGCCTCTTCGTGGATGCTTGCAATCAGATCTCACTTCATTGGCATGGTGCAGTCCGAGATTGCTGAAAACACGGAAGAAAATACTTTTGTGGAAGAAATAGAAAAGCAAAGTCCCACAAAAAAGTGGAAGATCCGACATCCGCCAATCAGGCGAGGAACTCGGAAGCCGATTCTGTTTTAGATTCGATAGAAGCAAGGTTAGAATCGGAATCCGGATCTGAAGACAAAGATTCCAAAGATGAAGAAGAAGACACTTTCGAAAGAAAGGACAAATCTATGCAAGGGAGTTTTCAAGAAATACGTATGGAAAAACCGACCGAATCCTCGGATGTTGAAGAAAGTGAAGACCCCAAAACCCCTCCGCCAAAGGACAGGGATGATGGAGAAGAAGAGGGAGAAGTTAGTCCGACTTATCCTAACATCAAAGAATTGACGACGAGCCTAACAAAAAAAACCATTCTACAAGAAAAAGAAGAAATCCTCCAGGAAGTTGCTATCCAGGTTACAGAAGAAAAAGGAAAAGCTGGTAGATATTGCCAACCAGAACCTGGAAACTGGAGGAGGCAGCGGTGTAAAATTAGCGGAGAAGAAAAAGGAAATCCCCGTTCCACAAAAGTCGAAACAGGACGAGATCGACCTGATCCGAACCCCGGTTGCGCCTCACGAACGACCGGAAGTGCTGGAAGCCAGTAGGCAAGCCCTTATTGGCAACAGTAATAGCTTTTCCGATCTCAAGAAAATTTCCTCAAAGCCCAAGCTGCTGTAAATGCAAAACAGGAAGAAATAGAGGAATTCGAGTGTTGGAATATGTCCGGGATAAAACCAACGAGATTACCCGGAATTTCAAAACCAGATGTACTGCCAGCAAAAGTACGGCTCCAAAACCCGTCTTGGCAAAGAGAGGTTAACAACTTAAATGCTAAGGGTGAACGCATCTATAAAATTGCAGCAGAAAACACAGAAGCCGCGGTCGCCATCCTTAATGGCGATCTGTATTCAAAGCAAGAAAATCTTCAGGGAGTGTATGCTTTCCTAGTAAAAGAACTACAACAGCAACATCGAGAACAATAACGTTCCGGCAAGTTACATGATGATTCAGCATTATGCAAAACTGCCACGTGCGCTGCTGGAGCACCTGACCCAGGCGAACTCGGAGATTCAGGCGACTCTAAGGAAAAGAAGGGAGACCCTAAGAAGGACAAGAAAATCCCCGATAATAGGGATGCAACATCTAAAACAGGATCCCACATGCCGAAAGGCAGCAATAATCCCCGGGATAACAAAGAACGGGAGGAAGAAAACCGGAAAGACGGCAAAGCAATGCCGCCTCTGAAACACCCAGCAGACAAAGCCGGAAGATATGATAATCCTCACAGGCGTGAGAGATCCCGAACTCCTCCAAGGAACGAAGAAATGCCAAGGAGCAGAACTCCGCCTAATTCCAAAGGACACGATATTGGACGAAACAGGAATGATCCCAAAAAAGCGCATTCGTGCAACAATGGACCGGAACGGAGCAGATCCCCTTCTTTTTAATCAGCTGGAAGGTATTCCGCACACTTCGATAAGGCAGAAAGAGACGATTTGTACTTCGGACTAAAGTGCTTCACTGACAGGATCAGGAGAATAAGTCTACATTCAGGCTTTGCCAAAGTAAGTCCAACTTATCAAAAGTATACCGGAAGTACAAACCCGGATACATGGCTCTCAGATTACGAAACTGCCGCTCAGATCAACAAAGGGACAGACCTCGAGGCGATAAAATTCCTCCCCCTAATATTACTGGATGGAGCCAGAGAATGGATCAACGGGCTTCCGTCAAGAACTGTTGAAAGCTGGGAAGATATGGCTAGAGTATTCACTCAGCACTTCCGGGGTATGTATAAACTCCCTAAGAGTATCAACCAGCTTAATCGCGGCTTCCCATACGAAGATGAGTCGTATGTCGACTTTATCTCAAGATGGAATGCAATGAAGAATAGTTGTTCAGGAGTGAGTGATGTACAAGCAATGCATGCTTTCATCAACGGCCTAAAACCCGGCCTCGTGTCGTTCATGGTTGGTTCGAAAGAGCACAAAGATCTCAGATCTATGCTCACCACCGCCAATGAACACACAGCGGCTCAAGATGATATCAGTGCAAGAGGCAATAATATTGGTGCTTTGGTTCAGGCCAGAAAGATGCCTCGCTCCGAAAAGAAGGCAACTCCTGATGCACATCCAAAACCCAAAGAAGTAAACTTAACCTTTGGAAAGGATAATGGCAGCAGGTGGAAAGGAAGAAACACATAACCTATCTCCTACTCTAAGGAAGAGTGGGAAAAGATTAAGTCAGAAAACTGTGTCGACCATTCGCAATTTGGGAAGCCATCCACACCAATGCGCAGTGCCGACTTAATAAGCACATGAAAGGTGCTGCAGGATCCGGGAATAAGGGAAAGAGCTCCAAAAGGAAATTCAATAAGAAAAAGCCAGAATCTAAAGAAGAAGACAACAAATCTAATACTGATGACAAAATCCAGGAGCAGAAGCGAAAAGGCGGGCCCAAATTCCCGAGAGCTGAAGAAGAATGTAACCTAAGTTTTCTGGCAACTCCCTCAGCCAAACAGGCAAAGCGAACACTTGGATAAATCAATGCGGTGATACATCCAACACCAAAATACTTGAAGTATTCAAATACGCCAATTACCTGGGATCAGTTAGATCATCCCGGAACCCGGCACACATGCTTTGGTAGTAATCTCTATTTTGCAAAACACTAGTCTTAAAAGAATGTTGATGGATGGAGGATCCAGTATCAACATCCTATACTTAAGTACACTGAAGCTGTTGCATCTCCCCGAGACTCATCTAAAACACAACAACGTGCGCTTCCATGGCATTGTTCCGAGTAGGAAAGCACGGTCCCTAGGACAAATTTCCCTAGGTGTTACCTTCGGTAAAATAGAACACTTCCGTTAGGAAAAGATCTCATTCGTGGTAGTGCCTTTCGAAAGCGTGTATCACGCAATACTCGAAGGTCCGGGTTTCGCCAAGTTTATGGCAAGATCATGTTACATCTACAACAAGCTCAAGATGTCGGGGAGGAAAGGCTGAGTAATCACTATCTCAGGAGATTTCAAGCTAGCAAACGAGCTAGAGAGAGGAAACGCCCTTTGCGCTGAACAAGTAATTAGGAAGGAAGAACTGAAGGAGCTGGCTAAAGAAGTATCGTCGACATAAATGCCGGCAGGAAAGGAAAGCCGGAAGCCGGCAGATAGCTTCAAAGCATCGGAGAATACCAAACATATTATCCTGGACCCCAAAGTACCCAAAAAAGTTTATCGTTCTGGGAACGGGAATGAATGACGCATAAGAAAGCGAGCTCATCAAATTCCTCCATGAGAATTGGGATATTTTCGCCTGGTGTCATACAGACATGCCGGGTGTACCCAGAGAACTTGCTGAGCACCAATTGACGGTGATCCCAGGATCAAAACCCGTCAAACAAGATCTCCATCATTTCTATGGAAGAATACGGAAGGCTGTTGGCAACGAAATTATCTGGCTTTTAGCAGCTGACTTTATCCAGGAAGTTATACATACTGATTTGTCTGCAAACCCAGTATTAGTCCCGAAGAAGGATAGTATTATTCTTAGGATGTGTATAGATTACACCGGTTTGAACCAATTATTTCCAAAGGGTAGTTTCGCGTTACCGCGAATCGATCAAATAATAGATGCCACTGTTGGCTCTGAGATTTTATGCTTTTTTGACGCTTAGTCCGGGTACCATCAAATACATATGAAGGAAGAAGACCAAATAAAAAATTCTTTCATAACACCCTATGGAACATACTATTACATAACCATGCCTTTTGGCCTGAAGAATGCAGATGCAACATACCAGTGTTGCATGCAAAGATGCTTGCATAGTCAAATTGGCAAAAACGTACACGTTTACATAGACGATAGTATCTTCGTTTCCAAGGAAAAGGATACAGTCCTTGAAGTTCTACGAGAAACATTCGATAATTTACGCACTTACATAATGAAGTTGAATCCATTAAAGTGCGTATTAGGGGTTCCCTCAGGAAAACTTCTGGGTTTCATCGTTTCTCACAGAGGAATAGAAGTAAACCCGGAAAAGGTCGAAGCAATCTTAAACATCAAAAGACCTACGTGTGTAAAAGATCTCCAAAGATTGATGGGTTTTGTAGCCGCTGTAAGTAGGTTTGTAAGCCGGTTGGGTGACAGAGCTCTTCCATTATACAAATTGTTGAAGAAATCAGACAAATTTGAATGGATAGAAGAGGCGGATAAAGCATTAACCCTGTTAAAAGAAACTTTGAAGCTCTAGTTTTGGCATCGCCAAAATACGAAGAACCCATGTTATTGTATCTAACAACAACTAGTAGGGTTATCAGTGCGGTGATAATCGTGGAAAGACGCAAAGACGAACAAACCATACCAGATTAGTATCCGGTATACTACGCCAGCGAGGTATTCCCTGAATCAAAATAAAGGTATCCACATTATCAAAAGCTAGCATATGGCGTGTTTTTCCATGTCGCAAACTACGTCATTATTTCCAAGGACATTCCATAACAGTGGTAAGCAAAGCACCACTAGGGGATCAAATCAATACAATGCGGACGCAACAGGCTGAGTTGCCAAATGGGCCATTGAATTGACCGCGTTTGACATTAAGTACCAACCCAGGACGGCAATCAAATCCCAGGTGTTGGCAGATTTTGTAGCAGATTGGACAGAAGCAATGGAAAATAGACCAATGCCGGAGTCAGAATATTGGATCATGCATTTTAATGGATCCAAAATGAAAGAAGGTGCCGGAGCTGGCATAGTGCTAAAATCTCCAAAAGGTCACATAATGGAATATGTATTACAAATGCACTTTAACGCCAGCAACAACGTGAAAGAATATGAAGCACTGCTTCATGGCTTGCATATTGCAAAGGAGATGGGCGTCAAGCGTCTACTTTGTTATGGTGACTCGGATTTGGGGCAGCACCAGCTGAACCAAACATCGGATGCTAAATGCCCCATTATGGCCGAATATCGGAGAACAGTTGACGAGTTTGCTATTTGCTTCCTAGGATTTGAAGGACATCATATCAAAAGCGAAGAAAATTGGAACGCGGATGCTCTAGCTAGCATGGGCTCGGAAAGAGTGAAAACTCTACCACCTGGTGTGTTCGTCCAACATTTGCATGAACCATCAATAAAACTCAGATATGTTGACTAACCTCTAGTTTCCGAGTCAATAGAAGTTTTACTTGTTTCCGAGTCTCCAACGCCGTGAAGGCAAGGTTCAAGAACATGTCGAAGGTTCGTAGTTACTACGACCTCCCGGTGCCTAGTAGTCGAGCGCCGTCCAGTCATCGATTGCACGAATATTTCATTTCGGTGAGCATCAGAGTGGAGTAAGTGAAAACCCCAAGTGGGTACACGTCAGTGGACGATTTAGTTTAGTTGTGGAATGTCAATCTGCTGTATCGCTAGCTTGTATCTGAACAATGTTACATTCTTCAAGTATGTTGTGTTTGTATGGTTACAATGTTCGAACTATATATATGTTCTAACGAGTTAAAAGTTTAAATGAAAAAAAAAACTCGAGCTTCTCCTTCACACGACGAGTATGTGCAAAATGTTGCGTTGGATATTAACTGACATCGCTGCATGCGAGGAAAAGAATTAAATCTCACAGCTATCTCCAAAAATCGCGCAGCTCAGCTTCTCCTTCACACGACGACATGACGAGTAGGCAGACCGTCGGTGTCAGACGCTGCAGGCTTCAACACCAGCGTGATGTGCAGGAGACGGCCGTGACGATGGCGGCCACTTCCACCAGGGCCACTCCTATGTCCGTCGCATAGTGGGCGAGAGCACCAGCTTAGTCGTTGTTCTTTCCGCATCCTTCCTCCTGCTATTCATATTTGATTTACACTTTGTGTACGTTGCGTTCGGTAGCCCTCCCCTCACAAGCCCCCCTCCCCTTCCACACCCACGCCGGCGGCCACTCCGGCCCCGGCGTCCACCCTCAACTCGCCCCCATGTCGAGCGCTGCATGCCCTAGCATGCAGCTGGCCGGAGTTGGCCAGCGCGGCGACGTTGCGTTCGGTAGCCCTGGGGCGGGATCCTCTTCCTCGCGAGCCTCGTTGGGATGGCCGGTGGTTTCGGGGCTTGGCTTGTCCTCTGATGCGGACTCGCCGGCGTCGGGCGCCCGCGAGGAGGTGACCTCGAGAGCTTTGGGGCCGGCCGAACCGGCTGCGGGACGAAGCGTGAAGGAACGCTTGACTTGGGCTCCGGCTGCACCATCACCCAAGGCACTTTGGAGAAAGAGGAAGCAGGTGCAGAGAGCTGCAGAAGCCGTGCTCACCGCGCTGACCGCACCACCGCCGCCAAGGTCCCCCATCCTGCCGGAGCTCCATGGCATATGCTTTAACTGCTATCGGCCAGGCCACGTGAAGGCCTTGTACGAATCCCACGGTCCGCAACCGGTGTTGGGAGGAAGGACACGGCGCCAAAGCTTGCAGCATGCCCCGAAGCCCGGCGTCCGAGAAGGAAGCGCTCCGGCGCGAGCTTTTGGCGAGGAGAGCCGGCATCGCGCTGCCGTCCGTGCCTCTGCGGCAAGGGGAGGGTGGGGTGTACAGAGGCGTCGAAGCAGCCTCGGCTGCGCGACGGCCATTGTCGCCCCCCCCCCCCGAGCTTGGGCCACACCGGCGGTGGATGCGCAGCGGACCATGGCGATGCCGGCGTTGGGCGCGCTGCAGCCCTTGTCGTCGTCATGCGTGGATGAACCGGAAGCACCGCTCTGTGTTGTGCGGCGCTCGCCGGGGATGCGGGAGCTGGAGCATCGGCTCCGCCACGTGATGGTGGCGTACATCGGAGGTGCTCGCCCGACTGTGACAAGCGAGCAGGTTTACGCGGCGCTAGACGCATTGCTAGGCCTAACGTTCGAGCGTGTGTCGATGCATTCGTTCCAGCCCGCAGACTTTCTGTTGTCTTTCGCCGATGAGGAAGGCAAGAATCGGGTGGCGGCGAGACCCTTCCTGCTGTGCGACGGGTTCACTCTGTTCTTCATGCCATGGAGTAGGTTCGATCAAGCTGTCAAAGGGTCCTTGGGGAAGAAAGTTAGCCTCATCCTCGAAGGGGTCCCGCCGCACACCTGGGCGGTGGAGGTTGTCGAGGATCTGATTGGCACTGCTTGCATGGTCGGCGAGTTCGCACCAGAGACCGGCTCTAGGGAGGACTTGGCATTGCTTAATCTTACGGCCTGGACCTCGGAGCTCACCTCAATCCCAACCGCGCGCACATTTGTTATCCCGGATCCGGCGGGTATTGGGGAGCGCACGCCGTCGCCGCACTCGTCTTTGAGCTCGCTCAGCCCGAGTGGAGACGTTGAAATACCGAGTGCTCATACATCTTGATGGAGTGGAGGAGGTAATGAGACAGGAGAGGCCGGTGGCCGCCGTGCCACCTGTTTCCGGAGGCATGCATCAAGGAGGGAGGAGCTCCGGTGAGGAAGACGGCCGGCGGTGGCGCCAGTTGCCTTGGTCAAAAGGGATGCATGATGACCGTTCAAAGGTGTCCGGGCCCACGGAGAGTACGTGGGGATCGCGCGCGGTACCCCTCCGCGGCCCTGCCCGGACAGAGTGGAGGTTGCCACAATGTTGGAGAGCCACGTGGAAAGTGGGTCGAGGCCTTCTGCTCATGGTGGGACCCGCCCTGTTTCGCTCCCTATCCCACCTCGCCAGCTGGTGCATCCGAATCCTTCGGGCCAGAACGTGAGCCTTCCCCCGCAGCGGTCGTGGGTGCAGAAGGAAAGCAGGGGCCCACTTCTGGATAAAGCGGCCAACCCGTCTGCTGGTTCTGATCCTAACGCGCCTGCTGCCTCCAACGGCACTGAAAAAGATAAAGGAAAAAGCGTGGCGGGGCCTGACGCGGGTTCCATTGGGAGATCAGTTCAAACAGAATTGTGTGTGGCTGGGATTGGATCCAGAGAGCACGATATTTCCGTGCACGGAAAGAACGTGTCGGTGGATAACGCAGCTGCGGCTGTGGTTCACCCACGTGGAGCTGAGGCTCGGATTCCTTCGCCCCCAGGTGCTACCGCCCCCGAGGTGGGCCCGGATGGGGGAGACGACCAATGGGTCGAGGAGGCGCAGCGGTTGGTTCCCGAGGCTGATTCGCTCGCTGGACTTGGCGCTCAGGAGGGTTCCGTGGTCGCGCGTTCGGTGGATGCGGCCGACCTGGTGGCGGGCCCCGCTACTTTTTTGGATGCTTGCATATTGAACGAGGCCACGTCCGAGATGGAGGATCCCACAATTTCTCTTACTGATTACTCCACTGCCGTTTCAGTCACTGCTCTCTCCAGCCCCCTTGTTTCCTGTCAGTTTTGCCCGGTTACTTCAGAGGAGGCAGAAGAGTATTTCGAGGTGTCGCTTTCTACCCACGCAGATTCCGAGTCTGATGCGTCGGGTCCGACCGAGTTTGGTGGGTTAGATGAGGCTGGTTCCAGGGATCCTTTTGTCACGATCCGTGAGACATCACCTCTAGAGCTCCAGCAGTTCAGCAGATTAAAGTCGTTCTGTGCAAACATGCTTAAAAAGCTGGCACCACCACTTCTGCGTGAGATTGAGACTTCGAGGCCGGATTTAGTCCCTTGTACCCCGCGTAGGTACACCCGCAGTTCTAGCATGCCTGGCCCAGCGAGCAAGCCTCTCAAGAAGGCTTCTGCGGTAGAGAACGTCCTCCTCAAGGCCCTAGGAGTGGTCCCCGACAACATGGTGGTGGATGAAGCTGCGTTGCAGCAGTTCAGGGACCTCTTTGACTCTCCTATGAAGGACGAGCACCTACGCGTAGTAGCTTCGATCTTTGGCCAGGAGTTGCCACCCATGGGGACGTTGCAGGAGTTGAGCGCCCCTGAAGTCTGTGCGCACTGATTGGGTTAGATTTTGTCGAAGGAGTGGAGTTGTTTTTGCTGTCAATTTTATGGATCTAAACATTGACATCTTGAGTTGGAACCCTCGTGGATTAAATGAGCCAGCTAAAAAAATTCCGTGAGGGAGTTCGTGGAGTCTGTGGAGGTCAATTTTGTATGTCTACAGGAGACTAAATTACAAACTGTCGATCGCTTTGTAATCCTTCAGTGTCTTGGGCCTAAGTTTGATGGATTTGAGTACCTTCCTGCCATCGAAACTAGAGGAGGAGTAATTGTGCCTTGGGACACGACAGTTCTTAGTTTCACCCATGTCAGCAAAGACTCCTACACGCTGACTGGGGAGGTTACAACTAAAGACAATAAGAGTTGGTGGTTGTCGGTGGTGTATGCGCCACAGTCTGATGCTGATAAGATCCTCTTTCTTCGGGAGCTCTCGGAAAGACGGTCGCTTTGCCCTGGCCCTTGGATCATTGTCGGCGACTTCAACATGATCCTCTCGGCTGCCGAGAAAAATAATGCAAACCTAAACAGAAACATGATGAGTCGTTTCAGGAATTTTGCGAATCAGCACGAGTTACGTGACTTATACCTGCATGGAAGGATGTTCACTTGGTCTGATGAGAGGGCAACTCCAACCATGACTAGAATTGACAAAGCCCTTGCTTCGGTTGATCGGGGGATCCTTTATCCCGACTGCATCTTGCAGGCTCTTTCGAGTAATGTCTCGGACCACACCCCCCCTTCACCACTCGTTGAGTGAAGCAGTTAAACCCAAACGGAGATTCAGATTCGAGTTGTTCTGGCTGAAGCTTGAGGGTTTTGAAGAGGCCGTTGGAGGACTGGGTGTGTGACGAGGCGATTGTGGACCCTTTCAAGCGTCTAGACGCGCTTTTCAGGAATTTAGCTTCTCACCTTCAGGCTTGGGGGCAACGCATGGTGGGAAACATCAAAATTCAGTTGGCGATTGCAAACACTATCATTTTACGTCTGGATAGTGCACAGGATAGGAGGCAGCTGTTCGTAGGAGAAATCTGGCTACGGCATACGCTCAAACTGGCGATCCTAGGTCTTGCATCCCTTGATCGCACCATGGCTAGACAGAGATCTAGGTTGCGATGGCTAAAAGAGGGAGATGCCAATACGAGATTGTTCCATGCGGTGGCTAAGGGCAGAAGAACGAAGAGCTTTATCCCGGCTGTCAGAGTGGAGGGGAGGCTGGTCACCGACCAAGCTGAGAAAGAGACATCGTTCTTTCAAGCTTTTGAAAATTTGTTGGGGAATTTGCAGACCAGGGAACACACCCTAGACTTGGACTTCATTGGTGTCCTCCCTAAGGACCTGAACGAGTTGGACGGTCTTTTCTCCGAGGAAGAGGTTTGGGCTACCATCAAGGAGTTACCTCCGGATAGAGCTCCTGGGCCGGATGGTTTTGTTGGGGCTTTTTATCAGAAAGCTTGGCACATAATAAAAGCCGACATCATGGCTGGTCTCCAGAAATTGGCGGTTGAAGACAGTCGAGGCTTCTCCAAGCTTAATAGAGCACTCATCACCCTGATCCCCAAGAAGCAGGATGCTTTAGAGACCGTGGATTATAGACCTATCAGTCTGGTACACAGCTTCTCCAAACTGTTCTCCAAGTTGCTTGCCAACCGCTTAAGGGCCAAACTTGGAGAACTTGTTAGTGCAAATCAGTCAGCTTTCATCAAAGGCAGGAGTCTACATGATAATTTCATCCTTGTGAGACAGCTGGCTCGAAAGATCAACACGAGGAGGGAAAAGGGAGTTTTGCTGAAGATAGATATCTCTAAGGCCTTCGATACACTGTCTTGGGCCTTGCTATTGGAGGTCCTTAGACAGAAAGGCTTTAGCGAATTGTAGTGCAGTATGATTGCGATCCTACTGAGAACTGCAAGCACAAAGGTGATTGTCAATGGGGTGCCTGGAAAGCGGATCATCCAGGCTAGGGGTTTCAGGCAAGGGGATCCTATTTCCCCCATGCTGTTTGTGCTGGCCATGGAGGTTTTGTCTATCGCCATTGTGAAGGCAGTTGCGGAAGGTCTGTTCTCCCCTTTGGCGCGTTGCACAGCTACACAAAGGCTTTCTGTCTACGCGGATGACGTGGTCCTCTTTGCTAAACCTACAGAGGCTGAGTTGGCTGTGGTCCAGAATATCTTGCAGCTGTCCGGAGAGGCATCAGGCCTTAGAGTCAATTACGCAAAAACTTCTGCAACACTCATCAGAGGTGAGGAGGAAGATGAAGAGCTGGTCGCACAGGCGTTGGGTTGCAGTATCGCCAAATTCCCTATAAAATATCTTGGGTTGCAATTGGCGTTATGACCACTAACTAAGAATGAGTGGCAATCCTTGTTGGACCAAGTGTTGAGATGTGTTCCTTCTTGGTAGAGCGGGATGATTGCAAGAGAAGGCAGGTTAACTCTGGTAAAGTCTGTAGTTGCAGCCAGACCAGTGCACCAATTATTGGTGGCTGAGGCCCCCTGTTAGCTGCTGGAGGAAATCAACAAATGGATGAGAGGGCTCCTGTGGGCCGGTTCGGAGCACGCTAGAGGTGGTCAATGCCTTGTGGCCTGGGAGAAAGTTTGCAAGCCTTACTGCGTTGGGGGGCTGGGAATAAAGAATCTAGAGACACAAGGGCTGGCCTTAAGAGTTAGATGGGAGTGGTTGAGAAGGTAGGATCTTTCGAGACCTTGGAGCGGGCTGCCTATGTTAAAGGATACGTTAGCAGCTGACGTGTTCAACAGCCTCGTCAATATCAAAGTGGGAGACGGAAAGAGGACACTCTTTTGGAAGGACAGGTGGATTGGAGGAGTGGCAATCCAGGAGTTAGCCCCCCTTCTTACAGCGACAGTGATCACTAGAACTATCAACTGCAGAACAGTGGCGGAAGCTTTGAGGGATAATCGCTGGATTTCGGATATTAGGGGAGTTTCGTCCGAAGCTATGTGCCTTCAGGGCGTGAGGTTGTGGTTAGCCATCGAGGAGGTGTCTCGTGATGCTACCATAGAGGATGAGTTCAGATGGCCAGTCGCGACTTCTGGGAGATATTCTGCGAGCTCCACCTACAAGGCTTTATTGCAGGGACATACACGCTTCCCTTTGGCGAATGGAGTATAGAAATGTTGGGCACCGGTGAAGTGAAAAATCTTCTTATGGCTAGCACTTCAGTACAGAATCTGGACCTCTGATAGGAGAGCGAGGCACGGTCTGCAGGACCATCCGGATGTCTGCAAGATGTGTCTGCAAGAGACGGAGACTACGGACCATATCCTTGTACACTGTGTTTTCACCAAACAGGTGTGGTGGAGATGTGCGAGCCGTCTGAGTATTCAGATTTCTATGCCTTCCGCGTTAGACACGCTTGAAAATTGGTGGCTTTCAGTTAGAGCGAGATTCAGAGACAAGCAGAAGAAGCATGTGGATTCTCTCATAATGTTGGTAACTTGGATGGTCTGGAAAAAGTGTAACGCCAGAGTTTTCCATAACGAAAACCAAATCTGTTGCGAGGAGGTCCTGGCTCAACGTGTGATGGAAGAAATGTTGCGTTGGACTCAGGCAGGAGCAGGAGTCGGAGCCCTACTTCGAGAGTAGTTAGTTAGGTGTGGGGTGGAGCGCGTACGACAGCTATGTTGCTTGTAACGGGTGTTGTCAGACTTCCTTGTACTGTTTTTTCTCTCCTTCTATAAAAATCAGGTATGCAATTGCATACCCTCGAAAAAAAACTGTCGAAGATTCGCAAAGCGTGCGCGCGACGGCGACCACGCCATCGGCAACAGCTTTGGCGATGCCTTCTATGGCCGTGCGGCACCTGCACGCCTGAAGAAGAAGTCATCCATCACGTGTGCTGTGCCTACTGCTTTGAGGACGACTCAGTTCATGGAGTGATCGACAGCGGCAGCTTGGGGGATGAAGCCCTCTATGGACTACGTCCTCTTCTATGCCCTCCGACATGCATGGCATGTTCGTCCACCCAACGCTTGCACGGCCGGCGTCTTCCAAGGCATCCATGCTGGCAGCCTGCACTGCGTGCGTGGAGAGGTCCTCATGGGCGTATTTAACGTATCTTTGTCACCGACTGATTAAGCCTTTATCTTTAGTTCTTGGCCACTAACACATGCACTATATTGAGAACATCCATAGTAACCTCAGATCCACATATGTTTGAATTGGTCAATTAACCATCATTGATCATTGGTACCTCTCAGCCAAATACCAATATTTTTTTCTTCACCATCGTTGATCATTGGTACATCACCTAGCTTACATTTTAAAATGACTAACTCTTCATGTTAGAATTTTTAAACAGGAGTTGGAAATTTTCGATAAATCAAGTGTGACTATAGTTTATGAGAACTTATTGGCAATACACTCTGATGTAAACTAGCTATATGCTGTTGCGTCTTTGACCTTGAGATCATTACAATGTCTCTACACTGTCGTTATGTCCTATTTCATTGATGGACAGTTGGGTTGAGTGGATATTCAGTTAGTTATTCCTTATCTTACATGGTTTTTGTTTTTCTCTTCTGAAGTGTGCAATGTCTTTCTTCACCTGCAGTTGTCCATATACATTATGTTTGCTGATCTAAGTGTTTTTCATTGACAAATGCCTCTTTGGTGTTTTCTTTATCAGTGTTCTAATGAGGAAATGCAAAGTAAATGCTTTGTTTTTTTGGACATTTTGCCTGGATCGCCACTGAATTTACCACCCTTAGGATCTTATATAATTTTTATGCTAAGTCTTAGACTGTACTATAGGGTCCTTCCAAAAAATAATAGGCATTTTAACTGAAGATGTCCCTGCAGTTAGGTTTGCTAGGCTAGTGTTCACCAGCACGTTTGTACTGTTTACAAATTGTTTCCATGTAGTAGTCAGTTACTCTTACAACCACATAATATGAAAATTCATAGCCTAATGTTGTCTGTTTGTATGGGGAATCCATAGGACGTGATTCATAAAAGGAATAATTATTTGGTCAACTATCCGGTTGTAGCCATGCCTAATGTTACCCCTCAAGATTTGCCGGTAATTTTATCTTCGCGGAAAATGTTGAGGCTCCCAAATAAACAATAAGATACAAAATAAATCATACTAATCCAAGTTGTTTTCTTAATTTTATTTATAAACATGTCTTTGATTAAATTAAGGAGAATGCCCTGTAACACCCGGGGGATTTTCCCGAATTAGATTTGGTTGTTTTTCTTTTTGCATTGCATCAGGCATCATATGCATTGCACTCTTATTTTCAAACCAAATTCAAATTCAAACCTTTTCAAATATTTGAAATTTTCAAAACAAACACTTGCACACTTGGGCATTTTGGATGCCACGTGCAAAGAAACCAAAATTATAATTTTTGGAGTAGTGAAACCTCCCCAAATTCAAATTCAACCCAAATTATCCTAAATTCAAACTTCCAGAAAAGTTTGAATTTTTCCAAATCAAAAATTGGTGCACTTGGGCAATTGTCATGCTAATTTTCCACAAAAATGTTGCATAAACAAAACCCCTAAAAATTTCTTGGTTTTCTTATCTTTTCTCTTCTATAAAAAAAAGGAAAAAAGAATAAAAATGAGCTGGGGGAGGCAGGCCAGCCCAAAAAGGGCCAGCCCCCTACAACCCCACTCGAATCAGCCCAGCTCCACTGTTTCTTCTCCGTACAGACGAGAAGGAGAACGTGAGCTGCCCCTCCTGTCGCTGTCCCTCCCCTCCATGGTCCCCTCTCCCCACCTGCTCCCCCTCCTTTATCTACCCCCTCCTCCAATCCCCCAAACCCTAGCCTCCCTTCTCCCTCTTCCTCTCCAGCCGCCGCCATTTTCCCCTCCCTTTCTCTCCTTTCTCTGTACCTTTTCTGAATCTGAACTGAGAGAGGGAGAGCACCACCATGGCAGGCCCTTGGAGCTCATGGCGCCGCCGCTACGTTCGGTTTCGGGCTGTGGTTGCGGCGGGAATGGAATCCCCACGGTGCCCTCTTCGTCCTCGTACCCTCGGCCGGTCCTGGGAGGCACCACGTTGTCGGCGCCGTCGACGATCTCCTCCCCCCGGCGAACTGCTGTTCCTGCCTCTCCGTCAGGCCGAGGGCCATCCCGGCGCCTTCCTCGACGTCCCCAAGTCCCCCTCGGTGAGCACCGCCCTCGGGCCCCTCCTCCCTGCCCTCCTCATGCTCTAGATGCCCGCCATCGAGCGTTGCAATCTGCAGGTCCCCGCCCGTTCGTCCCTGTCAACGTTCAGTACTGAATTTTCGATCAGTTTCATTTTCCGCATGATGCTCACCTCAAAACAATATCGCATCATAGATCTAACACGAACGCAGCAGTGGCCCAGTGGTTGGCGCTCTGCCTCCGCGCGCGAGCATTAGCAGGGCGCGTGTCGAGACATCGTAGTAGTTTTCATAGACTGGGGTGCCATGAGACTACGGTAGAGACGTGGGGTAACGGAATAGCGTAGTAACACAGAACACGGGATTTTACCCAGGTTCGGTACGTCGCGACAGTACGGCGTACCTACTCCTGCACTTCTCACTAATTGGCACTAAAGCCCGTAAATCTGGGTTACAATGTGAGGGTGTAGATCTAGCTACTCGGCGAGGATGAACTTCTCGGCGAGTTGCGTAGAGCTTGAACTTGTGAAAACTTGAACCTATCTAATCTATCTCCCGTCCGGCTTTATATAATAGCCGGATTAGGGCTTACAGAATAGGAAACCTAGAAGACTACGTTTAACTTGTAACTTGGAAAGTAAGGAATCCGTATTCTCCTCCAAGCCAGATCACGTGGGCCGTGATCCAGGTTCTTCTGGAATCCGGCTTCTGCGCGTCGGACTACTGGGCCGCCCAATGGACCTAAGCCCATTACCATGCAGGCCACCCTGGTAGTCCGGCTCTTTGTCTACCATCTTCTATACCCCTAATCGGTATATATCCGACAGTAGCCCCCAGGAAGGATCAAAACTCTGATTCTCCGCCTTTTGTCAAACATATTTTGTCCGGGAAAACTTGATTCAGCAGTCTTGATTCTTTCTTCTTTCCTTTTGAAGGAGATGGTAACATAAAACTCGGAACTATGAAAATCCGGCTTTTCTTCTCGCGATCCTTCGCGAAAAAGGAACTCATGACATCAGCGCTTTAATCATGCTGACGTAAGCGCCGCTTGGTTTCACGCGGGAAACCCTGCAACGTATCTCTGACAGATTCTCACGAGAAACGAGGAGATAGCCATCATTCCCCTGTCGTTTCGTTTCCCGGATTTTCCGGCGAGCGACACGCGTCGAACATCCAACGGTCAAAAGAGCCGTTGGCACGTATCTAAACGGTTATCTGGCTATAAATAGCCATCATCGTCCTCCTCCGAAACTTTCCTCACTCCCTCACTGCCTACGCCATTGACGCAACCACGAGCTCGAGAGCAAGTCCTTGTCCCAGGCGCACTTAGCACCCAAACGCACCGAAACGCGCCACCAAAAGATGGCCTCCTCGCCGTCATCACCGACCCGCGCCGCCATCGACGAGCTCGTCAACGACCTAGATCCACAATCGGGAGCGCAAAAGCCCACCGGCGGTGAGCCGGAGAAGACCACGGCTTCCGCGGCGGGCGGAGAAAATACTTCCGCCGCCGCGGACATAGCATCATCAAGCGCCGCGACAACCCCACCGTTTGTCCCAACGACGGCGAGGGTCAAGATCCCTTCCCGTGGCGATGAATGCTTTGCTACCGGAGCCAACAACGAAACAGAAATTGTCGGCAATTGGAATCCGAGCAATACTTCTCTCGTTCTTCTTCGTCGGATGTCAAAGGAAGGTTACATAGTTAAAGGCAAATGGCGGATCTCGAAAGATGAACCCGAGCCCAAGCCAAAAGCCGGAGAATGCGTCATCCTTACTTCTCATATCGCGAGAGGTATGGGTTTTCCCCCTTCCGCCTTTTTCTGGACATCCTTCACTTATATGGCGTCCAACCACACAATATTTCTCCGAATTCCATCCTCTACTTAGCCAGTTTTCAAGCCATTTTCGAAGGA
The DNA here is from genome assembly GCA_028641055.1 of Alopecurus myosuroides. NCBI lineage: Eukaryota > Viridiplantae > Streptophyta > Magnoliopsida > Poales > Poaceae > Alopecurus > Alopecurus myosuroides. The sequence continues at coordinate 26,516,666 of CM054063.1, forward strand.
TATCTCGGGATAACACCCGACCTAGATTTCTGGCAATATTGTTTCGAGGTAAAGCATAACATCACAAACGGCATATCGCCTATTTGCGGGACCATATCTTTTATCCTCAGAAAATTTAGGGAGGAATGGTATCCAAAAATAGAAATGCCGGAACCAGACCAATCTTGGCTAGGTTCCTTCTTTTATCATCAGGATATTCCATTCCCAGGCAGGACAACCGGGGTTCCTCCCTTTGTTAACTCTGCTGCTATTCCTCGCGAGAGCTGGACAACCACAGTAGTAGAAAATTTGCCAGAAAACCTGATGAAAATAAAGCGGCGCATCGCCAAACTTTCTTCCTCTCAACCTTCTTTGGTTGGGAAGGATACCGTTATGTGCTGGTTCGGACGCCGTATCCAACCTCTCTCTTTTCGTTCCCGGCTCCTTTGCGAATACCAAGGGCCAGAAGATAGCATGAGAAGAACAGATAAGGCTTTTACCAAAAAGGATTTTATAGGACGACTTCACCAACTGGTTGCCGCCAGTAGTCAGGTTGAGGAAAATCTGGCGATCTATCACGTGGAAAACCCGGTCCCTAAGGTATTTATCTTTCCTTGTTTCCGAGTTTTTCCTCAGATTATCTTCTCTCTCTGCTTTTTAACATATTGTTAACTCCTTCCTAGTTTGATGAACTTGGAGAAAATGATCTTGCTTCCGATGCTGAACTCAATAAACTACATGCCGAGTTTCACAACAATCGGAAGCGCAAAAGGCAATCAGCTATTAAAAAGGAATCTATTCCCAACCTGGACGATACCCGGATAAAAGAAGAACCATTCGACGAACTCGGATATATTCGTCCAGAAGCAAAGAAATTCTTTGCTCCTGCGCCTCTGATTCGCCCTTGGCCACAAAATGGGTTAGTTATTCGCAATGACATTGCTTTTTCACCTCGTCAAGTTATACACGATGGCCTTCATCACGTTGGGATTCTCTTTGCCGAATATGCCAAAGAATTCCACGAGGTTTTGACCGACTTGCGGGAAATGAGCCAGGTAATACCTCTAGCCCCCAAGCATTAAGTTGAAATATGAATTCTTCTTAATGTTTCTTCGAATGCCTGTTCAAACTTAAGCATCTGGCTTTCATTTCCATGTTCTAGCATTCCGCAGACGCCATAAACTTGGAAGTTTTGAAGAAGCTTAGTCTCAAGAGCAGAGAAGTAAAAACCCTTCAATCTGTTATTGAGTCGAACAGCAACGAACTAGCGTCATCTCAACGGCAACTATCAAAAGCCACCGGTATTTTGTTTTGTGCCATTTGTTTTCTCTGGAGAATGCTTGCTGAATTGTTTTGTAAACTCAAATTAATTATTGCCCTCCAGCTGCTTTAAACAAAGCCAACAAATTAGCAGAAAACGTTGTCCATGTTTCTCGGCTTCGTGAGGAAAACTCGAATCTCCGAAAAGAACTTCTGAAAGTTCAAGAAGACCTGGAAGCCAGTAATCTGGCCCTTGGGATTGCTCAATCCAAGGCTTCTTTACAGGCAGCGGAAGATAAATCTGTTATCAATGATTTGGAAAGTATGCTACTCCCGCGCATGAAAGAAGGCGACGAAATTGACAAGGTTCTTGGTAAGTTAATTTCTTTTTACCAATGTCTTCCTGTCTTATCTCTTATATTTTTTCATGTAACCTTTGCTTTTGTCAAAAAAGCAGGAAATTTTCCAGGAATTTCTCGGACTGAAAAGATCCGGGCCTTTGGGGAAGTGTGGAATTCAATTAGGAATGCAGGAATGCAGCTGATTAGTAAATTCCTTCCCACAAGTACTGTACAATTCTCGGAAGTCTACCGACTTCCGAGTGCCATCACAGAGGTAGCAGAATCGAAAGAATCTATCCTTCGCTCTGCCGCACGAGGTGGTGCACGCATGGCACTTGGCCTTATGCGTCTACATTACCCTAATGCTAAATCTTGGCGCGTAGCATCCGGTATCCCTCAAGGATAGACAGAAGTGCAACGCAATGCAATTTTTGACGAAGTTAAAGGGCATGCTTCCAAGATTGCCTCTATGGTTAACATTTCCATTACTTATCCGGAAGAAGAAGTGCCCGCAGCCCCCGAGAATGATAGTAGTGATGAAGACTCGGATGCTTGAGGGAATATACTTGACCCGAATGATGGATATGTATAAGAGCATTTCTACAATGCAATTCATATTGTAATGCTTTTATATCCTTTGTCGAAACAAGAACTCCGCCTTTTGCAATTTTCTTGCAAAGTTTTTTCGGGTTTGACTGTTCCTTTATCTTCTAAGTAGTCTGGCAAATGTGTTTTAACTGCTCTAGTGTTAAAAAATGGCTCAAATAGCAATATGAATCTTCATGCCGAGTAACTGGGGACGAACCAAGCAGTTTTGAAACTCAGAATCATGGACCATGCTAAAGGCATTTTTACTAACTAGTTACAATAACCCAACACACACACAATCAGATAAGACTTAGAGAAAACAAGGAGCTATTTTGAAACTTGGGCACGCAGGCACAATCCGAGTTTCCTTTAACCTTTAACAGGCCGAATCATTCAGCTTTTAAACACCGAGCACGCAGGCACAATTCGGGTTAACATTGAGTATTTGTAAGATCATTGGGAAATAGATGAGGCGGAAATATTTTGTACTTATAATGAATATGAATTCCGACAACTTTATTTCATGGTCTCAAAGATGTTTACATAGAATTTGAACTAAGTATAGAAGGGACGTAATTGCTGGATGCTCCAAGGCCTCTTTGTCTCTCCTAGTTCATCATCTATTTTTCTCTTTCTTTTGCGATTCGGCTTCTCGGGATCGTCCTCCGTATCTCGAATGTCAACAAGATAGTATGATCCATTCTTCATAGCTTTACTGATGACAAATGGTCCTTCCCATACTGGGGCCAATTTGTGCTTCCTTTGCTGCACCAATCTCAGCACTAAGTCACCTTCTTTAAAAGAACGATGCCTGATTTTCCGACTGTGATAACGTCGTAAACCTTGCTGGTAGATGGCGGATCTTTGGAGCACAAGTTCTCGTTCCTCTTCTAGGAGATCGACGGCATCCTGTCGTGCTTCCTCGGCATCCGAGTCGTCAAAATTCTGCACTCTCGGGCTATCATGGATCATGTCCGTTGGAAGAATAGCTTCCGCACCATAAACCAGGAAAAATGGGGTTTGCTCGGTTGACCTATTTGGCGTCGTTCGAATACTCCACAACACGGAAGGTAGCTCTTCTACCCACGCTCCAGCTGCTCTATGGAGAGGAGATTCGAGTCTTGGGCGTATTCCTTGCAGGATTGAACTGTTCATTCTTTCAACCTGTCCATTAGATTGCGGGTGTGCCACAGATGCAAGATCTAAGCGGATTCCCGTTTGTTGGCAGTATTTTGCCAACTCTCCACTGGAGAAATTTGTCCCGTTATCAGTTATTATGCTGTGTGGGACGCCATACCTCATTACTAAATCAATAATGAAATTTCTGGCAGTTGCGCCATCCAGCTTTTTGATGGGTTTAGCCTCCACCCATTTTGTGTACTTATCTACCGCTACGAGTAGATGTGTAAGTCCACCTCTTGCAGTTTTGAACGGTCCCATCATATCTAGCCCCCAGACCGCAAATGGCCATGTGATAGGGATAGTTTTAAGTGCTTGGGCCGGCAAATTGGTCTGCTTGGCGTAATATTGACATCCTTCGCACGTATTCACTATGCGTTCGACGTCTGTCTTGGCTGTTAGCCAGAAAAACCCCGCCCGGAATGCTTTTTTGACTATGCTTTTTGATTGAGCATGATGTCCGCAATCGCCGGCATGGATTTCTTCCAGTATTTCTCTTCCTTCTTCTGGTGATATACACCGTTGAAAAATTCCGGAAGTACTGCGTTTATACAAGTGGTCGTTGATCACCACGTATCCTTTGCACCGACGCTGTATTTGCCTTTGCAAGACTTCGTCTGCTCCTTCCGGGTACTTCTGATTTACTAAGAAGTTTAAGTACGGAATTGTCCAATCCGGTTTAACGAGCATGACTTCAATTGTTTCAGATGCTAGAGGGTAATCAACGTCTCCACCTTTTATGGATGGTTCATGCAAATGCTGGACGAATACCCCTGGTGGTAAAGTTTTTACTCTCTCTGATCCCATGCGAGCTAACGCATCCGCGTTCCAATTTTCTTCCCTTTTTATGTGAAGGACTTCGAACCCGAAGAAACAGATGGCGAACTCATCCACCGTCCTCCGATATTCGGCCATTATAGGGCTTTTCGCGTCCCAGGTTTGGTTGAGCTGATGCTGTACCAAATCCGAGTCTCCATAACACAAGATGCGTTTTACCCCTATTTCTTTTGCAATATGTAAGCCATGAAGCAAAGCTTCGTATTCTGCCACATTATTACTAGCGTTGAAGTGTATTTGTAATACATACTCCATTGTGTCTCCCTTGGGAGATTTTAGAACTACGCCGGCCCCAGCTCCTTCCTTCATCTTGGATCCGTCAAAGTGCATGATCCAGTACTCGGATTCTGGCATCGGCGTATTTTCCATTGCTTCTGTCCAGTCGGCGACAAAATCTGCCAAAACCTGGGATTTTATTGTCGTCCTTGGCTGGTACTTAATGTCGAATGCTGCCAGCTCGATGCCCTATTTAGCTACTCGGCCGGTTGCCTCCGCATTGTTTATAATATCCCCTAGTGGTGCTTTACATACCACTGTTATGGAATGCCCTTGGAAGTAATGGCGCAGTTTTCTGGATGCAAAAAATACGCCATATGCCAGTTTCTGGTAGTGCGGGTATCTTTGTTTGGATTCGGAGAAAACTTCGCTTATGTAGTATACCGGATGTTGATCTGGTATGCTTTGCTCTTCCTTTGTCCGTTCCACAACGATTACCGCGCTAATAACCCGATTAGTAGCCGTAAGGTATAGTAACATGGGTTCTTCATCTTTTGGAGATGCCAAGATGGGAGCGTTCATCAAGGTTTCCTTCAACTGGGCCAACACTGCATCGGCCTCTTCTGTCCATTCGAACTTGTCGGATTTCTTCAATAGTTTGTAGAGTGGTAAGGCTTTATCCCCCAGCCGACTAATAAATCTGCTGACGGCTGCAGCGGAACCCATCAATCTTTGGACATCTTTTACACATGTAGGTTTTGAGATATTCAAGATTGCCTTGATCTTTTCCGGGTTAACTTCTATTCCTCTGTGGGAAACGATGAAACCCAGAAGTTTTCCTGAGGGAACCCCGAATACGCACTTAGATGGATTCAACTTCATCTTGTAAGTGCGCAAATTCTCGAAGGTTTCTCGTAAATCCTCAAGGAGTGTATCTTTTTCCTTGGTTACGACAGCAATATCGTCCACGTAAACATGGACGTTTCTGCCAATTTGACTATGCAAACAGCGTTGCATGCAACGCTGGTAGGTTGCACATGCGTTCTTCAGGCCAAAAGGCATGGTTACGTAATAGTACGTCCCATACGGGGTTATAAAAGAAGTCTTGATTTGATCTTCCTTTTTCATGCGTATTTGGTGGTACCCGGAGTATGCATCCAAAAAGCATAAAAGCTCAGAGCCTGCGGTGGCATCTATTATTTGATCGATTCTCGGTAATGCGAACCTATCTTTCGGACACAACTTGTTCAATCCTGTGTAATCTATACACATTCTAAGAGCAGTGGTGTATTTCTTCGGCACTAATACCGGATTTGCGGACCAATCAGTATGGATAACTTCCTTGATGAAATCCGCTGCTAAAAGCCGGATAATTTCCTTGCCAATAGCCTTCCGTCTTCTTCCGTCAAATCGACGGAGACCTTGTTTGACGGGTTTTGATCCGGGAATAACCTTGAGTTGGTGCTCAGCAAGTTCCCTGGGTACGCCTGGCATGTCAGCTGGACACCAGGCAAAAATATCCCAGTTCTCACGGAGGAACTTGATGAGCTCGCCTTCCTATTTGTCGGTCATCCCAGTCCCTACGACGACAAATTTTGTCGGATCTTTGGGATCTAGGATTACCTGTCTTGTATTCTCGGACGCCTTGAAGCTATCTGTTGGCTTCCGAGTTTCTTTTCCTGCCGGTATTTCTTTCGGCGATACCTCCTTGGCTAATTCCTTCAGTTCCTCCTTTGCTATAACTCTCTGAGCGCAAAGGGCGTTTTCTTTCTCCAACTCGTTTGCCAGCTTGAAATCACCGGCAATGGTGATTACTCCTCCTTTGGGTCCTGGCATCTTCAGCTTGTTGTAGATATAGCAAGATCTTGCCATAAATTTGGCGAAAGCCGGACGTCCGAGTATTGCGTGATACACGCTTTCGAACGGCACTACTTCGAAGGATACTTTTTCCTGCCGGAAGTGATCTTTATCTCCGAAGGTGACATCTAGGGAAATTTCTCCTAGGGATCGTGCTTGCCTGCCAGGAACAATGCCGTGGAAGCGTATATTGCTGTAATTGAGCTGGGACTCGGAGATCTTCAAGTGCTTCAGTGTATCCAGGTACATTATATTGATGCTGGATCCTCCATCCATCAGCACTCTTCTTAGCCTAGTGTTTTGAACAATAGGGCTTACAACAAGAGCTTGCGTGCCGGGTTCAGGGATATTTCCGGGATGATCAGACTGATCCCAGATTATTGGTGTGTTGGAGTACTTCAAGAATTTTGGGGTTGCAGGGATAACTGCGTTTATCTCCCGAAGTGTTCTTTTGGCCACCTTTGCTGACGGGGTTGCTAGAAAAGTTAGCATTGCTTCTCCATCAACTCTCGGAAATTTGGGTTCGCCCTTTCGCTGTTGTTCCTGGATTTTGTCATCAGTGTCCGATCCACTGTCTTCTTTTTCAGCTTCTGGCTTTTGTTTGGCAGGTTTCCTTTTGGAACCCTTCCCTTTATTTCCGGATCCTGCATTGCCTTTCATATGCTTATTTAGCCGGCATTGTGCATTTGTGTGGGTTGGTTTCCCAAATTGCGAGTGGTGGACGCAGGGTTCCGACTTAATTCTCTCCCATTCTTCGGGAGTGTAATTAATTGGATCTGGACTGCGGCCTTTCCACTTATTCACCTTTTCTCCTCCAAAGGCTATGTTGACCTCTTTGGGCTTTGTCGTTGACTCCGGAGTTCCCTTTTTGTCAGAACGAGGGGTTTTCTTGGCGAGTATTAGTGACTCAATATTGCCTCCTCTTGCTCTGATATCATCTTCGGCTGCGGCATGCTCATTAGCGGTTGTAAGCATAGATCCGAGATCTTTGTGCTGTTTAGAACCAACCATGAACGGTACGAGTCCGGGTTTTAGGCCATTGACGAAAGCATGCATTGCTTGTACGTCAGTTAATCCAGAACAACTATTCTTCATTGCAGTCCATCTGGAGATGAAATCCACGTATGGTTCGTCCTCAAATTGGGTGCAACGGTTCAGCTGGTTGATGCTATTTGGGCGTTTGTATGTTCCCCAAAAATGCTGAGTGAATACTCTAGCCATATCATCCCAGCTGTCGACAGTTCTTGATGGTAAACCATTGATCCAATCTCTGGCTCCGTCTAGCAACATTAGGGGAAGAAACTTGACAGCTTCCAGGTCTGTCCCATTGTTGATCTGGACGGCCGTGTAATAGTCTGAGAGCCAGGTATCCGGGTTTGTGCTGCCGGTATACTTTTGGTAGGTTGGACCAACTTTGGCGAAGCCAGAATGCAGGGTTATCCTTCGGATCCTGTCAGTAAAACACTTAGGACCAAAGTATAGATCATCCTTTTCTGCTCTATCAATGTGTGCAGAATATCTTCCGGCTGAATGGACAGAAGGGGATCTACTCCTCTCTTTTCCATTGTTGCGCGGATGCGCTTTTCCGGGGTTGTTTCTATCTCTTCCATTGTCACGCCCCTTGGGATTAGGTGGAGTTCTGCTCCTGTACCTTTCTTTATCCTTAGGCGGTGTCCGAGATCTTTCACGTCTGTGAGGTATATCATATCTTCCAGCTTTTTCAGCTGGGTTTCTCGGAGGTGGCATTATTTTGCCGTCATTCTGGTGTTTGTCTTCCCGATCATGTGGTTTAAATCCATCTTTTGGGAGATGAGGTCCGGTTCTAGACGCTGCGTCCCGGTTGTCGGGGTTTTTCTTGTCTTTTCTCGGATCCTCTTTTTTATCCGAATCTCCGGGTCCTTCCGGTCCAGGTGCTCCAGCAGCACAAGTGGCTGTTTTGCAGAGGGCGGAATTATCATGCAGCCTCCCTGATCGCTCTTGACCTCGCTGTTGCTGCTGTAATGCTTTTCCTAAGAAAGCATACACCCCTTGGAGTTTTTCCCCGTTGGAATACAGATCATTGTTTAGGATGGCGAACGCTGCTTCCGCGTTTTCAGCTGCGGTTTTGTATATTGGTTCGCCCTTGGCATCTTTGCCGTTTAACTGCTTTTGCCAAGATGGGTTATAGAACCTTTCTTTTGGCGGCAGTTCTTCCGGTCTTGCGATTCCGGGTAACGTAGTAGGTTTTAATGCAGATCTATTCTTTCTCTCGTACTCCTCTATTTCCTCCTTCATGATTTTGATATCATGCTGGGTTTGTTGGAGATGTTGCCGAGATCGGAGTAGATGTTGCTGTTGCCGTTGGAAAGCTTGTCTCCTGGCTTCCAGCATCTCAGGGGGTTCATTGGGTCCCACTGGAGTTTGTAATAGATCCTCTTCTTCTTGCTCTGTCATTGGCACAACAAGGATTTCCTTTTTCTTCTCCGCTGGTTTTTCTCTGCTTGCTTCTCCTATTTCCGGGCTTTCTTCAGCTGCAAAAGCTAGCTTTTTCTTCCGGAGTTTTTTAGCAGATTTGTGCCTTTTCTTGGAAGAGGGAGGGTTTTTGACAGGCTCATCTTCTGTCATCTCCTTGACACTAGGGAATATCGGAGAAGTTTCTCCGTCTTCTATCTCTTCCTCTGGCGGAGGGGTTTTAGGGCTTTCCTGGCTGCCGGCGTCCGTTTTATCAGCTGGTTTTGCCATTAGCACTTCATGGAATCCCTCTTGAAAGGACTTAACCTTTCTTACGAAGGCATCGTCGTCTTCATCTTCGGAGTCGAAATTATCCGATCCGGTTTCCGACTCCAATCTCGCCTCAATGGCGGCAAGCACGGACTCTGCTTCCGAGCTCATCGTCTTGTTGACGGATGCCGGATCTTTCACCTCTGTGACGGGTGTTTGTTCTTCCGTCTCTATGACGGGAACGTTGTTATCTGCCTCTTGCACGGGATTTCCGTCATCCGTGTTTTCAGCGATTTCGGATTGCACCATGCCGATAAAGTGTGTATCACTTTTTTGTCGGCGATTTGAGCAGAATCCGACATCATAGTCATCTTCGACTGGGTATAGGGCGGGTGGGATAAATTTACTTCCACCGCAAAACCCCATTACCTCTGCAGTTAGTCCGATAAAGATGTTAGCAGATCCGATCGGTAACACGCAGGCACTTGCCAGGTGGTTTTGCGCCGGTATGTAGGATCCGTTGTCAAGGAAGCGCCCGACGTCGTCGTCAAACTCCAAGCTTCCGACAGTGATCGATCTTCCAATTCCGCCGAGTATCCCAGATCGGAATTTCACGCCTGACGTCGTTTGCCCCACGGTGGGCGCCAACTGTCGAGACATCGTAGTAGTTTTCATAGACTGGGGTGCCATGAGACTACGGTAGAGACGTGGGGTAACGGAATAGCGTAGTAACACAGAACACGGGATTTTACCCAGGTTCGGTACGTCGCGACAGTACGGCGTACCTACTCCTGCACTTCTCACTAATTGGGACTAAAGCCCGTAAATCTGGGTTACAATGTGAGGGTGTAGATCTAGCTACTCGGCGAGGATGAACTTCTCGGCGAGTTGCGTAGAGCTTGAACTTGTGAAAACTTGAACCTATCTAATCTATCTCCCGTCCGGCTTTATATAATAGCCGGATTAGGGCTTACAGAATAGGAAACCTAGAAGACTACGTTTAACTTGTAACTTGGAAAGTAAGGAATCCGTCTTCTCCTCCAAGCCAGATCACGTGGGTCGTGATCCGGGTTCTTCTGGAATCCGGCTTCTGCGCGTCGGACTACTGGGCCGCCCAATGGACCTAAGCCCATTACCATGCAGGCCACCCTGGTAGTCCGGCTCTTTGTCTACCATCTTCTATACCCCTAATCGGTATATATCCGACAGCGCGGGTTCGAATCCCCCCCGAGGCGCAAAGCCTCCTCTTTTTTTCGGCCTTTTTCTTTTATTTCCAGCAAACCAAAAAAACAGAACTGAGTCTTTAATTGTAAAATCCATAACAAATTGAAAAATGCTCCAATTTCAATGATTCAAATTGCTATGGATTCAGAATCTTGAGCTCTTTCTGTTAGTCACAAAGTTGCAACATGTTTCTGTAATAAAGTTTGCACTAAATAATTAAATACAGAAATGGCTATTAAAATGTGAAACTTTGGGAATTCATAACTTGAGTTCTGTTCACCCAAATTGAGCAAACTTGGGCTCTAAAATTTTGTCTTAACAAACTCTACACAGTGGTATTTTATTTGGTCACAATTGAATTAAATTTGAAAATGTTTCCTTCTGTTTACTAAAAGGGGCAGAATAAAAATGCTTATGGAAAAATGCATATTAAATTCAATAATGATCCAAAAATTATGTTTAATAGCTCAAAATGTTCAGTGAAACATTTGCTACATGTTTTCAACCTTTTAAATACAATTTGTTTACTGTTTTTCCTAATTAAAAGTGGTGCAATAATTCAATGCTTTAATTAAACCTTTTAAATTGCAAAATTCATAACTTGGGCAATTCAAATCCAATTCCAACATGTAAAATATGGTTTCCATGCAAAATTGAATAAGCTTTCCAAACATGAACTTTATTTTCTTTTTTGAATAAATTAAATTGCTGAAAACAACTATTTCTTAATTAATGCATTTAAAATTGTCAATTTAATAACTTGCTCATCTAAAATCCAAATTCAACGAATGAAATATGTATTCCATCTAAAATTTTGTGTTCTTTCCAAATATAAATTTTGTTATCTGTTTTGAACATTTAAAATTGGTGAAAACAACAAATGTTTGTTTAAATCATTTAAAATGCCAAAGTTCATGACTTAATAAATAAAATTGCAAACTTGGTAAACAACATATCAAACTGAAACTATTGTTGTTTTCTTATTGTTTTCATCATCCATGCATCATTCTAATCAACTTTCACATGATGGCTATTTGTAGATCATTTAATTCAATATTAATTCATGGGCTTTTCCATATGCAATCCAAATTGCATATGGGCCCATTTAAATATGTTACCATGTCAACTAGTTTATCTTTGATGCACCCTTTAACTTGTCATGCATATAAAATAGGATCATGCTGGATCTTTTGCCGTAGTAGTAATTGTTGCATCCGGTGTTTGTTCTAGTTTGTTGCTTCTTCGCGGATAGGACGCTGAGATGATGTGAGCAACGACAAGTTCTGCGGATGTACCTCTACTTGCTGGATTCCAGGCAAGTATACTCACTTGCTACCTATGGCTGCCTTTCATCACTTGTTACCGATTCTTCCTGTTGCCTTTATTCTAGCCTTATGGTTCGATGCTTGTGTCTCGATCCTATCATATGTTTACCTTGCAGCCATGATATAGCCTTCCTTCCACTTCCTATTAACTGTTGTTTGTTTACCTTGTTGGCCCGTGTGTCGTAGTTTCATGCTTAGTGTTGTTTGCGCTCAAGTCTTGTTGTCCGTCTTATCACCTGTTTAGTTTGATAGTTGGGTTTCAATTCAATCAACAACATGTTAAAGTTTTGGGTAATAATAATTTGATGATAAGGCATCGGCAGGAGGCACGGCGTGGTTTTGAGGCCTGCTAGTGTCGACCTTAATTAGGAAAAGGGTCTTGTCCTCCGATCCATGATGAGCGCACTAACCGCATGTGGGAAGCGAGTATGGGCGCCCCCCGCAACTTGATTCGATTCGCATCTCGTCCAAATCGCCTCATTTAGTTCGGGTTTTCCATTTGCCACATGCATATGCAGGTGCGAACCCTTGGCGCCAGGGTGGAACTTTTGTAGTCGGCATTTAGGGAGACACGTTCTTAGAGTGCTATGAGGGTCCCCTTTTCTTCGTGGGGCTTGATTAGCCGTGCGCTCAATTGCACGGGGTTCTTTGGGCTTGATGCGAAGAAGAGTTGGGTTGTTTTGAGTGCCTCGCTTGGTGGAAGGGCCTTTCCATCTGGCGGGTCATTCTTACGTGTACGGCCAAATTGGTGCATCCCTGCAGGGTTAATCTTCTCGAGAAGCCGTGTTGTCCGCGGTTATGGATGACTTGGTGAAAGTGCTGGCTAACAAGTACTCAGACAACTTACACTTAACGATGATAACTTGACTAGTAATATAGATTAACTCCACCATAAAAATGAATGTCGCCTTAATCAACCGTGTGAGTTTCCTTGGGTTGCTTCCTTAGTAGGGGGTAACATTGCATGGGTATTGTTTGGTGAGTAGTTGTAGTTGGTTCTGATACGCTATCTTATCCCATTTCTTTTAGCCGGATGTTGTAGCGCGTCTCTGTAGTTAGTTAGTGCAGCCCGCTGCCGCTTCTTTGCAATAATTCCTTCATTTCCGTTGTACCCAAAGTATTTGTATCTGGTGATGTTTGGTTACGCTGGTCTCTTGTGAGTATGGTTTATCCACTTGCCAGTACTTAATCGTACTGACCCACGAATCCTTTTTCGTGGCTGATATTCCATATTGCAGTCAACACGTTTGAAGTCTGACGACGTTAGCTTGGGAATCCCTCCGGCTTGGCCTGGGCAGGGATTGGACGCCATCGGTTATCTTCAGGACTCTTAGTCCAATTTGTATCTTGTCCGTAGTCGGGCACTATGTTGTGTCTTCCGCTGTTATTTGGATCTTTGTATGGTATCAGTTGTATCCTTGACTCGTTTGAGTCGTCTTGTATATACCTCCTCTGTTGTTGTTGTGGATTATTCGTGAACTGTCGTAATGTTATCACAAGGAGCAACCTGAAATCTGTTATTATGCGGATTTTGGTGGAAATGCTGAAATCTGCATAGTGCCCGATCTCGGGGCGTCACAAATGGTATCAGAGCCTGGTTTCCGATTCCCGATGTTGTTTCGATACGAATGGTTATCGAAGCAACGGGTCCGCAAAGCCTGTAGGATAACCTCGCTAACGGTCGTTGTTTCTAGAGTGTCAAAAACTATTTCTGCTAAACTATTTTGGAAACATCTCAATAGGATTCTTGTTTTCTCCTTATCTCTATTCTATTTCTCCTCTCATCTTATTTGTTTTGGGAGTCTCTCTTCCTCTCAATCTTTCAAAGTTTTAGGATCTTACGTGGGTGGACGTTTTCTGAGCCTTTAACCCAATAGATTCGATCATCGGAAGATTCCTGGTGGAAGAAGATCGTCATCAACCCGAGCAAGAATCTCTTGTTAGTGGTGTCGAGAAGCCCTTGTTAGTGGTGTCGAGGAGATCAACTGGAAGCATGAAGAATCGATAGTCGAACTTCTTTCCCCTCCCGGGTTAGTGGGTGGATTGCGAGGGCGCAATCCCTTGTTAGTGGTGTCGTCTGTAACACCCGGGGTTTTTCCCCAATTAGATTTGGTTGTTTTTCTTTTTGCATTGCATCAGGCATCATATGCATTGCACTCTTGTTTTCAAACCAATTTCAAATTCAAACCTTTTCAAATATTTGAAATTTTGAAAACAAACACTTGCACACTTGGGCATTTTGGATGCCACGTGCAAAGAAACCAAAATTATAATTTTTGGAGTAGTGAAACCTCCCCAAATTCAAATTCAACCCAAATTCATCTAAATTCAAACTTTCACAAAAGTTTGAATTTTTCCAAATCAAAAATTGGTGCACTTGGGCAATTGTCATGCTAATTTTCCACAAAAATGTTGCATAAACAAAACCCCTAAAAATTTCTTGGTTTCCTTATCTTTTCTCTTCTACAAAAAAAAAGGAAAAAAGAATAAAAATGAGCTGGGGGAGGCAGGCCAGCCCAAAAAGGGCCAGCCCACCTACAACCCCACTCGAATCAGCCCAGCTCCACTGTTTCTTCTCCGTACAGACGAGAAGGAGAACGTGAGCTGCCCCTCCTGTTGCTGTCCCTCCCCTCCATGGTCCCCTCTCCCCACATGCTCCCCCTCCTTTATCTACTCCCTCCTCCAAGCCCCCAAACCCTAGCCTCCCTTCTCCCTCTTCCTCTCCAGCCGCCGCCATTTTCCCCTCCCTTTCTCTCCTTTCTCTGTACCTTTTTCTGAATCTGAACTGAGAGAGGGAGAGCACCACCATGGCCGGCCCTTGGAGCTCATGGCGCCACCGCTACGTTTGGTTTCGGGCTGTGGTTGCGGCGGGAATGGAATCCCCACTGTGCCCTCTTCGTCCTCGTACCCTCGGCCGGTCCTGGGAGGCACCACGTTGCCGGCACCGTCGACGATCTCCTCCCCTCGGCGAACTGCTGTTCCTGCCTCTCCGTCAGGCCGAGGGCCATCCCGGCGCCTTCCTCGACGTCCCCAAGTCCCCCTCGGTGAGCACCGCCCTCGGGCCCCTCCTCCCTGCCCTCCTCATGCTCTGGATGCCCTCCATCGAGTGTTGCAATCTGCAGGTCGCCGCCCGTTCGTCCCTGACAACGTTCAGTACTGAATTTTCGATCAGTTTCATTTTCCGCACGATGCTCACCTCAAAATAATCTCGCATCATAGATCTAACACGAACGCAGCAGTGGCCCAGTGGTTGGCGCTCTGCCTCCACACGCGAGCCCCAGCAGGGCGCGGGTTCGAATCCCCCCCGAGGTGCAAAGTCACCTCTTTTTTTCGGCCTTTTTCTTTTATTTCCCGAAATCCAGAAAAACAGAACTGAGTCTTTAATTGTAAAATCCATAACAAATTGAAAAATGCTCCAATTTCAATGATTCAAATTGCTATGGATTCAGAATCTTGAGCTCTTTCTGTTAGTCACAAAGTTGCAACATGTTTCTGTAATAAAGTTTGCACTAAATAATTAAATACAGAAATGGCTATTAAAATTTGAAACTTTGGGAATTCATAACTTGAGTTCTGTTCACCCAAATTGAGCAAACTTGGGCTCTAAAATTTTTTCTTAACAAACTCTACACAGTGGTATTTTATTTGGTCACAATTGAATTAAATTTGAACATGTTTCCTTCTGTTTACTAAAAGGGGCAGAATAAAAATGCTTATGGAAAAATGAATATTAAATTCAGTAATGATCCAAAAATAATGTTTAATAGCTCAAAATGTTCAGTGAAACATTTGCTACATGTTTTCAACCTTTTCAATACAATTTGTTTACTGTTTTTCCTAATTAAAAGTGGTGCAATAATTCAATGCTTTAATTAAACCTTTTAAATTGCAAAATTCATAACTTGGGCAATTCAAATCCAATTCCAACATGTAAAATATGGTTTCCATGCAAAATTGAATAAACTTTCCAAATATGAACTTTTTTTTCTATTTTGAATAAATTAAATTGCTGAAAACAACTATTTCTTAATTAATGCATTTAAAATTGTCAATTTAATAACTTGCTCATCTAAAATCCAAATTCAACGAATGAAATGTGTATTCCATCTAAAATTTTGTGTTCTTTCCAAATATAAATTTTGTTATCTGTTTTGAACATTTAAAATTGGTGAAAACAAAAATTTTTGTTTAAATCATTTAAAATGCCAAAGTTCATAACTTAATAAATAAAATTCCAAACTTGGTAAACAACATATCAAACTGAAACTATTGTTGTTTTCTTATTGTTTTCATCATCCATGCATCATTCTAATCAACTTTCACATGATGGCTATTTGTAGATCATTTAATTCAACATTAATTCATGGGCTTTTCCATATGCAATCCAAATTGCATATGGGCCCATTTAAATATGTTACCATGTCAACTAGTTTATCTTTGATGCACCCTTTAACTTGTCATGCATATAAAATAGGATCATGCTGGATCTTTTGCCGTAGTAGTAATTGTTGCATCCGGTGTTTATTCTAGTTCGTTGCTTCTTCACGGATAGGACGCTGAGATGATGTGAGCAACGAAAAGTTCTGCGGATGTACCTCTACTTGCTGGATTCCAGGCAAGTATACTCACTGGCTACCTATGGCTGCCTTTTATCACTTGTTACCGATTCTTCCCGTTGCCTTTATTCTAGCCTTATGATTCGATGCTTGTGTCTCGATCCTATCATATGTTTACCTTGCAGCCATGATATAGCCTTCCTTCCACTTCCTATTAACTGTTGTTTGTTTACCTTGTTGGCCCTCGTGTCGTAGTTGCATGCTTAGTGTTGTTTGCGCTCAAGTCTTGTTGTCCGTCTTATCACCTGTTTAGTTTGATAGTTGGGTTTCAATTCAATCAACAAGATGTTAAAGTTTTGGGTAATAATAATTTGATGATAAGGCACTGGCAGGAGGCCCGGCGTGGTTTTGAGGCCTGCTAGTGTCGACCTTAATTTGGAAAAGGGTCTTGTCCTCCGATCCATGATGAGCGCACTAACCGCATGTGGGAAGCGAGTATGGGCGCCCCCCGCAACTTGATTCGATTCGCATCTCGTCCAAATCGCCTCATTTAGTTCGGGTTTTCCATTTGCCGCATGCATATGCAGGTGCGAACCCTTGGCGCCAGGGTGGAACTTTTGTAGTCGACATTTAGGGAGACACGTTCTTAGAGTGCTATGAGGATCCCCTTTTCTTCGTGGGGCTTGATTAGCCGTGCGCTCAATTGCACGGGTTTCTTTGGGCTTGATGCGAAGAAGAGTTGGGTTGTGTTGAGTGCCTCGCTTGGTGGAAGGGCCTTTCCATCTGGCGGGTCATTCTTACGTGTACGGCCAAATTGGTGCATCCCTGCAGGGTTAATCTTCTCGAGAAGTCGTGTTGTCCGCGGTTATGGATGACTTGGTGAAAGTGCTAGCTAACGAGTACTCAGACAACTTAGACTTAACGATGACAACTTGACTAGTAATATAGATTACCTCCACCATAAAAATGAATGTCACCTTAATCAACCGTGTGAGTTTCCTTGGGTTGCTTCCTTAGTAGGGGGTAACATTGGATGGGTATTGTTTGGTGAGTAGTTGTAGTTGGTTCTGATACGCTATCTTATCCCCTTTCTTTTAGCCGGATGTTGTAGCGCGTCTCTGTAGTTAGTTAGTGCAGCCCGCTGCCGCTTCATTGCAATAATTCCTTCCTTTCCGTTGTACCCAAAGTATTTGTCTCTGGTGATGTTTGGTTACGCTGGTATCTTTTGAGTGTGATTTATCCACTTGCCAGTACTTAATCGTACTGACCCACGAATCCTTTTTCGTGGCTGCATATTCCACATTGCAGTCAACACGTTTGAAGTCTGACGACGTTAGCTTGGGAATCCCTCCGGATTGGCCTGGGCAGGGATTGGACGCCATCGGTTATCTTCAGGACTCTTAGTCCAATTTGTATCCTGTCCGTAGTCGGGCACTATGTTGTTTCTTCCGCTGTTATTTGGATCTTTGTATTGTATCAGTTGTATCCTTGACTCGTTTGAGTCGTCTTGTATATACCTCCTCTGTTGTTGTTGTGGATTATTCGTGAACTGTTGTAATGTTATCACAAGTGGCAACCTGAAATCGGTTATTATGCGGATATTGGCGGAAATGCTGAAATCTGCATAGTGCCCGATCTCGGGGCGTCACATGCCGGTAGGTCACATGAAGGTTTTGCACCTCAATATAAACCAAGCTCCCACTATATTGACATGTCGTCCTGCATTTCATTCCTTCCCATTCACCTTGACTAATATATATAAGCATTATTTTTTACTTGAGTACTACAAAAATTCGAAGTTCCAGTATAACCTTACAAATTAATCTAGATTTGAGCGCCTACGAATCGAATTTGAGGGTTTACTATGTAAGATAAGCATCTCATGCTATGAGAATGGTGATTAGGTCTCTATTCAATCCTTTCGTCCAAAATTTGATGAGTTAACCGCAAAAAAAATATGATTTTGACGCATTTGGTTTTCTTGACATATTTAAGTCATTTTTTAGTCATGTACATGTGACCTCATTGTTGTTAGAGTGAAAGATTTTTACATTGTCGATTTGGTCCTATAACTAAAGAGTTGGTGCTTGTAGAGGAACTGGTGGTCCACCTTAATGCTCTAAATGGACTTCAAAATTCCTAAATTTGTTGCAATAAATTCAAATTAATGTATGATTTGAACCTTGTCATAATATGTATAGTTGTTATAACTATGTGTCTATATATTTCAAGATTTTTATCTAAAAAGGCATCTCTATAACTTTGGTATATATTGGGCAGTATGACAATGGTGTATGTTTGGGTGATGTTGTAATCATCAAATTTTAGAATTTAGGGGAAACTATAACTCGCAAATGATTTAAAAGTTTTTTTTCTCTTGTTTATTAAAAATTACGTGGTTGATGCTTATGTACATGTGCGTTGCACGTGCATATCAACTAGTAGGACTCAAAATATAGAAGTTTCTGACTCCAATACAACCACCACATCCACAACTATTAAAACACTAATTCCAAAGTTAACACAACACTACCCGTAAGTAACACCATTGGATTATATCTCTTGCATACATAGGTGAGTTTGGGTTATCTTCCACCATAACCACCTTCATTAGGCACCGTATATATATGATCTTGAAAGTATAATGATCAGGATATGTTTTTACTACCTCTCATGTCTCATAATTAGGTGCTCGGCCTTATACAGGGCCATGACTAGTGGAAAACAGGCTATTAGTACCGGTTCCAGAGGGCTTCTAGTACCAGTTGGACAACCGGTACTAATTAATCGGCACTAAATGTAGTCCAACCTTGAGCACCGGTTCCTTTAAAAACCGGTAATGAAGGCGCCTCCACGTGGCCTCAGGGGAGCCCGCGGGGCTGGAGACATTCGGTACCGGTTCGTAACACTATTAGAACCGGTTTAGGGGTTTTTTTAAAAAACTGAGGGGTTTAGGGTTTAGGAAAGGTTTAGGAGGGTCCGTATCGTACATTTTCATCATACGAGGATCGCGTCGATGCTCACCACCTTGGTGCATATATACAACACATGTAAGTAATTACATGAGATCACAAATTAAGTAGTGTTTCCTAGTTGTACTCTCCGAGGCATACTATATATGTAATATTACATGTAGCGAGCTCACTATTACATTGAAGCATACACTACGATGCATGGTAGTACTCTCCAAAAGGATCTATGATTTCTTGGAGTAAAAATCCCGCAATTTCCTCGCAAATTGCTTGGAAGTGGCGCTCAAGGGGGAGGTTCTCCCGCTTTCTTGCCAACTATAAAAGAATGAGAGAGATACAAATGAATACATACATAAACTATCAAATCATAACAAAACAACTATGAATGAAACTTAGCAGAACCGATGGTAACAAAATAAAGAGAGAGGATGTGTTGTTGTCATAAAGGAGAAAACAGTGGTGAGAGTACCCACGTGTATAATCATTGCTTATATTACACACATTGCTTAATGCGATTATATGTTGCTTGCAACTTAATACATAACGGGTTTGGATGATAATCTGAGGGTGGATTATTAGTCATACAAGCAAATAGATTTAGGTCTATGTATTTTGTTGTAATGCCCACACTAAATATCATAGTAGTCATCATGTTATAATGTACACTACGGTGCAACATTTATTTGTCAATTTCCCAGCTGTAATTTGTTCACCCATCATGTTATCTTTATGGAGAGACAACCTATGAACCCCGGTCTTTTCCACACTGTTAAACAAACCACAACAATTTCCTGCTCTCTTTACTTACTGCAAGCATACATTGTTTTCCACACTATACGTCCAATCTTTCTTTTCAGCAAGACCGAGGAGATTGACAACTTCACTGTACCGTTGGGACAAAGTATTTTGGTTGTGTTGTGTGTAGGTTCCACGTTGTTGCTGACACCAGTGAAGCGTCAGCACCATCGTCAATGGCATCAACCTTCCAAAGATCCTCTTTCTCCTATTGGATTGATAACTCTGGTTCTTAATTAAGGGGAAAAATCCTATCAATGTGCTCAGCACACCTCCTCTTGGGGTTCCCAACAAAGCGCATCAGCCCCAAAATCTTTTTGTGGCGCTCAAGGGAACCATGTGCCACTGTATTATCATTTTCGGTGGCGCACCACTGGCTGTGCGCCACAAAATTTTATGTCTATGGACCATGCCTGCATGGTGCGCCACAGAACTGCATCCATAGAAAGGCACTTCCCTACTAGTGGAGGCAGTTCTATGTCTTGGCACAAAAAAGACAACACATAATTATGTTCTAAGTATAGATTTGTAGTTCTTAGTATAGATTCCTCCTGGGACTCGGTCGGCGTGAGTTCCATTAAGCTATCGTAGCTAAGTTCTCTCGGGACAACACCTCCTCCGACTCTAAGTTCTCTCCTATCGTAGCTAAGTTCCATTAAGCCACGTACGGTTGTTTAGGTGCAAACCGTAACCCACAGGCTAGCTCTTTGTGCCGACGGTTGTACTGGTGCTGAGGGCTGCCGTCGGGTGTATTAGACATGTGCCGACAGTTGTTTTGGTGCCGAGGGCCACCGTCGGGCCGTGCTCACCTACGCCGACGGCCTTCTCCGTGCCGACGGTTTCTTCGGTGGGCTGGCCTCCAAGCCACGTACGCCCTGGGCCCCGATATTTTGCCACCGGCGTACGTTTTGGCTGTCGGCACCTAGCGGCATTCTGGAGGGATTCCCGATTTATTCTGTTGCAGACGTTTCCCATGTTGACTCTGCATGCAATAGTAATAGTCCAGTTTTACCATATTTAGAGGGAGTAGTATGATTTGTACTACTCGCATATTAGGCACTAGTATGAGTTAATACGAGCCGTCGGCTCCACAAAAATAAAATGTCCATATCTTATTGGGGGTACCACAGAAGACCTCTTAATTGTAAAAGCATGGTCACGTGGATATCTATTTATAAACTTCCTCATCTACTCGTCGAATGCTCAACATTTTCCATGCTTTGGTACAAATGGGAGATATACGGGTTCTTGTACAATATCAGTATCCTTCTATGTAGTTGAAAGTATACACATACCTCTATGTAGGCGTCAAAAGCATTGCGATTTTATCCTGGCTGGGATTCATTGCCTTAATTCCATCCGTTGTATTCCTAATCCAACAACATCCACTAGTGGAAACAACCCCTCTCGTCCAGGGGCCAGGGGGCACCTGTCCCGGTTGCAACCAAATCCGGGACAAATGCTATGCATTGGTCCCGTTTTGTGTGCCCGGGGCAACAGAAATCGCCTGGTGGCATTGGTCCCGGTTCGTGGCGGGGGGGGGGGGGGGTATTGGTCCCGGCTCGTGCCACGGACCGGGACCAATGCCTAGCCACAGGCCACGTGGCACGCGAATGAGAATTTGTCCCGATTCAGGCCACGAACCTGGACCAATGTCCCCCTTCCACTATATATACTGCCCCAGCCCCCCCCCCCCTTCCATCTTTTTTTTTTGCTTGGAGGTGTGAGAGAGGTGGGTGTTAGTGTGTTTTATTTTACTATGCACACGAGGTGTTCGACGAAATTCCCGAGCCACACATAAGCTCACTGAAAATGGTATCTTCGACCGAGGTTAACAAACTTATCTTTTTCATCTGTAACTGATATATAAAAAAGTAGTATTTGTCGATGTACTATGGTCATTTCTGTATTAATATGTTATTGTAATGTATTTTGATAAACTTAATTATACGATGCAGATGGATGCATGGCAGCGATGGATGTAAGGTGACCGACACACTTCCGAGTATATGGCAGGCCTGAATGCATTTCTTGTTGTAGCTCAGGCGAACAAAGATAATGGCTTCATGTGTTGCCCATGTGTTGATTGTCGGAACGTCAGAGAGCACTCTTCCGAAAGAATCCTTCACGGCCATCTACTTCGGAGAGGTTTCATGCCCAGCTATAATTGCTGGACCAAGCATAGAGAAAGAGGGGTTGTGATGGAAGACGATGAAGAAGAAGAAGAAGATCCTTTGTTCCCTGAATACGACGATACTGCAATGGAAGAGAATGCAGAAGAAGGAGGTGATCAAGAACAGGCATCAGAAGAGCCCGATGATGATATTGGCCGAGTTATTGCCGATGCAAGGGAAGACTGTGAGAATAAATTGGAGAGGTTGAACCTGGACAACATGTTACAGGATCACAAAAAATTGTTGAACCCAAATTGCGAAGATGGTAGCACAAAGCTCGGTACCACACTGGAATTGCTGAAATGGAAGGCACAGAACGGTGTGACTGACAAGCATTTGAGAGTTTACTTCAACTAATGAAGCCAAAACTTCCAAAGGATAACGAATTGCCTGAGAGTACGTACGAAGCAAAGAAAGCTCTCTGCCCTCTAGGATTAGATATGCAGAAGATACATTCATGCAGTAATGACTGCATCCTCTACCGCGGTGAGAAGTACGAGAATTTGGATGAATGTCCGATATGCACTGCACTGCGGTATAAGATCAGAGCAGATGAACCTGGTGATGTTGACGGCGAGCCCCCCCATAAGAGGGTTCCTGGTAAGGTGATGTGGTATGCTCCTATAATGCCACGGTTGAAACTTCTGTTTACAAACAAAGAGCATGCTAGGTTGTTGCGATGGCACAAAGAAGACCGTAAGAAGGACGGAAAGTTGAGGCACCCCGCCGATGGATCGCAGTGGAGAAAGATCGAGAGAGACTTCCCAGACTTTACAGGAGAGGCGAGAAACTTATGGTTTGGTCTAAGTATAGATGGCTTTAATCCTTTTGGGGAGCTGAGCTCCAGTCATAGCACCTGGTATGTAACTCTATGTATGTACAACCTTCCTCCTTGGTTGTGCATTAGGCGCAAGTTCGTTATGATGCCAGTTCTCATCCAAGGCCCGAGGCAACCTGGCAACGACATTGATGTGTATCTAAGGCCATTAGTGGAAGAACTCTTACAATTGTGGGGCAAACCAGGTGTACGTGTGTGGGATGAGAACGAACAAAAGCCATTTGACCTACGGGCGTTGCTTTTCGTAACCATCAATAATTGTCCTGCTCTTAGTAACATTTCCGGACATACAAACAAGGGATACAATGCATGCACACACTTTTTAGATAAGACTGACAGTGTTTTTTTGGATAAATGTAAAAAGGTTGTATACCTGGGGCATCGTAGATTTCTTCCGATCAAGCATCCCGTAAGAAAGAAAGGAGGGAAGCATTTCAGAGGTGAGGCAGATAACCGGAAGAAGCCTGAGCTCCGTAGTGCTAATGATATATTCGATATGGTCAAGGACCTAGAAGTAATCTTTGGTAAGCCTGCTGGCAGCCAACCAGTTTTGTACGGCCCTGATAAGCGTGCACCCATGTGGAAGAAGAAATCTATATTTTGGGAGCTACCCTATTGGAAAGTTTTAGAGGTCCGGTCTTCGATCGACGTGATGCACGTGACAAAGAATCTCTGTGTCAATCTACTATGCTTCCTGGGCGTGTATGGGAAGTCAAAAGATACGCCAGAAGCACGGGAGGACCAGCAACGTATGAAAGACCCAAGCAACAAGCACACAGATACAGGGCGCCATTACTTAAGCAGCTACGCTCTTACTAAAGCAGAGAAGGAAATATTCTTTGAAGTCCTTTACAGTATCAAGGTTCCGTCTGGCTTCTCGTCGAATATAAATGGGATAATAAACATGGCAGAGAAAAAATTCCAAAACCTGAAGTCTCATGACTGCCACGTGATTATGACGCAGTTACTTCCGATTTCTTTGAGGGGGCTTCTACCGGAATATGTTCGATTACCCATTGTGAAGCTATGTGCATTCATGAACGCAATATCTCAGAAGGTAATCGATCCAGAAATTCTAACAAGATTACAGAGGGATGTGGTCCAGTGTCTTGTTAGTTTTGAGTTGGTGTTCCCACCATCCTTCTTCAACATTATGCCTCATCTCCTGGTTCACCTATGTGAAGAGATTCATATTCTCGGTCTGATATTTCTACACAATATGTTCCCCTTTGAGAGGTTCATGGGAGTCTTGAAGAAATATGTTCATAACCGTGCTAGGCCAGAAGGAAGCATCTCGAAGGGCTATGGAACAGATGAGGTCATTGGGTTCTATGTTGACTTTATTCCTGACCTTAAGACGATTGGTGTTCCTGAATCGCGGCATGAGGGGAGACTGAGGGAAAAAGGAACACTGGGAAATAAAACAATGATACCCAGGGACGGGCATTCTTTCACCAAAGCACACTACACAGTTCTTCAAAATTCTACGTTCATGGCTACGTATCTCGAGGAACACAAGAATATTGTACGCTCCGCAAACCCGGGAAAGGATGACTCATGGATTAAACGCAAACACATGGAGACTTTCGGAAGTTGGTTGCAAACACATCTTATAAATGACACCACTGTTGAAGATCAGTTGTACATGTTGGCAGGGTCACCATCTTCGACTATTGGGAGTTTTCTAGGGTACGAGATAAATGGGAATACATTTTACACCAGCTCCCAAGATAAGAAGAGCACCAACCAAAACAGTGGTGTCCGCTTTGATACAACAAACGAGAATGGAAAAAATGACACATACTATGGTTACATAGAGGAGATATGGGAACTTGACTATGGACCTTCTTTTAAGGTCCCTTTGTTCAAGTGCAAATGGGTCAACCTGAATGGAGAAGGGGTAAAGGTAGACCCGCTTTATGGAATGAAAACAGTGGATCTCAACAATATTGGTTACAATGACAAACCATTCGTCCTAGACAATGATGTGGCTCAGGTCTTCTATGTGAAGGACATGTCCTCCATACCAAAAAAAGAAAAAATAAGCAAACAAATTCATCATACGATGAGCCGAAGCGTCACATAGTTCTCTCAGGGAAAAGAAACATCGTGGGAATCGAGGACACGACAGACATGTCAGAAGATTATAATAAGTTTGTTGAAATTCCACCCTTCACAGTGAAAGCTGACCCCACCATCCCGTTAAATAATGAAGATGCTCCATGGTTACGGCCGAAGCGATCATAAGCAAGGGACAAGGGTTCATGGATCATCTCTACACGAAGAAATTTCAGAAGACTAATAGGGATGTTGTTGGTGATGTGTAATAATAAACGTGGAATACATGATCATAGTTCTGTTGAAAAAGTGTTCACAAATATTCTGTAATAATAAACGAGATTTTGTTAGCCAAAAGGATATTTATACCTATTCTATGATTATGAATGGAGTAGGTGCAAGTTTGACCAATAATTTGTATTGACCGGTCAAAAGCTGGCAAGCATTGAGTGCTTGACAACTATGACCAGCCTGACTTCATTATTATCCCAACCAGCGGCCACCCACCCACTTTTCTGTTTTTCTCTCCTCCGTATCGTCCATTGAGATGTGCGTTGCACACAGGGCCGCTGTAACCAGCCTTGTGTGCAGCCGCGCATCCAGAAGGAGCGCCACGGCCGGCACATATTTCCCCTTGATCCCTGACCCCCCGCTTGAAAACATGATCATAGTTCTGTTTGACCAATAATTTGTATTGATCGGTGAAAAGCTGACAACTATGACCAGCCTGACTTCATTATTATCCCAACCAGCGGCACACCCACCCACTGTATGAGGATAGAGAAAGATGGGCTTTGCCTTATGGGCGTCATATATTCTACGCAGATATTGCAAGCACACTTCGAAGTGATAGTACCGATACCATCCTGCACTATTTGTAGCTGCAAGAAGTTTGAAAATGTAGGTCTTCCGTGTTGCCATGTATTGAAGGTTCTTGAGATCAGAAATATCAAAGCAATTCCACCACACTATGTTTTGAAAAGATGACGAAAGGATGCTCAGAGTGAACCTTCAAAGGAGAACTATGTTTTTCTGTTGTAGACGAAGATCCCAAATTCTCCGTGTCAAAAAGGTACAACTCGCTTTGTCGAACATTATATAAAGTTGCAGCAAAGGCTGCAGAAAATGTTGAACCTCATGCATTCATGGAGAGCCAATATGATCAGCTCCTGGAGCAAGTTGAGCTTATTTGCAAGCAAAGCTGCATGACAAACCTTCCTTGAGCACTTTCCTGAATAGTCATCAGCAAAATCTGGTTCAGAACGATGTTACCAACAGTCAACCTCGCAGAGGAAGTAGTAAGAAGAATAGGAATGCAGAGATGTGTGGCCGGCAGAAATGTAGAGAAAATAATGAAATCAGGCTGGTCATAGTTGTCCTAGCCAATGATGTGGCTCAGGTCTTCTATGTGAAGGACATGTCCTCCAGACTTCGAAGTGATAGTACGGATACCATATTGACAGATATCCTTAAAACAGAAATAGATCTTCGGTACTTCTTTAACATATATGATAAATTTTTGGAGGAGAAACGTCTAGCTGAACAACAAGCTGACTACCTTGGAGTTCAAATGACGCAAAGGGTTGCACCTCTGCGGTTACTTTGGCAAGCTGCTAATGCATACACTCCTGCAATGTAGGTCTTCTGTGTTGCCAGGTACTGAAGGTTCTTGAGATCAGAAATATCAAAGAAATTCCACCACACTATGTTTTGAAAAGATGGCGAAAGAATGCTCAGAGTGAACCTTCGAAGGAGAACTATGGTTTTTATGTTGTAGACGAAGATCCCAAATTCACCGTGTCAAAAAGGTACAACTCGCTTTTTCGAACTTTATATAAAGTTGCAGCAAAGACTGGACAAAATGTTGAAGCTCATGCATTCATGGAGAGCCAATATGATCAGCTCCTATAGCAAGTTGAGCTTATTTTGCAAGCAAAACTGCATGACAAACCTTCCTTGAGCACTATCCTTGGGTTCATCGACGGAATATAAATCACCCGGATGCCTTGTATGCTCTGGACTCAATCGGAAGATCACAAGAGAAAACAAAAATTATAAGATATTTATATTCAAATTATATGCAAATAGTAAAATAATTAATAGTTTCAATAGTTAGAATAATTATTTAGTTGAAAAATGGATTTGAATTAGTTATGCAAATTCTTGCACTTTTCATGTTGGAATTTTTGTCAAATTCAAAAGTATATAGAAGTTATTAATGTGCAAACTTAAACAATTTTCAAATTTTGGCGCTAAAAAATTTGGGCGCGCAGGGTGGCAGCAAATTTCGAAATACGTTTTGGTCCCGGCCCGTGCTACCAACCGGGACCAAAGGGGGTACCTCTAGTCTCGGTTGGTGGCATGGGCCGGGACTAGAAGCCCAGTTGTATAAATATCTCGACCCTCTCTCCAGGCCGAGCCACCACCCAGGACAGCGGACTAGCCATGGCGAAGCCCTTCCGGCGGAGGGAATGGATAGGAAAATCTCGCCGGTGCTGGTTACGTCGGCGGGGTTGAACTAGGCCGTAGATTGGCTCGGGGGACGAGTTTTGGACGGGAATGCATAGATATATTAAAAGGCTGGGGGGGCGTGCTTACATCGGGGGAGCAGCGCGGCCACAGACGGCCGGCCGTGTTTCCTGACGGCTCGCCGTCCTATTGGCCTTCCTCCTACATACATCGGGGGGCGGCGTCGCGACCACAGGCGGCCGGCCATTTCTTTGGGGGGGAGGGGGCGGTAGCCTAGTACTATATAGGTGTCCGGGGGCGCGCCGGCGCCGGCCTAGTCCTCCTCGTCGGATGAGATGCAGTGGTAGGCCGGCGCCTACCACAGGTGGGCAGGAAGCTGGGGGGCCCGCCGGTGGCTGCGGCGGCAGCCCGCCCGGTGGCGGCGGAGGCAGCTGCTCTGGCGGCGGCATCGGGGGCCCGACCGGTGGCGGCGGCGGCAGATCCTCTTCCGGCGGCTCCGGCGACCATTGGCCGCCGATCCAGGCCCAGCTCATGCCGTACTCGAAGCCTGGGGGCAGCGGCTGCGGGTCGGGCATGTCCTCCGACGCATCCATCTCGGCGTTCATGGCCTGCAGGACCTGCTCCCATGGCTTCGGCGCTGGAGGGGGCGGCATCGCGGCGGCGTCGGCGGCCGCGCTGGCCAGGACCTGCTCCCACCGCTTGATCTCGTCCTCGACGAGGGTGCGGCGGGAGGCCTCGTAGGCGCCCTCCAGTCCATCTTGGAGCTCGAGGTCCTCCTCGTCGGCGGGGATGTCCTCCTCGAGCCACAGCGCTCCGGCTCCCTGCCGGGCGGTGGCGCGGGGTAGTCGTCGGCGTTCTGCTCTGGGGCCGTGGGGATGTAGGAGCGGCGGCGCTGGTCGTGCTCCTGCTGGAACCAGACGGCCCAGTACGGTCCCTGAGGAGGTGGGCCGGCAGGAGCGCGCGCCGGCGGTCGATCTCCTCGCGGGCAGCTTCTTTGGTCGGGGCCGGCGGCACCGGGATGCGCTGCGGGTTGAGGTGCCAGCCGTCCGGGAGGTGGACGTCCGGCCAGAAGACCGGCGTGGCGTGCTCCCAGTGCCACTCGGCCTCCTCCTTCCGGACATAGCGGCAGAACCTCTTGCCCGGCACGGCGCGAGGCGGCGGGCGCGCTGCCGGAGGTGGTGCGGGGACGCGCGGCTGCCCCCCGATCCGGATGCCTCCCGGACGGAAGCCAAACGCCTCCTGCGGCGGCGGGGAGACGCCGGCGCCTCTCTGGCCGGCGCCGCTGGAGGACCCGGCCTCGTGCTCGTTCTTCGGGCGCTTGAACCAGCGGCGGGGCGACATGGCGGCTAGGGTTCTTGGAGCTGGGACAAGGCCTAGGTGAGTGTGGTGTACGTGCGGCGGGGGCCCTTTAAAAAGGACCCGGGAGGGGTTGGCATGCCAACCAGCAGCGAGAACGTGGCGGCGGTTGCAGGCGGCCATGAATGCGCGGGGAAGCCGAGGCGTGCCGTTCGTGGCCACGCGCGCGCGGGGAAGTGGAGGCGCGGGAAGCCGAGGCGGCCAGTGGGCCCTTTGAACGCGCGCTTTGACCGCGCGCGGCTGTGGACCGGGCGAGCCAGCCACTAGGTCGCCGGCCAGTGGCCCCTTTGACACCCGCGTGGCCAGTGGCCCCATTTGACCGAATGTGGCGAGTGGGCTTAATTAAAGACGCGGGCCAGTGCGCCCTATGACCGAATGTGGCCAGTGGGCTTAACTAAAGACGCGGGCCAGTGTGCCCTTTGACCAAAATGTTGCTAGTGGGCTTAATTAAATACGTGGGCCAGTGGACACGGTTGGGGAAGGGGAGTCCGGTTGGGGAATTGCGAGGCAGGATCAAAAATTGGAAAAAAAAATTGCGAAAGAAAGCCCCTGCCGCGGCAGAGAAAGTGGCCAAAATGCAGCTTTTCAGAGGAGGTATTCATCCCGGTTCCTAACACGAACCGGGACTAACTTCCCTGGCCAGGTTCGCCACGTGGTCAGTCCCATTTGTCCCGAGTCCTGGCGTAACCGGGACCAGTGGGCAAGGTGCATTTGTCCTGGCTGGCCCATCCCGGTTGCACAACCGGGACAAATGGGCCTTACCAACCGGGACTAGTGCCCGTGTTTCCACTAGTGATCATATCACGTTACACTAGAGGGGCAGTCTACATTACTGCCATGGGCTATAGGGACAATGATTTTTACTGGCTCTGGTGCTTGCTTTCCACTAGGTCGCGGGCCCTATGGCACAAGAGTCCTCGACCATCTAATGCACCACGGTTTCATCACACTGCGCCGATGCGCTGGACATCTCCACCAACATATATGCTCATAGAATTCCTATGAGGTAGGTAGTGGCTCGTGGCACTGAATTTTACCAGATTCGGATATGGACGCGAGGGGCGCGAGCGCGGGGCTCTCCCTCGGTCGAACCCTAGCCGCCGCCGCCCTCCTCCCGTCATCTAGCCGCCGCCGCCGCCGGCCGGCCGCGTCCCCTCCCCTCTTCCTCCTCCCTCTCCCTCCCCCTCCCCTCCTCCCCGTTAGGCTTGCGCCGCCCCGTGCGGGCGGCCGGGCCGAACCTCCGCCCTCCACCCCCGCGGTTCCTCCTCCGGCCGCCCCCTCCCGGCCGCGGTGGGCCCTCCTCTACCCAGCGCGCGGGAGCCCGAGCACGGCGGCGACTCCTCTGGCGACGGTGCTCCTTGGTCGACTGCGGTCCGGCGTGTTGCGGCTGCTCTTTGTGGCGGTGGCGCCGCCGGTTGGTGGCGGGGAGCCGTGGTGGCCTGGCCCGAGCGGCTGGTCGCCGGCGTGCGGCCAGTTGGGTTCTTAAGCTCGGATCTAGGCCAGATGGGCCCGATCTGGACTTGGGCGGGCCGCCTGTCGGCACCCCCGGTAAATGCACGGTGCTAGGGTTGGCGGGGTCGGTGGTGCCCTTGCTGCAGTGCGGCGGCGGTACTTTACGGGCCCTTTGGGCTCGGTCGGGCCAGTGCGGGCCTGGTGTGCTCTGCTGCTGCATCCGGTCGGCTACTGCCGTTTGGCGGTGGAGGCAGGTCCCTCTCGCGTGCCACGGTACTGCCGACCTTCGCTGAGGTTCCCTCTCTTGCCTGACACGCGTACGGGTGCGTGTACACAAACAAGAGCAACCATTACTTTTTTGTTTCAACTCGATCATGAAACCTGGGTTCTGGTATGGAAGGCGGCTATATGTATATTAGGCAAGTACGTGTTTGAGTCGGCAAGGTTAGCATATGGGCATCTCCAGCGAGTCAATCATTAATTAATTAATTCAACGGACATGGCAATCTGCAAGAGAAAAACAAAAAACTGCCCAGCCGGTGGGCCCAGCTAGGTTATAACGCGAAAGGTCCAGTTAGGCCGGAGGAAAAAAAAGGTGAAACGCGATCCAAGAATGCGTGGCTTGGTACGTATAGGCTGACCATAGTGGGAGTAACTTCAGCAGTAACATAGGTGTCACCTAAGGAAAAAATAGTGATGTAGCAGCTAATCAATGAGAAGAGAGCCAAACGGAGTAACTTAGCTAATTATCATCACATCACAGTTTCCAACACCGGATGAGCCTATAAGCTAATTAATGAGTCCATGCATGTTACTACTTTTAAGTTACTTTGCATTGTGATTATAGTAACATAGTCTATATAAACGTGTATGTTACTAGTCTAAGTTACTCCCTATTGTGACTAGCCTATAGGATGCATGAATGTTTTGGTTGCCAAGCAGCAGGTTGTTCGAAGAATTACAGATTGGATTGGTTGGTTGAAGCGTGCACTTGGCCTCGTGCCGCCTGCGTGTTAATATAGGGGTCAGGGACCCGAACAACTTACAGATGGATTACAACAAACTCTCAACGTGAGAGACAAGAAACAAACTGTATTGGCTTATCTACACCAACACGTTTACAACAGAATACAGAGAGGATTCGAGCCTATCGCTTAACATCCTCCCTCAACCGAAACTCCTCAAGATTGAGGTTGTTCCTAAAGGCTCGAAGCTGTCCAACTTGAAGTGGCTTGGTAAACCCGTCAGCTACTTGATCTCCTGTTGGAATGAACCTTATTTCCAATAACTTCTGTGCAACACGTTCTCTCACAAAGTGGAAGTCAATTTCAATATGCTTAGTTCTAGCATGAAACACGGGATTAGTTGAGAGATAGGTTGCACCCAAATTATCACACCATAAACATGCTGGCTGAGGATGTTCAACACCAAGTTCATCAAGAAGGGTTTCTACCCACATTACCTCAGCAGTTGCATTTGCTAGAGATTTATATTCTGCCTCTGTACTGGATCTTGACACAGTAGCCTGTTTTCTTGCACTCCATGACACCAAGTTAGAGCCAAAGAAAACTGCAAAACCCCCTGTAGACCTTCTATCATCTGGACACCCTGCCCAATCTGCATCTGAGAAGGCTTTTACCAAAGATGATGAAGACTTGCTAAGTTTCAATCCTGTGTCAACACTTCCTTTTAGATACCTTAGTATCCTCTTCACAGCTGTCCAATGTACAGAGGTAGGAGAACGAAGAAACTGACACACTTTATTGACAGCAAAAGAAATGTCATGTCTTGTTAGTGTCAAATACTGCAATGCACCAACAATACTCCTATATCGTGTTGCCTCTTCCATATTTAACAGTTCTCCTTCATGTAAGGAGAGTTTTTCAGTGGTGGAGATTGGTGTACTTGACGGTTTGCATTCCCTCATACTTACACGCCTAAGCACATCCCTTGCATATTTTTCTTGAGTTAACAAAATGCCATTACCAGATTTCTGCACTTCTATACCCAAGAAATAATGAAGATCCCCCAAATCTTTGAGTGCAAAATCATTTCTCAAATCACTAAGAAATGTTGTAGTGGCTTCATTAGAAGAGCTTGCAACAATTATATCATCAACATAAATGAGCATAAAAATAGTAACCTTTCCTTTCCTGTAAAAGAACAGTGAGGTATCTCCTTTAGATGGTTTGAACCCCAATTCTTGCAGTTTTGTACTCAACCTTGAGTACCATGCAGGAGGCGCCTGTTTTAATCCATACAGAGCTTTGTCCAATCTGCATATATGATGTGTCCTGTTAACATCCTCATAGCCAGGTGGTTGCCGCATATATACTTCTTCCTCTAGAACACCATGAAGAAACGCATTCTGAACATCCAACTGACGTAGGCTCCATCCCCTGCATACAGCAATAGACAATACCAATCTGATAGTAGCAGCTTAAACAACTGGACTAAATGTGTCCTCATAATCTATGCCATATCGTTGTTTAAACCCTTTAGCTACTAGTCTTGCCTTGTATCTATCTATGCTACCATCTGCCTTTCTTTTAATTTTGTAAACCCATTTACAATCAATTAGGTTTCTTCCTTCACTAGATGGTACCAAATGCCAAGTCCTATTTTTTATGGGAGCATCAAATTCTATGTCCATAGCATTTTTCCAATTTTTATCACCTATAGCTTCTTGCCAATTTTCAGGTTCACCGGTAGCTGCATAATTTCCATATAATATTGTACCATCTTTCGGAACATAGGGTTTAAAAATACCGCTCTTTGATCTTGTATGTGCCCGAGTGGACTCAGACACGGCAGGGGGCGCAGAAGAGGTTGGCGCAGACGATCCGGATTCGCTGCACCGTGCATGTGCGCCTGAATCACCTGACGGTGCTGTTGTCCCGTGCGGTGCCTCCGCGTCGACAGTGGGCCCCGCGCTTGATGAGGACACGCCTGGTGAACCGTGCGTCTGCCAGGGACCACCTTGATAACCGAGCGCGGAGAACGCGTTTTCGCCCGGGTCCATACCCGACCATGGCGACGCGGCTGCACGTGATTGACGCGGAGAAGATTCGCCCGTGCGCTGCACCGGGCTGCTGTGCGCTGACGCAGATCTCTCGGGATCTGGCGCTGATCTCTCGGGATCGACAGCGCGAGCCTTCTCGTGCTCCACGCCAGGTGTTCTCTGCTGCTGCTGCATAAAATCACCAACCAGCTCCGTTTCTGGGCCATTAAAATCAGAAAAATTATGGGCATCAATCATATGATCATTACTGCTATTTCCCCCATGATCAGATGGTAACAAGAGGATCTCAGACCGAAGACGTGCACCGGCGTTTGGATTCAAAGCATGGAAGGGAAACACATTTTTATCGAATATGACATCCCTAGAACTATAGATGCCCCCACTAGATATATCAAGGCACTTGAATCCCTTATGCAAGGTGCTATAACCAAGAAAAGCGCACCGTTTGGATCTAAACTGAAGTTTATGTGTATTGTATGGTCTAAGATTCGGCCACCGCGGCGCCCATTGCCACCTTGGGTGTAGCTGATGATGACCTCCTCCACCAGATGAACGGCCACCGTCTGTTCCCTGGTTGCCGCCACCACGGCCGTAGTTCCCGTGATTGCCGCGGCCGCCACCACCACGGTAAGCGGCGTTCGCAGAATAGCCGCCGCATCCATGAAGGAGCTCCAAGCACTGCTCGTGACTCAGGAGCTGCGCGTACAATTCTCCAACCGTGACCGGCTCGACACGCGAGCATAGCGCCGACACGATGGAGTTGAAGTCGCCGTCTAGACCGGCGAGGATGTAGGAGAGGATCTCCTCGTCGTCCAGTTTCTTCCCGGCGGCAGCCATCTCGTCCGCCAGGTTGCGAATCTTGGCCACGTACTCGGCAACGGTGGAGTTTCCCTTGGGAGTAGTGGCCAGCGCGATGCGGATGTTCACCGTCTGGGCTCGAGTGCGGGAGGCGTAGATCGCCTCGACTGCATCCCAGAGTTCCGCCGCCCTTACGGAAGCATGTACCTGCGACAGAACCTCACGCGACAGGGTTGTCAGGAGAAAGTGCAGTACTTGTTGGTCTTGAGCTATCCACTGTCCGTACAGCGGATTGGCTTCCTGGACGTCCTTTCCGTCCTTCTTGACGGTGACCTCCGCGGCCGGCACCGCAGCCTTGCTGTCGATGTAGCGGCCAAGTTGTGCCCCGCGTATGGCCGAGAGCACCTGCGCATTCCACAAGATGTGGTTTCCCTTGGCGAGCTTCTCGGTCACCGGATGCGAAAACAGCGATCCGGAGAACGCAGATGGGGCGGAGATGGATGAGCTGGCCATCGTGGATGCGAGGGCGAGCTCTGATACCATGTTCGAAGAATTACAGATTGGATTGGTTGGTTGAAGCGTGCACTTGGCCTCGTGCCGCCTGCGTGTTAATATAGGGGTCAGGGTGTTAAATGATAGGCTTCTTATCTCCTTGTTTGTATTGTTCGAATATGGTAGGATATAAACCATATTTGATCTTTTCTGTTTATAGTTTCCTTGCGTGTCAAGGTTGTAATCTCTGTAACTTGACCAAGGGGTTTTTGCCCTCTATATTAACACGCAAACGAGCCGAGGCCAAGGCATCGTTCCACCAAACGCATCTAGCTATTTTGACATGGTATCAGAGCTTATCCTCCACAACCCATCCATGGCGAGTTCGAGTTCCAACCCTAATCCCACAAGCTCTCTCTTAGGTACCAATGTGACTGAAAGACTCACCAAAGGGAATCATGTCCTTTGGAAGGCCCAAGTGATGTCGGCCATCAGAGGTGCCCAGATGGAGGGGCTCCTCGACACCGAGAAGGTGCTGCCGGCTAAGGAAATCGAGGTGAAGAGGGGGGAGACCCTCGTGAAGGAACCAAATTCGGCATACACGGATTGGATGGCGAGGGATCAGCAGCTCCTTTGCTTCCTCCTGACGACTCTATCCAGGGAAGTGCAGATCCAAGTCGTCTCCAACACCTCGGCGGCCACCATGTGGGCTGCTATCGACAGTATGTTTTCATCGCAGACCCGCGCACGTACGGTAAACATACGTATCGCTCTCGCTAATATGCAGAAGGGGAGCATGAGTATTGCCGAGTATTTTGGCAAGATTAGGTCGCTTGCAGATGATATGGCGGCGGCTGGAAAGAAGCTGGACGAGGAGGATGTGATCTCCTATGTCCTCTCTGGGCTGGACTCCGAGTACAACTCGGTAGTATCAGCCATGTGCGGCAGATCTGAAGCCGTAACCATGGCGGAGCTCTATTCTCAGCTCCTCAGCTTTTAGACTCGCCTTGAACTTCAACAGGGCATGTCGCAGTCCTCGGCTAATGCTGCCATGCGCGGAGGGCGTGGCGGTGGACAGGGCCGTGGCGGGTTCCAAGGGCGCGGTCATGGCGGCCCGGTGCAAGGACGCGGCAACGGAGGTCGTGGCGGCTACGGCAACACCTACTCCAACAACTACTCCGGCAACTACACCGGGGGGAACAACTACAACAAAAACCCGCACGGCAACAACAACAACGGTGGCTACTATCGTGGTAATGGTGGCAATAATGGAAACGGCACCAAACCACGGTGCCAACTATGTGGCAAGATAGGTCACATGGTGCTCAAGTGCTGGGAGCGGTTCAACCCCGACTTCACCGGCCCCCAGGAGAAAAGTGCTGGTTCGGCAACGACCTCTCATGGTGCTGATTCCAACCCGTGGATAGTTGATTCGGGTGCCACCGATCACATCACGGGAGATCTTCAGAAGCTAATGATCTGTGACAAGTATCACGGCAATGATCAAGTCCACACCGCTGGAGGGACAGGTATGGATATTAGCCATGTTGGTCACTCTATTGTTAGTACCCCTGATCGTAATCTTCATCTCAATAACATCCTCTATGTGCCTCAAGCAAGCAAAATTCTTTTATCTGCTCATCGTCTTGCTCATGATAATAATGCCTATGTTGAAATTCACCCAAATTTTTTCTTTATCAAGGATCAAGCAACGAAGAGAACTCTTCTTCAAGGCAGATGTAGACGTGGTCTATATCCTCTTTCGTCCAGAATGTCAACCCCAGCCAAGCATGTCCTCAGTGTCGTCAAACCATCTTCGGAGAGATGGCACTCTCGTCTAGGTCATCCATCTTCAGTCATCGTTCAAAGAGTTATTAGCCAAAATAAATTACCTTGTTCTAGTGAGTTGAATAAGGATTCAGTTTGTGATGCTTGTCAAAAAGGGAAGAGTCACCAACTTCCCTATCCCAAGTCTTTTAGTACTTCTAGTGCTCCTTTAGAGCTAGTCTTTTCAGATGTTTGGGGTCCTGCTATTGAGTCTGTTGGACGAAAGAAATATTATGTTAGTTTTATCGATGATTTCAGTAAATTTACTTGGGTATATCTTCTCAAGAATAAATCTGATGTGTTCCAACAATTCCATGAGTTTCAGAATCTTGTTGAACGTCAGTTTGACAAGAAGATCATTGCTATGCAAACAGATTGGGGAGGAGAGTATGAAAAATTAAACTCCTTCTTTAATCAAGTTGGTATTTCTCATCATGTTTCTTGTCCTTATGCTCATCAGCAAAATGGGTCGGCCGAGAGAAAGCATCGTCACATTGTAGAAGTAGGGTTATCTCTTTTAGCCCAAGCATGCATGCCTCTAAAATATTGGGATGAGGCTTTTATTTCAGCCACATATCTTATTAATCGAACACCTAGTCGTGTCATTGATTTTGAAACTCCTCTTGATCGTCTTTATCATGAAAAACCAGATTATGAGTCTCTTAGGATATTCGGATGCGCGTGTTGGCCGAACCTCCGTTCCTATAACTCTCGAAAATTGGAGTTTCGATCAAAGCAATGTGCTTTCCTTGGCTATAGTATCCTCCATAAAGGGTTCAAGTGCTTGGATATACCAACCGGCCGTATCTACATCTCTAGGGATGTCGTTTTCGATGAAAAGTTTTTCCGTTTTCCACTCTAAATCCCAATGCCGGGGCCCGTCTTAGAGCCGAAATTCTTTTGCTCCCATCGACTCTTTTGAACCCATCTGATCAAGGGGGACAACACAATGATGATCATCTGGTTAAACGATAGGCTTCTTATCTCCGTGTTTGTATTGTTCGAATATGGTAGGATATAAACCATATTTGATCTTTTCTGTTTATAGTTTCCTTGCGTGTCAAGGTTGTAATCTCTGTAACTTGACCAAGGGGTTTTTGCCCTCTATATTAACACGCAAATGAGCCGAGGCCAAGGCATCGTTCCACCAAACGCATCTAGCTATTTTGACACAGGGACCCGAACAACTTACAGATGGATTATAACAAACTCTCAACGTAAGAGACAAGAAACAAACCGTATTGGCTTATCTACACCAACACGTTTACAACAGAATACAGAGAGGATTCGAGCCTATCGCTTAACACAGGTGTCGTTTAGACCGCGAGCAGCAAGTACGAGGCTGTCGCCAAAATCAAAAAAAAAAGTACGAGGCTGTCACCGACGCTGTTGCCGATCAACGACCAGCTTTTAAGTACTGAAGAAAAAAGAAACTTGTGATGGCGGGCACACGGCCGGAGCTACCACAAGACATCTTGATGGTTGTGTTTGCCAGCTTTGAGATCCCTGACCTCGTACGAGCTGGCGCCGTATGCACCTCATGGCGCTCCGCCTACACCGCCCCCAGCAAGCACGAGCAGCCCCAGACGCCGTGCCTGCTCTACACCTCTGCATCTGCCGGGGAAAACGTCGCGTGCCTCTACAGCCTAGTGGAGAAGAGGGTCTACAGGCTGAATCTCCCGGAGCCGCCGATCCGCAGCCGGTAGATTATTGGCTCCTCCCTCGGCTTGCTGGTCACCATCGACGAGCGTGCCGAGATGCACCTCGTCAATCCTATCACGGGCCAACAGACTACTCTACATTCGGTGCTCACCTTCGACCACGTGCATCCTTATGATTATGATGAATCCACGAGGCTTCGACTTCTCGGCCGGCCACAGGTCTTTGATCCTGCTAGCCTGCGGGATCTCTTCCACCGTAAGGCCCTCGTGTTCTCGGATGCATCCACAGTAGCTGGAGGGTGGTGCTCATCCACGGCCCGTATAATCAGCTATCCTTTGCCAGAGAAGGAGATGCTAAGTGGACCTTGCTGACTGGTCAGCACACTTGCTACAAGGACTGCACCTACAAGGATGGATGGATTACTGTATGCGGTGACTAATAAGGCACAGGTCCATGCCTACCCTCTTACTGGGCCTGCTTTTACAATGAACGTTATTAAGGGGGAGAAAGAAGGTTTGCACATGGATGGCATATACATTCTTCAACCTCCATGGGGTGGTCTGCTGGTTGTCTGGAGATCAAGATTTTATGAAACACGCGTGATGAATACCACGGCAATTAAATTGCACCAGGTTGATGCTGCCACGGGGAGGCTTGAAGAGATTGACTCCTTGGATGGCCATGCGCTGTTTCTTGGGCATAACCAAGCAGTATGTCTCAGCACCAAAGAATATCCTGCTCTCAAGGGAAATCACGCCTACCTTACTGACGATTATGATTGGATAACGCGTAGTAAGAATGACCCTCGAGATATAGGCGTACTTGACTTGGCTAGTAATACCAGCAAGGAAGACCTTGTGTCTCCTCAGCTTTGGTCCAACTGGCCTGCTCCCGTCTGGATCACGCCCAATCTTACAATGATGAAACCAACATTGCATAAGTAGGTTGGATTCAGGTGGCATCCACAGACTGGTGATTCAGGAATCAGGAGGTAGTATATGTGCTGTCATGTCATGCTTTGAAAAAATAGTCGTTTTTTTTATCAAGTATTCAAGTTTTCGTATGACTTTTTATTATGCCTGGTACCTCGGAATTTTATCATGTCTCGTGGCTGATGTGTATGCACGGTTGTGTTTTTTTTACGGCTTGTGAGAGTAGTCAGAGAAATAAGAACTTTGTTATGCATGTGCGGTGATCTTCATTTATGCATGTCTGGTCATGCTATGTACGGCTACCTATTCTATTTGTGGTGTTCGGCTAGCTGTACTACTTTTGCGCTTCTGATTTCTTTGTGTTCTCTACACTCCGTCAAAAGTTTGGTCCGGTCTAAAATCATGGTTGATCCTTGGACAAACCGCTTCCACCCAGAGGTTCACTAATTTGACGGTTAGAAACCAGTGGCGGATCTCGGGGTATGCCAGGTATGCCCAGGTCATCCGGCTTCTACCTATGGTCTATGTCGCAGATAACATAGCCGATCAGTTTTAGTTCTCGCCGATCCGTCTGTCACGAGCAGGCACGCAGATGGGGACGTGCGGCCATGCATGCATCGTTAATACTCACGGCCCATGTGCATGTGCAGGTGATGTAGCTAACCAGGTTACGGGCCAAAGCAAGTATATGTACGGTTGAGTAGTTGGCCCACTTAATTACATAGATAATTAATGGGCTATTTATCGAATTGCCCAAAACGGTACACTACTACGCAGTTTTACCTCTAGGGTCGAATGGTGCTCAGTTTTGTCCCTACTTCATGCGCAACTACTATGGAGAGGCCGGAACGGTAAGTTTGCAGTCGAATCCGTTTCGCGAAGTGGGTACGAGGAGTCAGACTCCGTTTCGTGAAGTGGGCCCGGGTGGGACTGCCAAGTTCGTCGAAACGGTCCGGAACTTACAGGTGGGACCGCGCAGTTAGTTGATTATGCTGAATAGTCCACACCCGAGCTTCCCGCCATCACCGTCGTGCGCTCCTGCCCGATTTAGTTGACCCGCCGTCGTGCGCTGCCGCTCTCGCCGCCGCCACCGCCGCACCACCCCCTACTGCGCCACGAGCACCTGCGGTACCACCACCACCACCACCGCTGCGTTCGGCTTGGGGGGGAAGGCGGGGCAGCCCATGCGGGCCAGAGCTGTCAGCGACGCGTGGGAAAACCGCGGGCCCCCGCGTCGGTCAAAGTCTGCCGGAGTAACGGCACGCGCGACGCAGTAAATGCCCCGCCAGGGTTACAAAAGGCCACTCGCCGCTCGCCGCTCTCCCCATTCTCGCCGTTCATCTCCTCGCCCTCACCGCACTCACTCTCATTGCCCTCGCCGCACTTCATCTAGACACCCCGAGACGATGCCTCGCCGGCTCCGTGCCTGCCGCAACTCGCCGGTGTACAGCCGACCCACGGCCGCGACGCGGGGTCAAAGTGACGGCGATAGCGACAACGAGTTCCACTACGAGGAGAACGAGCAGCCGGCGCAGGAGGAGGCGGCCTCCGAGCAGCAGCCGCCGCAGGAGGAGGCGGCGCCCGAGCAGCAGCCGCCGCAGGAGGACGCGGCGCCCGGTGTCGAAGAGTCATATCAACAAATCCCTCGGATGAGCCGGTAGGGTTTCGAGTAGAGGAACGATGTACGCGCTGGTGATCTCGATGGCTAACAAGGAGGCAAGATTTACCCAGGTTCGGGGCCCTCGTAGAGGTAAAACCCTTACTCCTGCTTGTATGATCTGTATTATGACGAGATAATCGAGATGTTACAATGGCGATGCTATGGTGAGGCGTACGGGGTATCCCGTGTATTGCCTAGTCTAGTTGTGGCTTGTATCTTCCTCTCTCTAGATTGGATCCCAGATTGGATGTCTTTTCTCTTCTCCCTCACGGCTTTATATATGCAGCCAGGAGGGGATTACATGGGTCCTAGTAGACTACATATAGGAGTTCTTGTCTTGACCCGCAAGTCTTGCGGGTGGGCTTCTGTTGGGCCTTCTAGAACCGTAAGGTGGCACCTGTCTTTGGGCCTCGGTCTTGAGCCTTGGACCGGGTAGGATCACCCGATAGGGCCAGGAATCATCCCCACGACAGTAGCCCCTGAGTGTTTAGTCGACTGAGAATCCGTCGGGTGGGCACTCAGAGTCCGTTCTTGATTTCTTCGATTTGGTTATCGTCTGGTTTTGAGGGTGTATACCCTGTGCGCTATGCGCTTCTGTACTCGAGCATCGAGTGGTAAATGTGCCTTGTGTTGGCTGTTTTCGCAGAAGGATGCGGCTCAGTCGCTTGGCTCTCCCGAAAGATCAGGACCAATTAATTGCATCTAGGGCAAAAACAGTTCTGGCCTACACAAATTCGAGACCTTCGACTCGAATCCGGCAAGGTGATCGTTGCGACTGGGCCGTTGAGGTCTTACCGAGTCGAACTTAACCTAAAGGGGTACCAGGCGTGTCCGCTAGGATTTTTCTTCGTGTTGTTGACACGGAAAGTTTACCGGAGGACGCAGCTTGAGTGCGATTCCAGGCCCAAAAGTGAGATCCTTCGGTCTTATCTTCCTACTCGAAAGAATACGGCATCCAGATGTGCCTAGTCGGCCGAACGATCCAGGATAATGATGTGTAAATACATCGTGTGGTAGAGTTGCGGGAGCCGCATACTCGTGATTTTACCTTGGTCGTGTTCTTGCGATTCTTCGGGTGAAGAGATCTTCCTTCTTAATATTGTGCACCCATTTTTTTTCGCATGACGTAATTACGCGGTGGAAATGTACTCGACACGGCGGATAGAGTCGACGCGGTGGAGGTGTACTCAACACGGCGGATAGAGTCTACGCGGTGGAGGTGTACTCAACACGGCGGAGGGAGTCGACGCGGTGGAGATGTACTCGACACGGTAGACAGAGTCGACGCGGTGGAGGTGTACTCGACACGGCGGACGGAGTCGACGAGAAAGTCGTGTAGTCGACGAGGCGGATAGCGTCGACGCGGTGGAGGTGTACTCGACACGGCGGATAGAGTCGACGCGGTGGAGGTGTACTCAACACGGCGGATAGAGTCTACGCGGTGGAGGTGTACTCAACACGGCGGAGGGAGTCGACGCGGTGGAGATGTACTCGACACGGCGGACAGAGTTGACGCGGTGGAGGTGTACTCGGCACGGCGGACGGAGTTGACGAGGAAGTCGTGTAGTCGACGAGGCGGATGGCGTCGACGCGGTGGAGGTGTACTCGACACGGCGGACGGAGTCGACGAGGAACTCGTGTAGTCGACTAGGCGGATGGCGTCGACGCGGTGGAGATGTACTCGACACGGCGGACGGATTCGACGAGGAAGTCGTGTAGTTTACGCGGACGTGGCAGAGTGGCACGACGACGTGGAAGTCGTGTAGTTGGCGCGGACGCCCAGCCACCTAGTCCACACAAGAAGATGGTCCCGAAAAATCTTCAAGATGTTCTGATTTCGCGAATTGGCCCGCGTTGTCATATGCGTCTCGTCGAGACGGACACATTTGATGTTTTGCTTTTCTTCATCCGAGTTAATACGCGGTTTGTACGACCATAATAAGGACCTAGACGAAGAAATCTGACAGAGCTCCTCATATACGCGGCCGGCGTGTTAGATGATTCCGACGCGGTAGTACGTCGAGTGAGCGTGTAGCGCTCGTCGGTTGCACGACCAGCACTCTCACGATGGGAGTAGCCCCCGAGTCTATGTGCGATTATTTGTAATCGGGATTAGACTCAAAGATCTTCCAACGTTGCTTCTACGATTTATCGGGTGCACGGCAGTGCTCCCGATGGGAGTAGCCCCCGAGGCTATGCTCGACTCGCAGAAAGATTTACGTGCTGGTAGTCTCGACGTACGCGCTGGCAGAGTCGGGCATAGGCTCAAGTTGTTCTGAAGCTAACCCCTTGTGCTTGTCTTCTGTTGGCTCGCGGAGGAGGACATGCGTCGAGTCCCGGAGGAGGGTATGTGTCGACTCCGAGCGGAGGATGCGTCGACGTTGTGGTTCCTGCGTTGCAGTTGCAGTCATATAATCGGATGTGGTTAAATAATGTAGCAGTAGTGTTGTGTATAGCAAAATATACGGAACAAATTATTGCTCGGGTTAATGTTGGTTGTGAACCAACAATCTATCGACTCGCAGAGTCGAGTATGGCCTGTTGGTAGGCAATGATTTGACCCTACGCGACACTTTTGCATCATACGATGTGCCCTTTCGTTAGCCTGATAGCCATTGTCTATGCTCCTTGCCGACCTGTCAGTTGCTGCTCCAAACCGGGTCGGAGTCAAGGGTCGACGTCAGGCGATATCAGCTACTCGGGTTGTAGCGTGTAAATGCGGTAGCGTAACGCGCAACATGACGGGTCTCGAGTATTCATTTAGTTTAAGGGGTGCAGCCCCCGAGTGTCAGGTGTATTCACAACAGATTATAGACATGAAAAAGTAAATTTGTCGACTTGTATGAGAGAAACTTATCTTTGTATGACATTGTCGTGGTCGACGAGGCGGTGCTGAGTGATATTGCCGGAATCGATGAACCGGAATCGTGTGTCGAGTGCGGCTGTTTCGCGCCTCAGCCGACAAGTGTCGAGTGCGGCTGCGGCAAATTCTCGAGTGCGTCTACTTTGCAGCATAGCCCCCGAGTGTGGCTGCGGTGAAGGACAGCCCCCGAGACGCTTAGTTGAGAGAATTCGATGTAGCGGAGTTGTGCGGCGGAGTCGCGATGTTTCCCAGAAGGACCCGACGAGGCGGACTGGGTCGACGAGCTGGAGTCGCGATATTTGTCCGAAGGACTCGACGCGGCGGACCAGGTCGGCGCGGCGGAGTCGTGATGTTTGCCCGAAGGACTTCGATGCGGCGAACCGAGTCGTCGCGGCGGAGTCGCGATGTTTACCCGAAGGACTCGACGCGGCGGACCTAGTCGACACGGCGGAGTCGCGATGTTTGCCCGAAGGACTCGACGCGACGGACCGAGTCGACGTGGAGGAGTCGCGATGTTCATCCGAAGGACTCGACGCGGCGGACCGAGTCGACACGGCGGAATCGCGATGTCCGTCCGAAGGACTCGACGCGGCGGACCGAGTCGACGCGTCGGAATCGCGATATTCGACCGAAGGACTCGACGCGGCGGATCGAGTCGACGCGGCGGAATTGCGATGTTCGACCGAAGGACTCGACGCGGCGGACCGAGTCGACACGGCGGAGTCGCGATACTTCCGAAGGATTCGACGCGGCGGAGTCGCGATGCTTCCGAAGGATTCGACGCAGCGGACCGAGTCGACGCGCCGGAGTCACGATGTTTGTTGTGTGTACACGGAGAGCAATGTTGATGTCGACCCCCGGGCACTAGTATGGCGAGTCGCCATGTTTTGTTGACGTTTCGTGGTTTTTGTGTCGACTCGCAAATTGCCGAAATAGGATCCGGATCCGCGATTTGAATTCACGAACTCGCAGAGATCTAAAAACATGTCTCGGTGCGCGAGCCTCTGACGGAGATCTAACCGTTGGAATTGGTTCAAAAAAGACGTAGTGGTGCGGGATTGTATTCCG
Source organism: Alopecurus myosuroides (assembly GCA_028641055.1). Lineage (NCBI taxonomy): Eukaryota > Viridiplantae > Streptophyta > Magnoliopsida > Poales > Poaceae > Alopecurus > Alopecurus myosuroides. Next base: position 26,561,166 of record CM054063.1, read on the forward strand.
CAGCTGTTCAACGGTGTGATCTTCGAATTGATGTCCTAGTCGACTGTGAGAATTGTTTTCCCAAAGTCGCGCGGAGTTCCGTCAGATTCTGACAGGGCTGCAGTGTTCGGGTCATCCACGGAGATCTAACCGTCGGAATTCGCCGATTCTTTTTGGGGCTGGTATGTAATTTGATTTCGCATCTTTCCACCGACGGAATTTTCCAGATGAGTTTCGAGCCGCCGTTGATGGCGTCCGCAATATGTACGTTGCTGTTGTCCTGCAGCCTGCGCGTGAAGAACGGTGTCGATGTAGATGATGAAGGCCGTGCGTGATGCCGGGGAGTGCTCGATGAAGTTGAAGGAGTCGAAGTAGATCGAATCCATGGGTTCGAGGACCCAAAGCTTGATGTAGAAGAGGCCGGCGAGACCGTAGATCCAGCGCGTGTCATTCCCACAGACGGCGCCAATTGTCGAAGAGTCGTATCAACAAATCCCTCGGATGAGCCGGTAGGGTTTCGAGTAGAGGAACGGTGTACGCGCTGGTGATCTCGACGGCTAACAAGAAGGCAAGATTTACCCAGGTTCGGGGCCCTTGTAGAGGTAAAACCCTTACTTCTGCTTGTATGATCTGTATTATTACGAGATAATCGAGATGTTACAATGGCGATGCTATGGTGAGGCGTACGGGCTATCCCGTATATTGCCTAGTCTAGTTGTGGCTTGTATCTTCCTCTCTCTAAATTGGATCCCAGATTGGATGTCTTTTCTCTCCTCCCTCACGGCTTTATATATGCAGCCAGGAGGGGGTTACATGGGTCCTAGTAGACTACGTATAGGAGTTCTTGTCTTGACCCGCAAGTCTTGCGGGTGGGCTTCTGTTGGGCCTTCTAGAACCGTAAGGTGGCACCTATCTCTGGGCCTCGGTCTTGAGCCTTCGACCGGGTAGGCTCACCCGATAGGGAATCATCCCCACGACAGCCGGCGCAGGAGGAGGCGCAGCGCTGGAGGAGGCACATGAGGAGGCAGCCAATCTGGCCCGAGCAGCACGCGGCGTTCTACTCGTTCCAAACAGAAGGCGCGCGCTTGGCTCGAGGAGGCGGCGGCAGCGGCCGAGGCTGCCGCTATTCGTGCATCCCTGGAGACCCACCAGAGGGAGGAGGAGGAGCGCCAGGTCTACCGGAAGCTCACCGCAACCGCGGCGTCGGATGAGCAGAAGGCGCTCGTTGCGCTGTACGAGAGCGACCGGCGCAAGATTGCCCTGCAGAGCGAGAGGCGGAACCGCCGCCATCCCTCCGAGCAGGCGCAGCTGCACCGGCTGCGGATGCAAGGCAGAGCGGAGCAGCGCTGGCTCGCTACGATGGCGAACCCATCGCCCTTCGCCAAGAACGACCAAGAGGGTGGGCCCTCCAACATGCCGGCCTACGACGACTGCGAGGAGGACGACAAGGAAGAGGACGACGTCTAGGAGGAAGGCGATGACCAGGCCGGGTGATCGCCGCGAGCCTCGGCCTGGCGTAGTTTTTTTAAGTTTTTTCAATGTTTTTAGTTAAATTATGTCGTCTTTCAATAAAAATATCGTCGAATCTATGAATTTGCGTCTTTTTCAACGAGTTCGCCGTTTTTTAATTAATTTAGAGTATTTTTGAATAAAATCACAAGCCAGAATGTAGATTATAAGCGAACAGAAGGAGTAGTTTGGATGATGTTTGAATAATGTTGGATGATGTTGAACCAAGACATTCCAAAAATTTAGGCAAATGTGCTTCAAATGAGGTCTGAAGCTAGGGTAGACACATCATGAAAAATTCGACCTTGTCAAAATTATCCATATAAATTTGATGAGCAACTATATCACATATAACAACATTGTGTGTTGGATTCATGTCATTTTGTTTTTGTTGAATTATTTATGCTCATTTGAAACCATCGCTCTATTCTCATGAGGAATGTGCTTCAAATGAGGTCTGAAGCTAGGGTAGACACCCGAGTTTGAAATTTCATGAAAAATTTGACTTTGTCAAAATTATCCAAATAAATTTGAGGAGCAACTATATCACATATAACAACATTGTGCGTTGGATTCATGTCATTTTGTTTTTTTTTATTATTTATGCCCATTTGAAACCATCGCTATATTCTCATGAGAAATGTGATTCAAATGAGGTCTGAAGCAAGGGTAGACACCCCCGTTTGAAATTTCATGAAAAATTCAACCTTGCCAAAATTATCCAAAAAATTTCGAGGAGCAACTATATCAGATATAACAACATTGTGCGTTGGATTCATGTCATCTTGATTTTTTTTTGAATTATTTATGCTCATTTGAAATCATCGCTCTATTCTCATGAGAAATGTGCTTCAAATGAGGCCTGAAGCTAGGGTAAATACCCCCGTTTGAAATTTCATGAAAAATTCGACCTTGTCAAAATTATCCGATCCAAATCAATTTGAGGAGCAACTATATCACATATAACAACACCGTGCGTTAGATTCATGTCATTTTGATTTTTTTTGAATTATTTATGCTCATTTGAAACCATCGCTCTATTCTCGTGAGAAATGTGCTTCAAATGAGGTCCGAAGCTAGGGTAAATACCCCCATTTGTGCTTCAACATTTTTTGGCAGCTTGTCTAAATCAACCAAATAAATTTCCTCGACATCTATTCTACATATATAGTGTAAATCTGAAGTTTCATTATGTTTTGAATAATTTTTCTATTTTTTTATTTTTTATTTAAATAACATGGTTTAATAGAAAAATCATATGTAAAACTGATAAAAATCATCGCTGTAGTAAATCTGAAGTTTCATTATGTTTTGAATAATTCTTCTATTTTTTATATTTTTATTTAAATAACATGGTTTAATACTTAATAGAAAAGAAATCATATGTAGAACAGATAGAAACCATCGATCCCTGTGGCCAACGCACCAACCAATCCGAACGCAGAACGAGCGTCTCGCGGATCGCTGTGGCTGCGAGCGCATCCGTCCGATGCACGATTCCTTCTAAAAGGCGTCGATCCAACAACCCAGGCCGAATCTCTAGGTGTCCTTCTAGAAGCTTTTCGGTTGGTCAAACAGAGGGTTGACCAAGCTTGAAATGAGCATACATAATTAAAAAAAATGAAAAAATATAAAGCCGACGCACATAGTAGTGTTATGTCATATAGTAACGAGAAAAAAATATAAACCTGTCTTATAAAGAACGGAATGAAAAAGCCTTGTCTAATATGTGATATCTTGAATAAACTAGTAGAGAGTTCAAGAAAATGAGATGAGTTTCAAACCTTTGGAGATGAAATAAGGTCAAAATCTCACCAAAGCTTCATTTTGGTGTGACTAAGAAAGATCCAAAGTTATTTTTTCATTTTGATATTTTAAACTTGTTTTATTTATGATTTTCGATTGAAATCATTATTATTCAAAAGAAAAATAATAATACGAATATTCATCCAATAAATTTTCAGGCTTCGGAATTACATTATATAGGTCGAATACAAGTCTAGGAAAAATATAAATAGGATTTATAAACATTAGAACGAAAGCCTTCATTAAAATGTGATTCCTCGAATACACTAGTAGAGATTTCAAAGAATATGAGCTGGAAACATTGTGAATCTTCCGAAGAAGTGGGTTCTACCTTTTTGTTTGTGTTCCTATGGGCTATCCTAGCACAACCAAGAAAATAGTTCCACATTTCTACCCTCTTTCGACGCCGTTACCGCGTGTTTCCGTAAAAGTCCGGTATTTCTCCAGCGAGTAGGGTTTCACCGGGAGGGGGGCTACGGAGCGTCTGGATCCCAACACAAGCTAGGGGTGCCATAACATGTTAGTATAGGTGTGTTGTGTGCTTTGTATGTCAAAGATTGCTCTCCGGTGTGTGACCCGCTTCACCGGCACTAACTTCTCTCTCGTGAGCACTTATAGGGTGAAACTCCTGTATCGGACCAAACATCGTGAATCTTCCGAAGAGGTGGGTTCCACATTTTTGTTTTGTGTCCCTATGGGCTACCTAGCACAACCAAGCAAATAATTCGACATTGCTACCCCCTTTCGACGTGGTTACCGCGTGTTTCCGTATAAGTGAGGTATTTCTCCAGCGAGTCTAGGGTTTCACCGGGAGAGGGGCTACGGAGCGTCTAGATCCCAACACAAGCTAGGGGGTGCCGTACCATGTTAGTATAGGTGTGTTGTGTGCTTTGGATGTCAAAGATTGCTCTCCGGGGTGTGACCCGCTTCACCGGCATCCACTTCTCTCTCGTGAGCGCTTATATGGTGAAACTCCTGTATCGGACCAAACATTGTGAATCTTCCGAAGAGCTGGGTTCTAACTTTTTGTTTTGTGTTCCTATGGGATATCCTAGAACAACCAAGCAAATAGTTCCACATTGCTACCCCCTTTCGACGCAGTTACCACGTGTTTCCGTATAAGTCCGGTATTTCTCCAGCGGGTCTAGGGTTTCACCTAGAGGGGGGCTACGGAGCGTCTGGATCCCAACACAAGCTAGGGGTGCCATACCATGTTATTATAGGTGTGTTGTGTGCTTTGGATATCAAAGATTGCTCTCCGGGGTGTGACCCGATTCACCGGCATCCACTTCTCTCTCGTGAGCGCTTATAGGGTGAAACTCATGTATCGGACCAAACATCGTGAATCTTCCGAAGAGGTGGGTTCTACCTTTTTGTTTTGTGTTCCTATGGGATATCCTAGGACAACCAAGAAAATAGTTCCACATTGCTACCCCCTTTCGACGCAGTTACCACGTGTTTCAGTATAAGTCTGGTATTTCTCCAGCGGGTCTAGGGTTTCACCGGGAGAGGGGCTACGGAGCGTCTATATCCCAACACAAGCTAGGGGGTGCCATACCATTTTATTATAGGTGTTTTGTGTGCTTTGGATGTCAAAGATTGCTCTCCGGGGTGTGACCTGCTTCACCGGCATCCACTTCTCTCTCGTGAGCGCTTATAGGGTGAAACTCATGTATCGGACGAAACATCGTGAACTTCCAAAGAGGTGGGTTCTACCTTTTTGTTTGGGCTATCCTAGCACAACCAAGCACATAGTTCCACATTGCTACCCCCTTTCGACGCGCTCGTCTCAGCGCCTGCAGGCTGTTGCCGCCGTAGTTTGCATGCATGGACTCGATCTGCAGCGTTCCTTACGACTAAACGATCGAAAATGACGCGGTGCATGGACTGGGTGTTTTGTCTCAATGTAACTGCATGCAACAACGGACACGGTCTAGTGGGGCCCCGTTCACCAGCCCGGTGCACGTACGCCTCGTTTTTTCAGAGTAAACAATGTGGCAGAAGAAGAAAAGAGTAAATGCCGCGTCGCATTTGCAGTAGCCCTGCACGCCTCGTTTCAGAAACACGAGTCGCGTCGCATTTGCAGCGACGCAGCCCTCCACACCTCGTTTTCAAAAGATAAGCATCAATGCATATGCAGCGAGGCAGGATTTGGCGTGAGACTTTGGACTTTCTTCTCTTCACCTCTTTAATACACGCATGTAACGTCGAATCACTTTGACTGCCTAATGCACACGCTCGTACTCCGTATCACTAGTTGTCCTACGCCTACGCCTACGCCTGTTCTACACCGCTTTGACCATGCATCGGCTCTTCTACACTACATCCAATGTTTTCACAGAGTTCGCTTCATCTACCCCAATTAGTTCACGTCTCATCATGTCTTTAAATAGCTCGTTTCACTCGTCCTCCATCTTCTCATCCCTCTCCATCCCCTTTGCCTTCTCTCCCTTCAAACCCCGAACAATGTCTTCCTACTCTCTTCCTTCAAGCCCGGAGTCGGTCTCCGACGAGGACAACCACCCCAAGGCTTGGCCTTGGTACGAGGCCGAGTGGCCGCAGGAGGAGTTGGACGTCCTGCCCATCGAGTTTCCCGGCGACTCTCCCAAATGGGAGCGATCGCCGACGCCTCCCTTCGTCCACCGCCCCCAAGACATTGGACATCTCCCCCAAGACGAACCGCCGCCTCATGAAACTGGAGCGGCTGGAGAAGAAGGAGTTGAAGGCGGAGGAGAAGAAGGAGGCGAAGGAGGAGGCGAAGGCTTTCCGGGCCAGCATCAAGCGGTCCATTGAGAGGGAGGAGGAGAGGATGCGGGCGGAGAAGCGCCACGCCCAGATCAAGCAGGAGATGGAGATTCGGGCGGCGGAGTGGAGGAAGTAGGGCGGCGCCGGAGGGCGGGAAGGGCTCCCGCATGCAGAGCGGGAGCAGTTAGGGCTAGGCCTTTTTTCAAAAATTAAATGTAATGTCCCTCGGGCCCCACTGAATATATGTAAAGTGGGGCCAGTTATCCTTTCTAATTATGTTTAATTATATATAAAGTTATGTTTACTTATATTTTTGCAAATGTACCCACTGTTTAGAAGTTTTATCCTTTCTAATTATCGCTTTAAAATCTGCACATTGTAAACAAAATTTATATATAAGAGATGTGATGCATTATGTTTTCTAAAATAATATAAAAATTTTAGTTGATCATAGTATATATTTGTCCAAATGTTTAAATTATTTTTGTCAAAAAATTTAAATTATATTTGTCCAAATGTTTAAATTATATTTATCCAAATGTTTAAATTATTTTTGTCGAAATTTTTAAATTATATTTGTCCAAATGTTTAAATTATATTTATCCAATGTTTAAATTATTTTGTCAACTGTTTGTCCCGTGTTAGTATATATTGGGCCTCATTTAACATTGGGCCGCAAGCAATGGTCAACAGCTGGGGCCCACATGCAGCGCCAGCCGTAAACAGTTGGGGCACACAAGCCGCGCCAACGCTCAACAGCTGGGACCCGCAGGCCGCGCCAACGGTTCTATGATGGGTCCCACAGGTCAGCATCCTAACGGGGGCAGAAAGTTACGGTGGAAACAGCGAAACGAGTCCTTGCGGACAGACTAGGGGCAAAACTGAGATCGATTCGGCGCTAGGGGTAAAACTGAGGTCGTGGCACTACCAGATTCCGTAATATTTCTGTGGGCTACAAACCGACAGGAAAATGGTGAAACCCGACAGGGAAATGTTTTCATGTCGGTCGACCGTCAGGGAAAACTGACGGGGATAAGTCGACAGGGATATTACGCTTTGCCTGTCGGTTGCCCGACAACAACTATTTTCCTGACGGTAAGGTCTGACGGTGGTCGACAGGAAAAATATGTTTTCGTCAGGTTTGAACTTGCCAGGTTTAAATGTCATCGCTGTCAGGGAAAACCTGAATATTTCTGTGTGGGATTTTTTAAGATAGGTAATGGTCTATCGACCCGGTTTTGGGAAGATATTTTGTTAGATAAAATTTCTTTGGTTGATCAGTACCCCGGTCTATATAATATTGTGAGAAATAAAAATGTGTTAGTGGCTGATGTGTTGTCACATAATCCTCTAAACATTGAGTTTCGAAGGAATTTGGTCAGGGAGAGATGGGATGCGTGGCTTCGTTTAGTGCGTAGAATAATGGGAATTCATCTGAACAAGGTTGATGATGACTTTGTTTGGGGTCTTACTGTTTCGGGTGTATTCTGTGTTAAGTCTATGTATTCAGATTTTATGCATGGTCATAATCCTTTTCTACATAAATACCTTTGGAAATTGAAAGTTCCTTTGAAAATCAAAGTTTTTATGTGGTTCTTGCAACGCAATGTGATTTTAACCAAGGACAATATTCTTAAGAGAAGATAGGTTGGATCTAAAAAATGTGTATTTTGTGATAGTGATGAGTCTGTTGATCATTTGTTTGTTCAATGTAATTTTGCTAAACATATTTGGAGGTTGCTTCACTTCACGTTTAGCATAGCCCAACCAAGGAGTATTGGCCATATGTTTGGTAACTGGCTGCAAGGAGTAGATAACAAAACTAAAGCACATATTCAAATTGGAACCTGTGCTTTTGTGTGGGCTATTTAGAATTGTAAGAATGATATTGTTTTTAACAAATTGAGAGGTGATCATTTTTTGCAGGTAATTCATCAGGCCACATACTGGATTCACATGTGGTCCTTCCTTCTGCCATTGGAGCAGCGGGCTCTTATGGATTCTAGATGTACTTGCTTGATGGCGGTCGTTCGGGCTATTTACAACCAGGGTGGTTGGCTGCATACTAATAGGATTCAATGAGTTGTGTTTCAGTGATGCAATAGTTCCTATGGTTGATCTTAGTATCTATTTTGGATGATGTGTGATATAAAAAGAATCAGTTGTGTGCATCCTCGCGATGCAAAGGCTGGGGCTACGCTCCCATTTAAAAAAAAGTTGTCATAGATGGACGGCGCAATATCAAAGGGTCGCGGGCTTTGGAATTGAGCGGAGTTCCAGAATTTGGCCTTTTCGCCAAATCCATGTTGTAACAACAGCAAAAATGCATTTGTTCATGGCACAATATTTGGGCTCCAAACGGAGCTCCAAAATTTGCCATTCTTGCAACCACTACCTATACGGGCATTCGACAAAACAAAAGCAGCGACCATCATCAATTATTGATGACCTCGATGCATTAGCGGAAATCCTGCCTCTATCTGTGCAAGAGATTGAATTGAAAAATCAATCAAATGCCGAGATTGCGGGATTATTGCGCGAGGAGGAGCTTAAATGGTATCAATGATCGAAAGCACATTTTATTCTGGTAGGGGACTCAAATAGGATATATTTCCACAGTGTTGCCAATAGTAGACACATGGAGAAACGTATTTTTCCCTGGTACAAGATGAGGGTACGATCGAAGGCCATGAGAAACTAAAGTCTACAGTGGTTGATTGTGTGATTCCTCCTTCTCAAACTGTTTTTATGTCAGGTCGTAACATCCTTGATGAGGTGGTTACCCTTCATGACGCGGACCATGAGATGTACCACAAAAGGTTGAATGGGGTGACCCTAAAACTTGATTTTGAGAAGGCATATGATATGATTAAATTGTCCTTTCTTCTGCAGACTCTTAAAATGAAAGGTTTTTCCTCTGAATTTCGTGCTTTAATTCAAAGTTTCATCACGGGAGGAAGTGTTGATATCAAGGTCAATGATGACAAAGGCCGATACTTCCAACAAAAAAGGGGCTTAGACAAGGTGATCCTTTGTCGCCAATGTTATTTAATATAGTGGCGGATATGCTCCCTATTTTAATTGAACGCGCTAAGTCTTATGGACAAATTGAAGGTGTCATTCCGCATCTAGTGGATGGTGGTTTGTTCATACTTGAATATGCCGATGATACAATTCTCTTTATGAATCATGATATCGAAAAAGCAAAAAAACCTGAAGTTAATTCTCTCAGCATTTCAGCATTTGTCGGGGTTAAAAATAAATTTCCATAAGAGTCATTTTTTGTTTCGGTGAGGCCCAAAATGATGTTTCTCGGTATGCCGAGATTTTAGGCTGCATGCAAGGACAATTTGCTATTAAGTATTTGGGCATTCCGATTAACTAACGAGGAATCACAAATTCTGAATGGAAATTGGTTGGAGGAACGTTTATAGGCTAGGTTACACAACTGGAAAGGTAAATTATTATCCTTAGGGGGAAGATTAGTACTCATAATTCAGTAATTAGTAATATGGTATTGTATATGATTTCTTTCTTGCAATTGCCAAAAGGGGTCTTGAAAAGACTAGATTATTTCCAATCAAGAATCTTTTGGCAAGGGGATAATAAGAAGAGAAGGTATCGTTTGAATAAGTGGAATGTGGTTTGCCTACCTGAAGACCAAGGGGGGATTGGGGATTCATGATCTCGAGGTGAAGAACATAGCCATCCTTTTCAAGTGGCTTTTTAAGCTACTGACTAAGAATGGGAGTGTGGCAGGTTGTCGGATATATGCCAACTAGGGGTATGTCTGACATTGGCCAAAGGTCGGATTACCAGGGTGGCCCACAGGTAATGGATCAAGGACCATTGAGCGGCCCAGTAAGCTAACACGCAGAAAGGCGGATTCTAGAAGAACCGGGATCACGGCCCAAAGTGGTGCGGCTTGGAGGAGAAGACGGATTCCTTACTTTCCAATTTATATGATTTCCGTAGTCTTCTGGGTTTTCTTTCTGTAAGACCAATCCGGCTATCTATATAAATCCGTACGGGAGCAAAGAACACATATCAAATCTTTAGCTAGAAGCCAACTCGCCGAGAAGTTGATCCTCGTCGAGTTAGCGAAACCATACTCACAACTTTACTTTGTATACTTCAGGCTTCAGCCCTTATTTAGTGAGATTGCAGGAGTAGGAACGTCGCCTTAGTTGCGACGTACCGAACCTGGGTAAACTCGGTGTTCTCGTTACAGTAATTCCACGTCCCCCCCCCCACCCCCGATTCTACCAGTAGGCTCATGGCACCCCCTTCTATGAACTCTACTACGATGTCTCGACAGTTAGCACCCACCGTGGGGCCAGCGACGTCGGGAGTTACATTCTGAGCGGGAATACTCGGCGGAATCGATAATACAATAACTGTTGGAAGCCTGAAATTCGACGGCGACGTCGGACGCTTCCTCCACAACGGATCGTACATGCCAGGACAGAATCACCTGGAAAGTTCTTGTGTTTTGCTGATTGGATCTAATAATATTTTCATCGGATTGACAGAAGAAGCACTCGGATTCTGTGGTGGAAGTGAATTTATCCCACCCACCCTATACCCAATTGAGGAAAACTATGACACTGGATTCTGATCAGATCTCCAAAACACCTCTGAATTTGCTGCCTCTTTGGGGATGCTTGCAATCAGATCTCACTTCATTGGCATGGTGCAGTCCGAGATCGCTGAAAACACGGAAGAAAATAATTTCGTGGTAGAAGTAGAAAAGAAAAGACCCACGGAAAAAGTGGAAGATCCGACATCGGCCGATGAGGCGCCGAACTCAAAAGCTGATTCTGTTTTAGATGCTACAGAAGCAAGGTTAGAATCGGAACCCGGATCTGAAGACAAAGATTCCAAACATGAAGACGAAGACGCTTTCTAAAGAAAGGTCAAATCTATGCAAGGAAGTTTTCAATAAATACGTATGGAAAAACCGACCAAAACCTCGGATGCTGAAGAAAGTGAAGACCCCAAAACCCCTCCGCCAGAGGACAGGGATGATGGAGAAGAAGAGGGAGAAGTTAGTCCGAATTATCCTAACATCAAAGAATTGACGAAGAGCCTAACAAAAAAAACATCCTCCAAGAAAAAGAAGAAATCCTCCAGGAAGTTGCTATCCAGGTTAGAGAAGAAAAAGGAAAAGTTGGTAGATATTGCCAACCAGAACCTGGAAACTGGAGGAGGCAGCGGTGTAAAATCAGCGGAGAAGAAAAAGGAAATCCCCGTTCTACAAAAGTCGAAACAGGACGAGATCGACCTGATCCGAACCCTGGTTGCGCCTCATGAACCACCGGAAGTGCTAGAAGCCAGTAGAAAGCCCTTATGCGGCAACAGCAACATCTATTCTGATCTCAAGAAAATCTCCTCAAATCCCAAGACGATGTAAATGCAAAACAGGAAGAAATAGAGGAATTCGAGCGTCGGAATATGTCCGGGATAAAACCAACGATATTACCCGGAATTTCAAAAAACAGATGTACTTCCAGCAAAAGAACGGCTCCGAAACCCGTCTTGGCAAAGAGAGGTTAACAACTTAAATGCTAAGGGTGAACGCATCTGTAAAACTGTAGCAGAGACACACAGAAGCCGCGTTCGCCATCCTTAATGGGGATCTGTATTCAAAGCAAGAAAAGCTGCAGGGATTGTATGCTTTCCTAGTAAAAGAACTACAACAACAATAGCGAGAACAATCACGTTCCGACAAGTTACATGATGACTCAGCATTATGCAAAACTGCCACGTGCGCCGTTGGAGCACCTAACCCAGGCAAACCCGGAGATTCAGGCGATTCTAAGGAAAAGAAGGGAAACCCTAAGAAGGACAAGAAAATTCCCGATAACAGGGATGCAACGTCTAAAACAGGATCCCACATGTCGAAAGGCAGCAATAATCCCCGGGATAACAAAGAACAGGAGGAACAAAACCGGAAAGACGGCAAAGCAATGCCGCCTCTGAGACACCTAGCTGACAAAGCCGGAAGATATGATAATCCTCACAGGTGTGAGAGATCACGAACTCCTCCAAGGAACAAAGAAATGCCAAGGAGCAGAACTCCGCCTAATTCCAAAGGACACGATATCGGACGAAACAGGAATGATCCCAGAAAAGCGCATTCGTGCAACAATGGACTGGAACGGAGCAGATCCCCTTATGTTCATTCAGCTGGAAGGTATTCCGCACACGTCAATAAGGCAGAAAGAAACGATTTGTGCTTCGGACTAAAGTACTTCACTGACAGGATCCGGAGAATAAGTCTACATTCTGGCTTTGCAGAAGTCCAACTTATCAAAAGTATACCGGAAGTACAAACCCGGATACATGGCTCTCAGATTACGAAACTGCCGCTCAGATCAACATAGGGACAGACCTCGAGGCAATAAAATTACTCCCCCTAATGTTGCTGGATGGAGCCAGAGAATGGATCAACGGGCTTCCGTCAAGAACTGTTGAAAGGTTGGAAGATATGGCTAGAGTATTCACTCAGCACTACCGGGGTACGTATAAATGCCCTAATAGTATCAACCAGCTTAATCGCGGCTTCCCGTACGAAGATGAGTCGTATGTCGACTTTATCTCAAGATGGACTGCAATGAAGAATAATTGTTCATGAGTGAGTGATGTACAAACAATGCATGCTTTCATCAACGGCCTAAAACCCGGCCTCGTGTCGTTCATGGTTGGTTCGAAAGAGCACAAAGATATCTGATCTATCTTCACCACCACCAATGAACATGCAGCGGCTGAAGATGATATCAGTGCAAGAGGCAGTAATATTGATGCTTTGGTTCAGGCCAGAAAGACGCCTCGCTCTGAAAAGAAGGCAACTCCTGATGCACAGCCAAAACCCAAATAAGTAAACTTAACCTTTGGAAAGGATAATGGTAGCAGGTGGAAAGGGAGAAACACATAAACTATCTCCTACTATAAGGAAGAGTGGGAAAAGATTAAGTCGGAAAACTATGTCGACCATTCACAATTTTGGAAGCCACCCACAGCAATGCGTAGTGCCGACTTAATAAGCACATGAAAGGTGCTGCAGGATCCGAGAATAAGGGAAAGAGCTCCAAAAGTAAATTCAATAAGCAAAAGCCAGAATGTGAAAAAGCAGACAGCGAATCTGATACTGATGACAAAATCTAGGAGCAGAAGCGAAAAGGCAGGCCCAAATTCCCGAGAGTTGAAGAAGAATGTAACCTAAGTTTTCTGGCAACTCCCTCAGCCAAACAGGCAAAGCGAACACTTCGAGAAATCAATGCGGTGATATCTCCAACACCAAAGTACTTGAAGTATTCAAATACGCCAATTACCTGGGATCAGTTAGATCATCCCGGAAATATCCCGGAACCCGGCACACATGCTTTGGTAGTAAGCCCTATTGTGCAAAACACTAGGCTCAAAAGAGTGTTGATGTATGGAGGATCCAGTATCAACATCTTGTACTTAAGTACACTGAAGCAGTTGCATCTCCCCAAGACTCAGCTCAAACACAACAAAGTGCGCTTCCATGGCATTGTTCCGAGTAGGCAAGCACGGTCCCTAGGAGAAATTTCCCTAGATGTTACCTTCGGTAAAATAGAACACTTTCGTTAGGAAAAGATCTCATTCGTGGTAGTGCCTTTCGAAAGCGTGTATCACGCAATACTCAAAGGTCCGGGTTTCACCAAGTTTATGGCAAGATAATGTTACATCTACAACAAGCTCAAGATGCCAGGGCCAAAAGGCGGAGTAATGACTATCTCAGGAGATTTCAAGCTAGCAAACGGGCTAGAGATAGGAAACGCCCTTTGCGCGTAACAAGTAATAAGGAAGGAAGAACTGAAGGAGATGGCTAAAGAAGTATCGCTGACAGAAATGTTGGCAGGAAAGGAAAGCGGGAAGCCGACAGATAGCTTCAAAGCATCGGAGAATACAAAATAGATTATCCTGGACCCCAAAGTACCCAAAAAGTTTGTCGTTGTGGGAATGGAAATGAATGACGCATAGGAAAGCGAGCTCATCAAGTTCCTCCATGAGAATTGGGATATTTTTGCCTGGTGTCATACGGACATGCCGGGTGTACCCAGAGAACTTGCTGAGCACTAATTGAAGGTGATCCCAGGATCAAAACCCGTCAAACAAGATTTCCATCATTTCGATGGAAGAATACAGAAGGCTGTTGGCAACGAAATTATCCGGCTTTTAGCAGCTGACTTTATCCAGGAAGTTATACATACTGATTTGTCTGCAAACCCAATATTAGTCCTGAAGAAGGATAGTATTATTCTTAGGATGTGTATAGATTACACCGGTTTGAACAAATTGTTTCCAAAGGGTAGGTTGGCATTACCGCGAATCAATCAAATAATAGATACCATTGCTGGCTCTGAGATTTTATTCTTTTTGGACGCTTATTCCGGGTACCATCAAATACGTATGAAGGAAGAAGACCAAATAAAAAGTTCTTTCATAACACCCTATGGAACATACTATTACATAACCATGCCTTTTAGCCTGAAGAATGCAGGTGCAACATACCAGTGTTGCATGCAAAGGTGCTTGCATCGTCAAATTGGCAAACACGTACACGTTTACATAGACGATATTGTCGTCGTTTCCAAGGAAAAGGATACAGTCCTTCAAGATCTACGAGAAACATTCAATAATTTACGCACTTATATAATGAAGTTGAATCTATTAAAGTGCGTATTAGGGGTTCCGTCAGGAAAACTTCTGGGTTAAATCGTTTCTCACAGAGGAATAAAAGTAAACCAGGAAAAGGTCGAAGCAATCTTAAACATCAAAAGAACTACGTGTGTAAAAGATCTCCAAAGATTCACGGTGCTGTAGCCGTTGTAAGTAGGTTTATAAGCTGGCTTGGTGACAAAGCTCTTCCATTATACAAATTGTTGAAGAAATCAGAAAAATTTGAATGTACAGAAGAGGCGGATAAAGCATTAACCCAGTTAAACGAAACTTTTATGAAATCTCTGGTTTTGGCATCGCCAAAAGACGAAGAACCCATGTTACTGTATCTAACAACAACTAGTAGGGTTATCAGTGCGGTGATAATCGCGGAAAGACGCAAAGACGAACAAAATATACCAGATCAGTATCCGGTATACTACGACAGCTAGGTATTCTCTGAATCAAAATAAAGGTATCCACATTATCACAAACTACCATATGGCGTGTTTTTCGCATCTCGGAAACTCCGTCATTATTTCCAAGGACATTCCATAACAGTGGTAAGAAAAGCACCACTAGGGGATCAAATCAATACAATGCGGACGCAACAGGCTGAGTTGCCAAATGGGCTATTGAATTGACCGCGTTTGACATTAAGTACCAACCCAGGGTGGCAATCAAATCCCAGGTCTTGGCAGATTTTGTAGCCGATTGGACAGAAGCAATGGAAAACAGACCTATGCCGGAGTCGGAATATTGGATCATGCATTTTGATGGATCCAAAATGAAAGAAGGCGCCGGAGCTGGCATAGTGATAAAATCTCCAAAAGGTGACATAATGGAATATGTATTACAAATACACTTTAACGCCAGTAACAACTTGGCAAAATATGAAGCACTGCTTCATGGCTTATATATTGCAAAAGAGATAGGCGTCAAGCGTATATCGGATTTGGGCAGCACCAGCTGAACCAAACATCGGATGCTAAATGCCCCATTATGGCCGAATATCGGAGAACAGTTGACGAGTTTGCTATTTTCTTCCTAGGATTTGAAGTACTTCATATCAAAAGTGAAGGAAATTGGAATACGGATGCTCTAGCTAGCATGGACTCGGAAAGAGTGAAAGCTCTACCACCTGGTGTATTCGTCCAACATTTGATATGAAGTTTCCAAGGAAAAGGATAGAAGTTTTGCTTGTTAACCCGGATTGTACAATTACACACTTAAACTTCTTAGTTGATCAGAAGTTTCTGGATGGAGCAGACAAAGTCTGTCAAAGGCAGATACATCGTCGATTCAAAGAGTACACGGTAATCAATGGTTGCCTGTATAAACGCAATAGTATCGGAATTTTTCAGCGATGTATTTCGCTAGAAGGAGGATGAGAAATTCTGCAGGAAATTCATGTAGGAGATGGAGGACATCATTCTCAATAAAAAATCATAGTTAAGAAAGTGTTCCGTGCACGGTTTTTCTGGTGCACAGCCAAGACAGATGCATATCACATAGTGAATACGTTTGATGGATGTCAATATACGCCAAGAAGACGAATATGTCAGCTCAAGCACTCAAAACTATCCCCATAACATGGCCATTTGCGGCATGGGATCTAGATATGATGGGTCCATTCAAAACTGTAAGAGGCGGACTTACACATATACTCGTTACAGTAGATAAGTATACCAAGTGGGTGCAGGCAAAACCATCAAAAACCTTGACGGTGTGACCTCCAGAAATTTCGTCATTGACGTAGTCATGCGATACGGCGTTCCACATAGCATAATGACGGATAAAGGGACAAATTTCTCTATTGGAAAGTTGGCAAAATATTACCGAAAAATGGGGATTCGCCTAGATCTCGCATCTGTGGCACACACACAATCCAATGGATAGGTCGAACGAATGAATAGTTCAATCCTGCAAGGAATACGCCCAAGACTCGAATCTCCACTTCATTGAGAAACTGAAGCATGGGTAGAAGAATTGTCTTCCGTTCTTTCGAGTATTCCAACGATGCCAAATAGATCAACTTGGCAAACGACTTTTTTCTTGGTTTATGGCGCAGAAGCAGCGCTTCTCACGGACATTATCCATGACAGCCCAAGATTGCAGGCGTACAATGACTCGGATGCCGAAACTGCACGACAATATGCCGTTGATCTCTTAGAAGAAGAACGAGAACTAGTGTTACAAAGATCCACCATTTATCAGCAAAAATTATGACAGTATCATAGTAGTAAAATCAAACACCGATCTTTTAAAGAAGTTGACTTAGTGCTAAGACTAGTACAGGATAGAAAACACAAGTTAGCCCCAATCTGGGAAGGACCTATTTTCATAAGCAAAGGTATGAAAAATGGGTCGTATTATGTTGTAGATATTCGAGATACGTAAGATGATCCCAAACATCCGAATCGCAAGAGAAAAAGAAATATAGATGTAGAACTAGGAGAGACAAAGAGGCCCTGGGGCATCTAGCAGTTACGTCCCATCTACACTTACTTCAAATTCTATGTAAACATCATTGAGATCATGAAATAAAGTAGTAGGAATTCATGTGTTTTTGTTTTATCTTATCATTATTGTTCAAAGCATACAACTTCTTATCTATTTCCCAATGATCTTTCAAATTGCTTCAATGTTAACCCGAATTTTTCCTGCATGCTCGGAGTTATAAAACTGAATGCTTTTATAGCCTAAGGAGGCTTAAGAAAACCAGATTGTGCCTGAGTTTCCTACTTTTTAAAATTCCTTATTTTTTCCTAATTATTATGTGATAGTTTGTGTGTTGGTTCACTGGAATTAGTAAGTAGAAGTTCCTAAGTACAATCCATGATTTCGAGTTTTGACTGATAGGTCTAAACCTAGTCACTTGGCATGAAGATTACATACTTCCGAGCCACTTCAACACTAAGGAAAGTTAAGGCATACAACCCAGAAAACATAGAAATAGGAAGAGGGATGACCTTCTACACCAGTTGTGTCCTTCAATGGGAGCCGATCTTTTGAAGTCTAGTTGGCTTGTGACGTGTTGTATTTTCAGTTTACCATTTGTGGACATAAGCATATACTTCTCTAAAACTAGACACTCCTCCACGATATGTGATTGTTGGCAGGCACCCAATGATTCGGTTAGCCATGGTTTGTGTAAGATGGATGGGCGGAGTGTCAAACATTTTATACCTCTGTTTATTAAAATAAAAGCTCTAACACATGAGTGATCCATGCTTCCCTCTGCGAAGGGCCTTTCTTTTACTTTGATCTTGAGTCTCCATCTTTTAACTTTATGCACAGTTGAGAGAGCATAGTTGTCATTGTGAGTTTAATGTGCATTTGTCCCAGAAATATTATTAATTGCTTCATGATGTGTTATTACTTGATCTCAAATTATTTTTTCTAGGCTTCCTCTTAAACTTTGAAGGTGTCCTATCATTTATGTTTTTCCCCACTCTTAAGAACAAGCGAAATATCACTTTGCTATGTTTTCTATATACTTGAAACACGCGTATTACTTTGAATGCACTGTTATTCATGATCTTTTATTTGTGTTACCTCTCATGATGCAAAGTTATTGATATGGTTTATTGCTAGAATTAAATCTATCATGCTTGTGTTTAGAGTGCTATGATATCATTTTACAAATGCTTTTACAAATATGATGATCAATATTATGTTGGTAGCATGTCACCTCAAAAATTATTTTGTTTTTATCGCTTTACCTACTCGAGGACGAGTAGGAACTAAGCTTGGGGATATTGATACGTTCAAAACGTATCTATAATTTTTGATGGTTTCATGCTAATTTAATGCTTTTCATAATTTCTTTTATATTAAGTTTATGATTTATTTGTACTAACGTACTAATAGTTGCAAAAATGCACAATGTTCTTGTTTTAGAATTTGATGTGTAGGAATTACCAAAAATAGAAGAAGAAAACTTGTTGGAGTCGAATTGGCACTTTCCTGAAATCTGTATGCAAACACTTTTTAAAGATTGCCACGCTACGGGTCAAAGACAGCATCAAACGGAAATCAAACGGAATTGCGACGTACGTTCTACAGTTAAAAATCGCCGGATTCCAAGTCTGAACGGCCGAGATACGCCCGATTTACTGCATCCCTAGATGGATGACGGAAATCCGTGAGACTATATAAAAGGAGGAAACCTGGGTCGTGGGAGACACCTCTTACCACGAATTACTAGCCTCCAAAGCCACGTTTTAGCCTCCCACATGGATCCTATCTCCATGGGAGACAACTCCCAAGACCATTAAGGAAGAGGTCTGAGGGGCGGCGCTCCCCCATGATGCCCGCGGTGCAGGGAAGGAGTCCATGCGCCACCGCCGGCGCCTGCCGGATATATACTGAATAGGGGTATAGAAGATGGTAGACAAAGAGCCGGACTACCAGGGTGGCCTAAGTGGTAGTGGGCTTAGGTCCATTGGGCGGCCCAGTAGTCCGACGCGCAGAAGCCGGATTCTAGAAGAACCCGGATCACGGCCCACGTGATCTAGCTTGGAGGAGAAGACGGATTCCTTACTTTCCAAGTTACAAGTTAAACGTAGTCTTCTAGGTTTCCTAATCTGTAAGCCCTAGTCCGGCTATTATATAAAGCCGGACAGAGGATAGATTCAATAAGTAAGTTAGAAGTTAAGTTCTAGGTCCTGATTTCCTTGCTCTACGCTATTCGCCGAGAGGTTCATCCTCGCCGAATAAGTTAGATCTACTACCTCACATTGTAACCCAGATTTACGGGCTTTAGTCCCAATTAGTGAGAAGTGCAGGAGTAGGTACGCCGTACTGTCGTGACGTACCGAACCTGGGTAAAATCCCGTGTTCTGTGTTACTACGCTATTCCGTTACCCCACGTCTCTACCGTAGTCTCATGGCACCCCCGTCTATGAAAACTACTACGATGTCTCGACAGTTGGCGCCCACCGTGGGGCAAACGACGTCAGGCGTAAAATTCCGATCTGGGATACTTGGCGGAATTGGAAGATCGATCACTGTCGGAAGCCTAGAGTTCGACGACGACGTCGGGCGCTTCCTCGACAATGGATCCTATATACCGGCGCAAAATCACCTGGTAAGTGCCTGTGTGTTACCGATTGGATCTGCTAACATCTTCATCGGACTAACAGCAGAAGCAATGGGATTTTGCGGTGGAAGCAAGTTTATCCCACCCGCCCTATACCCAGTCGAAGACGACTATGATGCTGGATTTTGCTCAGATCGCCGACAAAAAAGTGACTCACACTTTATCGGCATGGTGCAATCTGAAGTCGCCAAAAACACGGATGATGGAAACCCCGTGCAAGAGGCAGACAACAATACACCCGTCACAGAGACGGAAGAACCACTACCCGTCACTCAGACGGAAGATCCGACATTCGCCAGCGCGACGATAAACTCGGAAGCTGAGTCCGTGCTAGCTGCCATTGAGGCAAGATTGGAGTCGGAAACCGGGTCAGATAATTTCGACTCCGAAGACGAAGACGATGACGCCTTCGTAAGAAAGGTAAAATCCTTTCAAGAGGGATTCCATGAAGTGATAATGGCAAAACCGGCTGAAGTCACGGATGCCGGCAGCCAGGAAAGCCCCAAAACCCCTCCGCCAGAGGAAGAGAGAGAAGACGGAGAAACTTCTCCGGTATTCCCTCATGTCAAGGAGATGACAGAAGATGAGCCTGCCAAAAACCCTCCCTCTTCCAAGAAAAGGCACAAATCTGCTAAAAAACTCCGGAAGAAAAAGCTAGCTTATGCAGCTGAAGAAAACCCGGAAATAGGAGAAGCAAGCAAAGAAAAGCCAGCGGAGAAGAAAAAGGAAATCCCTGTTGTGCCAATGACAGAACAGGAAGAGCAAGAACTATTGCAAACGCCAGTGGGACCCAATGAATCCCCTGAGATGCTGGAAGCCAGGAGACAAGCTTTTCAACGGCAACAGCAACATCTACTCCGATCTCGGCAACATCTTCAACAAACCCAGCATGATATCAAAATCATGAAGGAGGAAATAGAAGAGTACGAGAGAAAGAATAGATCTGCATTAAAACCTACTAGGTTACCCGGAATCGCAAGACCGGAAGAACTGCCGCCGAAAGAAAAGTTTTATAACCCATCTTGGCAAAAGCAGTTAAACGGCAAAAATGCCAAGGGCGAACCAATATACAAAACCGCAGCTGAAAACGCGGAAGCAGCGTTCGCCATCCTAAACAACGATCTGTACTCCAACGGGGAAAAGCTCCAGGGGGTGTATGCCTTCTTAGGAAAAGCATTACAGCAGCAACAGCGAGGCCAAGAGCAATCAGGGAGGCTGCATGATAATTCCGCCCTCTGCAAAACAGCCACTTGTGCTGCTGGAGCACCTGGACCGGAAGGACCCGGAGATTCAGATAAAAAAGAGGATCCGAGAAAGGACAAGAAAAACCCCGACAACCGGGACGCAGCGTCTAGAACTGGACCTCATCTCCCGAAAGATGGATATAAACCACACGATCGGGAAGACAAACACCGGAATGACGGCAAACTAATGCCACCTCCGAGAAACCCAGCTGAAAAAGCTGGAAGATATGATATACCTCACAGACGAGAAAGATCTCGGACACCGCCTAAGGATAAGGAAAGATACAGGAGCAGAACTCCACCTAATCCCAAGGGGCGTGACAATGGAAGAGATAGAAACAACCCCGGAAAAGCGCATCCGCGCAACAACGGAAAAGAAAGGAGCAGATCCCCTTCTGTCCATTCAGCCGGAAGATATTCTGCACACATCGATAGAGCAGAAAAGGACGATCTATACTTTGGCCCTAAGTGTTTTACTGACAGGATCCGAAGGATAACCCTGCATTCTGGCTTCGCCAAAGTTGGTCCAACCTATCAAAAATATACCGGCAGCACAAACCCGGATACCTGGCTCTCAGACTATTACACAGCCGTCCAGATCAACAATGGGACAGACCTGGAAGCTGTCAAGTTTCTTCCCCTAATGTTGCTAGACGGAGCCAGAGATTGGATCAATGGTTTACCATCAAGAACTGTCGACAGTTGGGATGATATGGCAAGAGTATTCACTCAGCATTTTCGAGGAACATACAAACGCCCAAATAGCATCAACCAGCTGAACCGTTGCACCCAATTTGAGGACGAACCATACGTGGATTTCATCTCCAGATGGACTGCAATGAAGAATAGTTGCTCTGGAGTAACTGACGTACAAGCAATGCATGCTTTCGTCAATGGCCTGAAACCCGGACTCGTGCCGTTCATGGTTGGTTCCAAACAGCACAAAGATCTCGGATCCATGCTTACAACCGCCAATGAGCATGCTGCAGCCGAAGATGATATCAGAGCAAGAGGAGGCAATATTGAGTCACTAATACTCGCCAAGAAAACCCCTCGTTCTGACAAAAAAGGAACTCCAGAATCCACGACAAAGCCCAAGGAGGTTAACATAGCCTTTGGAGGAGAAAAGGTGAATAAGTGGAAAGGCCGCAGTCCAGATCCAATCAATTACACTCCCGAAGAATGGGAGAGAATTAAGTCGGAACCCTGCGTCCACCACTCGCAATTTGGGAAACCAACCCACACAAATGCGCAATGCCGGCTAAATAAGCATATGAAAGGCAATGCAGGATCCGGAAACAAGGGGAAGGGTTCCAAGAGGAAACCTGCCAAACAAAAGCCAGAAGCTGATAAAGAAGACAGTGAATCGGACACTGATGACAAAATCCAGGAACAACAGCGAAAAGGCGAACCCAAATTTCCGAGAGTTGATGGAGAAGCAATGCTAACTTTCCTAGCAACCCCGTCAGCAAAGGTGGCCAAAAGAACACTCCGGGAGATAAACGCAGTTGTCCCTGCGACCCCGAAATTCTTGAAGTACTCCAACACACCAATAACCTGGGATCAGTCCGATCATCCCGGAAATATCCCGGAACCCGGCACACAAGCTCTTGTCGTAAGCCCTATTGTCCAAAACACTAGGCTAAGAAGAGTGCTGATGGACGGAGGATCCAGCATTAATATAATGTACCTGGATACACTGAAGCACTTGAAGATATCCGAGTCCCAGCTCAATTACAGCAATATACGCTTCCATGGCATTGTTCCTGGCAGACAAGCACACTCCCTAGGAGAAATTTCCCTAGATGTCACCTTCGGAGATAAAGATCACTTCCGGCAGGAAAAAGTATCCTTCGAAGTAGTGCCGTTCGAAAGCGTGTATCACGCAATACTCGGACGTCCGGCTTTCGCCAAATTTATGGCAAGATCTTGCTATATATACAACAAGCTGAAGATGCCAGGACCCAAAGGAGGAGTAATCACCATTGCCGGTGATTTCAAGCTGGCAAATGAGTTGGAGAAACAAAACGCCCTTTGCGCTCAGAGAGTTATAGCACAGGAAGAACTGAAGGAGTTAGCCAAGGAGGTATCGCCGAAAGAAATGCCGGCAGGAAAAGAAACCCGGAAGCCAACAGATAGCTTCAAGGCCTCCGAGAATACAAGACAGGTAATCCTAGATCCCAAAGATCCGACAAAATTCGTCGTCGTAGGGACTGGGATGACTGACAAATAGGAAGGCGAGCTCATCAAGTTCCTCCGTGAGAACTGGGATATTTTTGCCTGGTGTCCAGCTGACATGCCAGGCGTACCCAGGGAACTTGCTGAGCACCAACTCAAGGTTATTCCTGGATCAAAACCCGTCAAACAAGGTCTCCGTCGATTTGACGGAAGAAGACGGAAGGCTATTGGCAAGGAAATTATCCGGCTTTTAGCAGCGGACTTCATCAAGGAAGTAATCCATACTGACTGGTCCGCAAATCCGGTATTAGTGCCGAAGAAAGACACAACTGCTCTCAGAATGTGTATAGATTACACAGGATTGAACAAGTTATGTCCGAAAGATAGGTTCGCACTGCCGCGAATCGATCAAATAATAGATGCCACTGCAGGCTCTGAGCTTTTATGCTTTTTGGATGCTTACTCCGGGTACCACCAAATACGCATGAAAAAGGAAGATCAAATCAAGACTTCTTTTATAACCCCGTATGGGACGTACTATTACGTAACCATGCCTTTTGGCCTGAAGAACGCAGGTGCAACATACCAGCGTTGCATGCAACGTTGTTTGCATAGTCAGATTGGAAAAAATGTCCATGTTTACGTGGACGATATTGCTGTCGTGACCAAGGAAAAAGACACACTCCTTGAGGATCTGCGAGAAACCTTCGAGAATTTGCGCACTTACAAGATGAAGTTGAATCCATCTAAGTGCGTATTCGGGGTCCCCTCAGGAAAACTTCTGGGTTTTATCGTTTCTCATAGAGGAATAGAAGTTAACCCGGAAAAGATCAAGGCAATCTCGAACATCTCCAAGTTTACGTGTAAAAAAGATGTCCCAGAATTGACGGGTTCCGCCACAGCCATAAAAAGATTTATTACTTGGCTGGGGCTAAAACCTTACAACTCTACAATCTGCTGGAGATATTCGACAAAGTCAAGTGGACTACGGAAGCTGGGGAACGTCTAGCAAGTTATGTCCCTTTCTGTACTTAGTTCAATTCTATGTAAACATTTTTTGAGATCATGAAATAAAGTTGTCGGAATGCTGTCATCCATATTCTTATAAGTGCCAAGTGTTTCCGCCTCATCTATTTCCCAATGATCTTACAAATTTCTCAACGTTAACCCGAATTGTGCTTGCGTACTCGGCGTTACATAACTGAATGATTTTTCAGCCTTTTAACGGTTAAAGGGAACTTGAATTGCCTGCGTGCCCAAGTTTCACTTAAAACTTTCCTTGTTTCTCTAAGCCTTATCTGATTGTGTGTGTGCCGGGTTACTGGAACAAGTTAGTAAAAATGCCTTTAGCATGATTCATGTTTTCGAGTTTCAAAACTGATTGGTTCGTCCCCAGTTACTCGGCATAACGATTCATAATGCTATTTGAGCCATTTCAAACACTAAGGACAGTTAAGGGATATACACCAGAGAACTTAGAAGATAAAGGAATGGTAAAATCCAAATAACTTGCAAAGTAATTTCATAGTTTAAACTGCAAAAGACGGAATTTTCATTAATACAAAAGAAGCATTACATTTCAAATTACATTAAAAGGACATTAATGCTCCTATTGTCTATTTTTTCTATCCAGGTTCCAGGTAACCTTTCAAGAATCCGACTCCTCCTCGCTGCTTTCTTCATCGGGGATTGGAAGAGCTTCCTCTTCTGGATAGTGGACGGAGACATTTACCATGGCGGCAATCTGGGTGGCGTGGCCCTTAACTTCACCAAAAATGGTGCTTCGTTGCGCATCCGTGTATCCCTGAGGGACACCGGTGGCCACACGCCAGGATTTGGCACTAGGGTAGTGCATGCGCATAAGGCCTAGAGCCATACGCGCACCACCCCGTGCAGCGGAGCGGAGAAGGGACTCCTTGGACTCCGCCACCGTCATGATGCCACCCGGAAGTTTTTCAACCTCCGAGTATTCCCCAGATTTATCGGGAAGGAACTTCTCTATGAGCTGCGTCCCAGCAGCCTTAATCGAATTCCATGTTTCCCCGAAAGCTCGGATGCCTGCAATCCGAGTTCCATCTGGGGTGTCTCCTGTTTGATCCAATAAAACATACTAAAGGGTTAGGCAGACAAACAGAGAAAGCAAAACATGGAAAGATGAGGAAAGGGTAAG
The DNA here is from genome assembly GCA_028641055.1 of Alopecurus myosuroides. Taxonomy (NCBI): domain Eukaryota; kingdom Viridiplantae; phylum Streptophyta; class Magnoliopsida; order Poales; family Poaceae; genus Alopecurus; species Alopecurus myosuroides. The sequence goes on from CM054063.1 coordinate 26,586,589, forward strand.
AAATTTACCGATGAGCTTGTCGATCTCGGAAACTTCCTCCAGGCGAAGGTTCAGAGCTTCGGTCAAATCCTGAATGGTGGATTTGTCTTTCTCCGCCTGTTCGGAAGCCTTGGAATTAGCCGTTCCAAGAGCCAGGTTGCTGGCTTCCAGGTCTTGTTGAGCTTTCACAAGATCCTTGTGAAGCTCGATGTTTTCATTGCGGAGAATTTCGGCGTTGCCAGAATCTTCCGCTGCTTGCTTAGCCTGAGCTAAGGCAGCTGAAAAGCAAGAGAAAATCCGAGTTGATCAATTTCCTCGGGAAAAAACTTGGACAAAGTCTTAAATCGGAAATTTCAAAACGAAAAAGATTACCTTTCGTTTCCGTCAAAGCGAGCTGAGATGATTCCAGCTCCGCCTCTTTCTCCTCAAGAATAGAAAGAAGACTTCGAACTTCTTTATTCTTGACGGTGAGCTTCCTGAAAACTTCCAGGTTTATGGCTTCGGAGGTTTGCTGAAACACAGCAAGGAAAAGTATGGTTAACAAAAAACATCAAAGCAAAAAAGCACGCATTTTGTTTAATGCTTGGGGGCTAGAGTTACATACCTGGCTCATGCGCTGCAAACCTGCCAAGTTTTCTTTGAATTCCTTCGCGTAGTCCGCGAAGAGATTCCCGGCTGCGTCCAAGCCGTCGTTGATAGCCTTGAAATCCTTGTCAAAGGTGGGAATTTCCTCGTCGAAAGTCCGAGGTAATTTTCCCACCTCTAGAGCCGCCCTTTCCCTCGTGTCCGTGTCGGACACAATGGGCTGGCTGGGCTCCGGGGGCTTGGTGGTGGGGGCTGCAGTAGGCTCTTCCGCCCTTGTGCTTGGCGTGTCCGGGGCGACGGCGGGAGAAGGATGGCTGCCTCGGCTGGAAGAAACTCTTAGTTTCTTCAGCTTCCTCGGCTTCAGGTTGGAGGGGGGTAGGCTAAAAACCAAAAACCCGGAAAAGGTTAAAACACCGAAGATGGACGAAAAAGATCCCATAAAAGAAAAACCCAGAAGAAAAAACCCTAGAAGTGGCGACGGGGATTCCGTCAAGGTCGATAATCTCATCTGAGGAAATTATCTTCTTGCGCTTGCGCCCACCTGTAGCGGCGGTGCGCAGCGCATCCAGCTCGGCCTCGGAGGCTAACTCCGAGTCTGGAAGATCCGCAAGCTGTCGGAAGAACCAATCAGAATCAAAAGGTAGATTATCCAAGAATTGAGATTGTACCCAAATGACGGAAAATTTACCTTGGGAGCTGGGTTGTCGGCCGTGTACATTGGTCGACTCTCCGTGTATTGGTCGCGTGATGCGACCAACTGATTGATGCGCCGCCTAAGTTCCTTTGCGGGCCAATCCTTGTCGGTTGTCCGCATTGGATCCTTGGCTCCCGTGTATTCACACAGGAGACGGCCTCCGTGGTTTGCTAATGGCTGAATCCGCCTATCCAGCCAGCAAAAGACCGTATCCATACCGGTCAAAGGAGGTTTGGAGGAGGTGAGCTTGGCGATGCGCCTCTTGATCCTTAGCAGATCTGGAGGCAGAACCTGGACGGCTTCTGTCCCCCAGTTATCTTGGGGAATAGCGGCGGAATTCACGAAAGGTGGAACCCCGACGGCCTTTTTAGGGAAAGGCACGTCGGGATGATAGAAAAAAGAACCCGTCCAAAATTTGACGGATTCTGAGGTTTTGATTTTGGGGAACCAATCCTCTCGGAATCTCCGAAGAGTAAAGGAAATGGTCCCGCAATTTGGGAGTGCGCCCTCCGAAGAGTTACGCTTGACCCCAAAGCAATACAGCCAAAAATCTAACCTAGGCTCTATTCCTAGGTAACCTTCGAACAAGGCCTGGAAGCCGGCCATGTACATAATGGAATTGGGAGGAAGGTTGTGAGGTTGGATGCTGTAATGTGACAGAACCTGGAGGAAGAAAGAGGAAGGTGGGAGCCCCATACCTCGTAGAAGGTGGGAGGTAAGAAGCACCCTTTCGCCCTCTTGTGGCATGGGTTCGGTCTCCTCTTCCGGGAGCCGCCACTTCTTTTTTAGAACTAAGCCCTCCTTCTCCAAGTTTGGAAGGAGAGCCAGGGGAATACTGCAAGCACTCCAGTTGCCTGCAGTTTCCTCTTCCTCATCCGCTCCGGCGGCGGCGGCGGCGGCCTTCGCGGCGGCGAGTTTTTCGCCAAGGAGCTCGATTTTTTCCTCCGCCGTTTCAGGTGCAAACGGCGGGGTTGTCGTGGCGCTCGATGCTGTGACGTCCGCGGCGGCGGAAGTGCTTCCTTCGTCCGCAGCGGATGCCGTGGTTTTTTCCGGCTCGCCGCCGGCATGTTTGGGCGACCCGAGCTGTGGATCTAGGTCGCCCAAAAGTTCGTCGATGGAGGCGCGAGCCGGTGAGGACGACGGAGAGGCCATCTTCTTCGGTGGCGAGTGAGCGCTCCGGCGTGCGAAGAGATCGTCGGGGCAAGGTCTTGCTCTCGAGCTCGCGGTTGCGTCAATGGCGTGGGCAGTGAGGGAGTGAGGAAAGATTTCCGATGACGACGAGGACGGCTATTTATAGCCTGAAAATCTCTAGATACGTGCCAACGGCTCTTTCGAACGTTGGATGTTTGACGCATGTCAACCACCGGAAAATCCGGGAAACGGAACGACAGAGGAATGATGGCTATCTCCTCGTTTCTCGTGAGAATCTGTCAGAGATACGTCGCAGGTTTTCCCGCGTGAAACCAAGCGGCGCTTGCGTCAGCATGATTAAAGCGCTGATGTCATAAGTTCCTTTTCCGCGAAGGATCGCGAGAAGAAAAGCCGGATTTTCATAGTTCCGAGTTTTATGTTACCATCTCCTTCAAAAGGAAAGTAGAAAGAATCAAGACTACTGAATCAAGATTTCCCGGACAAACTACATTTGACGAAAGACGGAGAATCAGAGTTTTGATCCTTCCTGGGGGCTACTGTCGGATATATACTGAATAGGGGTATAGAAGATGGTAGACAAAGAGCCGGACTACCAGGGTGGCCTAAGTGGTAGTGGGCTTAGGTCCATTGGGCGGCCCAGTAGTCCGACGCGCAGAAGCCGGATTCTAGAAGAACCCGGATCACGGCCCACGTGATCTAGCTTGGAGGAGAAGACGGATTCCTTACTTTCCAAGTTACAAGTTAAACGTAGTCTTCTAGGTTTCCTAATCTGTAAGCCCTAGTCCGGCTATTATATAAAGCCGGACAGAGGATAGATTCAATAAGTAAGTTAGAAGTTAAGTTCTAGGTCCTGAGTTCCTTGCTCTACGCTATTCGCCGAGAGGTTCATCCTCGCCGAATAAGTTAGATCTACTACCTCACATTGTAACCCAGATTTACGGGCTTTAGTCCCAATTAGTGAGAAGTGCAGGAGTAGGTACGCCGTACTGTCGCGACGTACCGAACCTGGGTAAAATCCCGTGTTCTGTGTTACTACGCTATTCCGTTACCCCACGTCTCTACCGTAGTCTCATGGCACCCCCGTCTATGAAAACTACTACGATGTCTCGACAGCGCCCCCTCCCCACGCCCCGCGTTGTCCTCTGCACTGTCTTCATTGACATCTTCATCGCCAATTCCTTCTTATATACAATGGTTCATTCTCCCACACACACCTCTGTACCTCCCTATGTAAACATGGTGTTTGACATTACAAATTATTTGCAGATGATCTATTGCATCTATGTCATGTTTGTGTAGATCCCTTTTGTCATATTATTGACTGTTAAATCTCTATGGATGGTTTGAGCTATATATTGAATTTTTTATAGTCCTATCGTGCCATCATATGTTTATGCGCGCATGGATCACATCATAGAGTTTGTAGTATGTGTACAAAGCTAAAGGGACGGTTGCTTGAGTGACAGAAACATGAGCCCCAATCTAGTGATTGAAGCATATGGGATATGAGGACCGTTTGATCTTAATTCTATGGTTGGGTATTTTTACCTTAATGTATCTTCTGGTGGTTACGGATGTTTTATAGATTTAAAATTATAAGTTATTGCAATAATTGGATAGTGAGAGCTTGTTAACTTTGCCTCTCCCACATAAAAGATGAATATCAACCTTGTATTTGACTATTTTATCATGGACAAATCCATCACAATTACCACCACTTTTCCACACTCATGGTAATGTTAGTTTATAGTCATTTAGTGTACTTTATTGCTGCAAAAACTAACTTTACTTTGATGTATTTATTATATCTCAAAGCTATCTCTACCCGTATCATTGCTCTAGTATTATTTCCTAGATAAAGTAAACGTTTAGTGTGCGTAGAGTTGTATCAGTGCTTGATAGAACTTGAGAGAATATTTATCCTACCTTTAGCTCCTCGTTGGGTTCGACACTCTTAATTATCGAAAAGGCTACACACGATCCCCTATACTTGTGGGGTATCAGTTCCACGGAGTCCCGAAGAGACCCTGAGAGGGACCACATGCGGGCCACACTATAGTGTGGCGCCCCTTGGCCGCTCCTGGGGGTGGTCTGGCCCCCCTGGTGCCCTGTGCAATCGCTCTTTCGCCTATTTGATCCCCCCCGACATATTAACCCTAGAAATATACCACTTTTTCCAAGAAACACCTGAGGCCTCCGCTATCGTCATCTCTAGATCGGGAGGGTTCTGGAGATCTACCCAGCACCCTGGCGGGAGGGAAATTCATCACCGGAGGGGTCTACACCAACATGCCCTCATCCGAAATGATGTGTGAGTAGTTCTTCATCCCTGGATGAAGGGTTCGTAGCAGTAGCTAGATTGTTGTATCCTCCAATTTATGCCTGATGTTTAGATCTCGTTAGCTGCATCACATGACCGAGATCATCTTTATGTAATGCTACATGTTGTGTTTGCTAGGATCCGATGAATGTTGAATGATATGTCTTCTGATTATCAATGTATGATGTTATCTTCGTTCATATGTTATTTATGATCTGGCATGCTCTCCGTTATTAGTAGATGGTCTGGCCAAGTAGATGCTAGTAACTCCAAGAGGGGCTATTTATGCTCGATAGTGGGTTCATGCCTCCTTTGCATCTGTGCTCGAGTGACAGAAACGTGACGGATGGAGGATGTGTTGTTGCCATTAGGGAGAAAACAGAAATTCTTTGTCTAAGGATGATTTTATTACTTACATTACACACTTTTCTTACTGCGATTATCTGTTGCTTGCAACTTAAGACCAAAGGTTTGCTCGGATGACGCTCCGATGGTGGACTATTAGTCATAGATGCAGTTGGATGACGGTCTGTGTATCTTGTTGTAATGATGTATGAATCACATAATAATATTTATGTATTGCATATGCACCATGGTGGAGCCTTCATTTTTTCAATTTCCCAGCTGTAATTTGTTCACCACACATGTTATTTATCTTTCACAGAGAGACAACACTAGTGAACTGTGGACAACGGTCCATTTTCCCAATACTGATAATACACACACTGCTTCCTGCTACTTTTTCATATTGTTCTCGTACTGTTTTCCATATCATATGTTTAACCTCTTTGTTTTCAGCAAAACCGGTGAGATTGACAACCTCGCTGCTTCGTTGGGGCAAAGTGATTTGATTGTGTTGTGTAGGTTCCACGTTGCTGCAGGACCGGTAGTGCGCCCTGCCATCTCAGCTGCATCAACCTTCTGAAGTTACTTCTTCCTCCTAGTGGTCTATTCAACCTTGGTTTCTTTTCTGAGGAAAACTTGTCGATGCACTCTTCACAACCTTTCTCTTGGGTTTTACCAGCGTCAGCCATCAAAAAGTTTTCTGGCGCCGTTCCCGGGGAGGAAGATAATTCTGCAAGGGAAGTCTCTCACTTCCAATCTCTTTACTTTTTTAGTTTTGCACTTTTGCTTAGTTTATTTTATTTTGTCTTGTTCATTTCTCCATATCGAAAACACACAAAAAAATAGTTCTTATTCTAGTTGTAGTTTTTATCCTGTTTTTAATATTGCTAAAATGACTACTCCTAAGAACACTAAGTTGTGTGACTTTATTAGCACCAACAACTATGATTTCATTCGCACAAAAATTGATCCACCTGCTCCTACTGCTGATTTTTATGAGATTAAGCCTGCACTATTAAATCTTGTTATGAGAGAGCAATTTTCTATTGTTAGTACTAATGGTGTTGCTTCCCATCTTAATAATTTTGTTGAACTATGTGAGATGCAAAAATATAAAGATGTAGATGGAGATATTATTAAACTAAAATTATTTCCTTTCTCTTTGATAGGAAGAGCTAAAAAGTGGTTGATATCTTTGCCTAGAAATAGTATTGATTCTTGGACTAAGTGTAAAGATGCTTTCATAATATATTATCCTCATGCTAAGATTATATATTTAAGAAGTAGCATCATTAATATTAAACAACTTGATAATGAGCATGTTGCTAACACTTGGGAACGAATGAAATCTTTAGTAAAGAATTGTCCCACTCATGGACCGACGACTTGGATGATCATCCAAACATTTTATGCAAAACTGAATTTTTCTTCAAGAAACCTTCTAGATTCAACTGCTGGAGGAACCTTTAAGTCCATGACCTTGGGGGCAGCAACAAAGCTTCTTGATAATATGATGGTAAATTATTCTGAATAGCATACTGAGAGAGCTACAACTGGTAAGAAGGTAATTTTTTTAAGAAACCTCCTCTTTGAGTGATAGACTTGATGCTATTATGTCTATGCTTGTTAATGACCATGCTCCTATTGATCCAAATAATGTTCCTTTAACTTGATTTTCTGTTGCTCAAGAAGAGCATGTTGATGTGAACTTCATTAAAACTAATAATTTCAACAACAAAGCTTATAGGAATAATTTCGTGGCAATATTTATAGGCCATATCCTCCTATTAATAATAATTCTTATGATAATTCTTATAACAGCAACAAAATTGTACCCTCTGATCTTGAGAACATGCTTAAGAATTTTATTAAATCTGTTGAGGAAATGTTTTGGAAAAATTGATGTTCTTGCTGCTAAAGTTAATAGCCTTGCTCTTGATGTTGATTTTCTGAAACTAAAAGTTATGCCTCATGAATCCTTGAATGCCATCCAAATTCGAATTTCTAATAATGTTAGGATGTTAGCTGAATTGCATACTAGATAGGAAAGAGAAGATGAAATAGATAGAAAGAATAATATAGCTAATGTTTGCACCATTACCACTATTAGTAAAACTGAATCCTCTCATGCTAGTAAACCTTCTATTATCAGTGGTAAAGTAATTGGTGTTTGCAATATTCCTACTTCTGCTATTAAACATGCAAAATTGCCTCAAACTGCTAAAAATGCTCCTAATAATAGTGCTGAAATTTTTAGAAACATGGGAGACAATAGTCCAGTTACCTTTGCTAAAAATGATCTTAACTTTGATGATTGCAACATAACTGAAGTGATTAAGTTTTTACAAAAGCTTTCTTTTTGTCCTAATGGTAATGCTATGAATATGGCTTTTACAAAACAAATTACAAATGCTCTCATGCAAATTAGAGAGGATGAATTAAGACGTGAAGCCTCTATCCCTATGAAGTTAGAAATTGGGTTAGAACCCATTATTAAAATTAAAATGTGGTGTAAGTTTCTCTATTATGCCTAAGAGACTTTATGATATTCTTGATTTGCCACCTTTGGAACCATGTTATGTGGATGCTCGTCTTATTGACAATTCTAGAAAGAAACCTTTCGGGAGAGTTGATGATGTTCTTATAATGGTTGATAATAATCTTGTCTCATTGATTTGTTGTCTTGAATATTGAATACAATGCTTCTTGTACAACTGTTTTGGGAAGTCCTTTTCTTAGAACTGTTGGTGTTGTTATTGATATGAAAGAAGGGCATATTAAATTTCGTTTCCCATGGAAGAAAGGTATGGAACACTTTCCTAGGAAGAGAATGAAGTATCCTTTTGATTGAATTATTCGAAAAATTATGATTTGGATCCTTCTTCATTTGAAAACACTTGATTCCATTTTTTCTCTACCTAGCTAAAAGGCGTTAAACAAAAGCACTTCTTGGGAGATAACCCTATGGTTTTATTTTTGCTTTGTTTTTTCTATTTTATTTGAGTCAAGAGGTTGTATAATTATGTATCAACACATTTATATTATTATTTTCATGTATTATATGTGCCAAGTAAGGAGTCTTATGAAAGTTAGAGTTGGTTTTGGGATTTCTGCGCGGGAAACAGATTTCTGCTGTCCACCGTAAAAAATCGTGAAAAATCCAGAAAGATCAGAATGAACTGAAATTTTTTGTGCTTATTCCTCACTAATTCCAAAAAAAAAACTGTTCTTTAATTGTTTTGATTTGAGTACTGTAAGTTCCCTGAAAATATTCGTCTTTACAGACTGTTCTGACTTTAGCAGATTCTGCCATTTTTCTTGCATTTGCTCTTTTACGATGTCAAGTGGATTTCTTTGATTAACGAAACATCAGTAGATGTAGATAATGTTTAAAAGTATCAATATAAGTTGTGCCCCATACAGAATCCTTGGATTTTTTTATTGTTGCACTAACACTATAATGTAAATTACTCTTTGAGTGTGGTGTGCAGGAAGTTTTCAAGGGTCAAAAGAAGAGGGTGATATATGTGATCAAGAAGAGTGCAAGGTCAAATCTTGGGGATGCCCCCGTGGTTCATCCCAGAAATTTATAAGAATACTCAAGCATCTAAGCTTGGGGATTCCCAAGGCATCCCCTTGTTCATTGTAACACCTGGGGTGTTACCTGTTTGTTTGCTTGCATCATATGCATCACATTGCATTGCACCATGTTTGCATCACAACTGAAAATTTCAAAACAATTTAAACTTTTAACCTTGCTCAAAAACTTCCAATTTCAAACTTGCAACTAAAACCCCTAAATTGTTTTTCCACTGGTTGATTTTTGTTTTAATCACTTGTCTGTTGCAATCTTTCAAATAAAGAATTGCAAATCAAAAACATCTTTTGCTTCCAATCAATTCCTTGATGTTTCAACTATTAATTTGTTGATTATTTCAATCAATCACCTTAATCTTTTATTTTCAAATCAATTCAAAAACTCAAACCATTTCTCAAATCTTTAAACATTTGAATCCATGAAATTCACCACTAATTTGAATTCATTAAATCACTTTTAAACCCTAAAGAAAACCCTATTGGAAATACCTTGTTTTTCTAATATTAACTAATATTGGAAATTTCAATTAAAATTGGTTTAATTTTAAAACAGCAAGCAAACAATTAAGTTTTTGAAAACAAAAACTACCAAATTGGTTGTTTTTCAACTAAGGTAATTATCCTAATTTTATTCCAAAAGTTTCTATAAACAAAACCTTTGTTTTGCTTCCTTTTTGCTTGCTACAAAAAAAAAACAGTACAAAAAAATAAAATAAAAGGAGAAACGAGCAGCAGCACCTAATCTACCACCTAGCCCAAACCCACCTAACCCTACAGCGCGCAAGGCCCAGCCCACCTAGCTACTTAACGCTTCAAGAATCGTGCTCGACGTCTTGATCCTGTACGGCAGGGCATCCATGGTGCCACCGCGGCAGCCACGGATTCCGGCGGCCGTCCTCGGCGCCAGCGCCCTATAAAAAACCCTACGAACCCTAGACCCCCCTGCCCTAATCCCTAGGCCTCTCTCTCCCTTCGAGGCGCCGCCAACCTCTCTCTCCAGGCGCTTTATGTCCTCTCTGAAACCTCGCCGGAGAAGCCACCGAATCCCCCTCTGAATCTCTGTCCGCCGCCGCCAAACCCCTGCGCCACCCCACCTCCTACCTTCAGGAACCAAACCCCCACTCCTTCCTCTCCATGTTAGACACCCGAGTGAGCCCGCAAACCTGCTACAGCTTCGCCGCCATCAACGGCATCCTTCCGGCCACCGTGACGCCCCGTTCTGAAGCTGTGCTCGCCGGCGCCGTTGCGGCCCATCTCCTCCCGCGCTGGCCACGGGGATCGCCTCGCCTCGACGCCCTGGAGCTACTGGACACCGCCGTCGAGCTCAAGATGGCCTAGCACCTCGCCGATGAGCCCATGCCTGCCGCCTCGCCGTCGAGCCCGACAGCGACCAACTCCCGGTGAGCAATCGCCGCGCCTCCCTGTCATCTCGCTGCACCATCTGCATCCACAGCACCATCTCGCAGCAGCACTCGCACACCAAGCATCGGCGCCTGAGAGGCACGGTGATCGCCGCCGGTGGCTTTTCTGTCAGGTTGCGGCGTTGGTTTTTCGTCAGAGAATTCAGTTAGCTGGTTCTTAGTCTTAACCTCATCGCGGGTGTACTACTGTCACCAAACGGAATCCAGCGCAGTGGTAACACAGCACCTCTCCCTTGCGCACGGTCGGGGTTCGAGTCCCCGCAAGCGCTGCTTTTTTCGGGAATTTTCCCCTTCGCAGTGCCCCACCCGTCAGGCACTCTGGCTGCCACGCGTGCCTGCTCAGAGCCACGCTGGCCGCTGGCCCACAGGGCAGTGGCTGGTGTGTAAACCTGCACGGTAACAAATGTTTTAAAAACAAATCTTTTATTTTCTGTTTCTTTTAAAATAGCAGAATAACCAATAAACTTCAAATTTCAATATCTTTTGTTTTATTATTCCAATAAACACAAACTTTATATCTATCCTGATCCAAATTTCCTAATCTATCCAAATATCCAACTTGTGTTCTGTTTTGAACTTTCAAATTACAATTCAAATTCAAATTTAAATCATTTCAATTGTATTTGCTAAATTCAATAACTAATTATTCCTAAGTCCAAATCATGCAAATAAAATATGTTTTCCATACCATTTTAAATAACCTATTCAAATATAATTTTTATTTCCTGGTTTGAATAATTTAAAATGCCTAAACAATTTAATCTTGTTTAATTCAATTAAAAAAATTGTTTAATATTGTTTAATTCATAATTAAATAATCCAAGTCCAAATTCCAAATGTGAAACATGTAATTAAACTAAAATTTGATAACCTTTTCAAATATCAACTTTGTTATTTGTTTTGCACACTTTAACTTGTTGATAACAACCACTACTTGCTCAACATCATTAAGTAACAATAACTTCCAAACTTATTAATGTTTTCTAAAATTGTTAACCATCCTTCCAATTGCGTCCAATACTGTTACCTTCTTGTTCTTCACCATGCATGCATCATTCTAACTCACTTACACATGATGCCTAGTGTTAGAACAATTAATTCAACTGTAAGGCATGGGTTTGCCATATGCAATCTTTGCATATGGAATCCATTTAAACTTGTGTATCATATCCACTAGTCTACTTTGGTGCATCTATTAAACATGACATGCATCCATATCTTGATCATGCTGGATCTTTTGCCGTAGTAGTAATTGTTGCATCCGGTGTTTGTTCGAGGTTCGTTGCTTCTTCACGGATAGGACGTTGAGATGATGTGAGCAACGACAAGTTCTGCTACCTTGCGGGATCTCAGGCAAGTATACTCACTTGCATGCCACATGGCTGCCTTTCATCACTTGTTACCGATTCTTTCCGTTGATTCTTTTCTGCTAGCCTTATTGGTAGTTGTTTCTGTTACGAACCCATCACATGAATCCCTTAACCTTGATATTGCCTCACCTCCATACCTACAGCCTTTGTTTGTGCCTGTTCTTATCTAGCATGCTTAGGTTGTTTTGCTCGAGTCTGTTACCCGTTACTTTCTGTTATTACTCTATTATGTTCTGGGGGCTCGATGTTTAATCAATCAATCAATCATGCTAATGTTGCTATTAATAATAAATTTGATGATAAGGCACCGGCAGGAGGCCCTTTGTGGTTTTGAGGCCTGCTAGTGTCGACCCTAATAGGAAAAGGGTCTTGTCTACTGATCCATGATGAGCGCACTACCCGCATTTGGGGAGTATGGGCTCCCCCTCAGTTTGGCCCGATTCGCATCTCGTCCAAATCGCCTCATTTATTTCGGGTTTTCCATTTGCTGCATGCATGATCTTGTGAGCCCTTGGATCCCGGGTGGAACTTTCGTAGTCGGCATATAGGGGGACACGGTCTTAGAGTGCTATGAGGGTCCATTTTCTTCTGGGCCCGAGTAGCCGTGCGCCCAAGGTGCTTTGGGCTTGATGCGAAGAAGGGTTGGATTGTGTTGAGTGCCCCGCTTGGTGGAGTGGCCGCTCCATCTGGCGGGTTATTCATGAGTACGGCTAAATTGGTGCAACCCTGCAGGGATAATCTTCTCGAGAAGCCGTGTTTTCCGCGGTTATGGATTACTTGGTGAAAGTACTGGCTAACAAGTACTCAGGACAACTTAAACCTAATGAATAACAACCTTTCACCCAATGATTAACAACTTGACTAGTAATAGGCTTATTGACACAATAATCTGAACCATCATTAACTCAACGGTGTGAGTTATCCTCGGATTGCTTCTTCGGATAAGGGGCGAGATCCAGGATGGGTTTGTTTGAAGTTATCTTTCAGTTGGTTACAAACCTCGATCTTATCTCCTTTCTGATAGTTGGAAGTAATAGAATCTCTGTAGTTGGTTAGTGCAGCCTGCTGTCGCTTATTTGCAATAACCCCTTCCTTTCCGTTGATCCTAAAGTATTTGTATCTTGTGATGACTGGCTACGCCGGTAACTTGTGAGTATGGGCTTTATCCCCCTTGCCAGTACTTAACCGTACTGACCCAAGAATCTCTTTCGTGGCTGCAAATTCCAAATTGCAGTCAACAGGTTTGAAGTCTGACGATGTTAGCTTGGGAATCCCTCCGGCTTGGCCTGGGCAGGGATTGGACGCCTTCGGTTATCTTCAGGACTCTTAGTCCAATTTGGATCTTGTCCGTAGCCGGACGCTATGTTGTTTTCTTCCGCTGTTATTTGGATCTTTGTAATGTATCAGTTGCAACCCTGGCTCGTTTGAGTCATCTTGTATCTATCTGTTTCTGTTGTAATTGTGGATTATTCGTGAACTACTGTAATGTTATCATAAATGGCAACCTGGAATCGGTTATTATGCGGATTTGGCGGGAATGCTGAAATCTGCATAGTGCCCGATCTCGGGGCGTCACAAATGGTATCAGAGCCTTGGTTCCGATTCCCGATATTGTTTCGATACGAATGGTTATCGAAGCAACGGGTCCGCAAAGCCTGTAGGATAACCTCGCTAACGGTCGTTGTTTCTAGAGTGTCGAAAACTATTTCTGCTAAACTATTTTGGAAAAAAAAACTCTCAATAGGATTCTTGTTTTTCTCCTTATCCCCATTCTATTTCCCCTCCCATCTTATTTGTTTTGGAGTTCTCCCCCTTGTCTATCTTTCAAAGTGTTAGGATCCTACGTGGGTGGACGTTTTCTGAGCCTTTTAACCTAATAGGTTCGATCATCGGAAGATTCCTGGTGGAAGAACATCGTCGTCACTCCGAGCAAGAATCCCTTGTTAGTGGTGTCGAGGAGATCAACTGGAAGCATGAAAAATCGATAGTCGAACTTCTTTCCCCTCCCGGGTTAGCAGGTGGATTGCGAGGGCGCAATCCCTTGTTAGTGGTGTCGTCTGTAACACCTGGGGTGTTACCTGTTTGTTTGCTTGCATCATATGCATCACATTGCATTGCACCATGTTTGCATCACAACTGAAAATTTCAAAACAATTTAAACTTTTAACCTTGCTCAAAAACTTCCAATTTCAAACTTGCAACTAAAACCCCTAAATTGTTTTTCCACTGGTTGATTTTTGTTTTAATCACTTGTCTGTTGCAATCTTTCAAATAAAGAATTGCAAATCAAAAACATCTTTTGCTTCCAATCAATTCCTTGATGTTTCAACTATTAATTTGTTGATTATTTCAATCAATCACCTTAATCTTTTATTTTCAAATCAATTCAAAAACTCAAACCATTTCTCAAATCTTTAATCATTTGAATCCATGAAATTCACCACTAATTTCAATTCATTAAATCACTTTTAAACCCTAAAGAAAACCCTATTGGAAATACCTTGTTTTTCTAATATTAACTAATATTGGAAATTTCAATTAAAATTGGTTTAATTTTAAAACAGCAAGCAAACAATTAAGTTTTTGAAAACAAAAACTACCAAATTGGTTGTTTTTCAACTAAGGTAATTATCCTAATTTTATTCGAAAAGTTTCTATAAACAAAACCTTTGTTTTGCTTCCTTTTTGCTTGCTACAAAAAAAAACAGTACAAAAAAATAAAATAAAAGGAGAAACGAGCAGCAGCACCTAATCTACCACCTAGCCCAAACCCACCTAACCCTACAGCGCGCAAGGCCCAGCCCACCTAGCTACTTAACGCTTCAAGAATCGTGCTCGACGTCTTGATCCTGTACGGCAGGGCATCCATGGTGCCACCGCGGCAGCCACGGATTCCGGCGGCCGTCCTCGGCGCCAGCGCCCTATAAAAAACCCTACGAACCCTAGACCCCCCTGCCCTAATCCCTAGGCCTCTCTCTCCCTTCGAGGCGCCGCCAACCTCTCTCTCCAGGCGCTTTCTGTCCTCTCTGAAACCTCGCCGGAGAAGCCACCGAATCCCCCTCTGAATCTCTGTCCGCCGCCGCCAAACCCCTGCGCCACCCCACCTCCTACCTTCAGGAACCAAACCCCCACTCCTTCCTCTCCATGTTAGACACCCGAGTGAGCCCGCAAACCTGCTACAGCTTCGCCGCCATCAACGGCATCCTTCCGGCCACCGTGACGCCCCGTTCTGAAGCTGTGCTCGCCGGCGCCGTTGCGGCCCATCTCCTCCCGCGCTGGCCACGGGGATCGCCTCGCCTCGACGCCCTGGAGCTACTGGACACCGCCGTCGAGCTCAAGATGGCCTAGCACCTCGCCGATGAGCCCATGCCTGCCGCCTCGCCGTCGAGCCCGACAGCGACCAACTCCCGGTGAGCAATCGCCGCGCCTCCCTGTCATCTCGCTGCACCATCTGCATCCACAGCACCATCTCGCAGCAGCACTCGCACACCAAGCATCAGCGCCTGAGAGGCACGGTGATCGCCGCCGGTGGCTTTTCTGTCAGGTTGCGGCGTTGGTTTTTCGTCAGAGAATTCAGTTAGCTGGTTCTTAGTCTTAACCTCATCGCGGGTGTACTACTGTCACCAAACGGAATCCAGCGCAGTGGTAACACAGCACCTCTCCCTTGCGCACGGTCGGGGTTCGAGTCCCCGCAAGCGCTGCTTTTTTCGGGAATTTTCCCCTTCGCAGTGCCCCACCCGTCAGGCACTCTGGCTGCCACGCGTGCCTGCTCAGAGCCACGCTGGCCGCTGGCCCACAGGGCAGTGGCTGGTGTGTAAACCTGCACGGTAACAAATGTTTTAAAAACAAATCTTTTATTTTCTGTTTCTTTTAAAATAGCAGAATAACCAATAAACTTCAAATTTCAATATCTTTTGTTTTATTATTCCAATAAACACAAACTTTATATCTATCCTGATCCAAATTTCCTAATCTATCCAAATATCCAACTTGTGTTCTGTTTTGAACTTTCAAATTACAATTCAAATTCAAATTTAAATCATTTCAATTGTATTTGCTAAATTCAATAACTAATTATTCCTAAGTCCAAATCATGCAAATAAAATATGTTTTCCATACCATTTTAAATAACCTATTCAAATATAATTTTTATTTCCTGGTTTGAATAATTTAAAATGCCTAAACAATTTAATCTTGTTTAATTCAATTAAAAAAATTGTTTAATATTGTTTAATTCATAATTAAATAATCCAAGTCCAAATTCCAAATGTGAAACATGTAATTCAACTAAAATTTGATAACCTTTTCAAATATCAACTTTGTTATTTGTTTTGCACACTTTAACTTGTTGATAACAACCACTACTTGCTCAACATCATTAAGTAACAATAACTTCCAAACTTATTAATGTTTTCTAAAATTGTTAACCATCCTTCCAATTGCGTCCAATACTGTTACCTTCTTGTTCTTCACCATGCATGCATCATTCTAACTCACTTACACATGATGCCTAGTGTTAGAACAATTAATTCAACTGTAAGGCATGGGTTTGCCATATGCAATCTTTGCATATGGAATCCATTTAAACTTGTGTATCATATCCACTAGTCTACTTTGGTGCATCTATTAAACATGACATGCATCCATATCTTGATCATGCTGGATCTTTTGCCGTAGTAGTAATTGTTGCATCCGGTGTTTGTTCGAGGTTTGTTGCTTCTTCACGGATAGGACGTTGAGATGATGTGAGCAACGACAAGTTCTGCTACCTTGCGGGATCTCAGGCAAGTATACTCACTTGCATGCCACATGGCTGCCTTTCATCACTTGTTACCGATTCTTTCCGTTGATTCTTTTCTGCTAGCCTTAGTGGTAGTTGTTTCTATTACGAACCCATCACATGAATCCCTTAACCTTGATATTGCCTCACCTCCATACCTACAGCCTTTGTTTGTGCCTGTTCTTATCTAGCATGCTTAGGTTGTTTTGCTCGAGTCTGTTACCCGTTACTTTCTGTTATTACTCTATTATGTTCTGGGGGGCTCGATGTTTAATCAATCAATCAATCATGCTAATGTTGCTATTAATAATAAATTTGATGATAAGGCACCGGCAGGAGGCCCTTTGTGGTTTTGAGGCCTGCTAGTGTCGACCCTAATAGGAAAAGGGTCTTGTCTACTGATCCATGATGAGCGCACTACCCGCATTTGGGGAGTATGGGCTCCCCCTCAGTTTGGCCCGATTCGCATCTCGTCCAAATCGCCTCATTTAGTTCGGGTTTTCCATTTGCTGCATGCATGATCTTGCGAGCCCTTGGATCCCGGGTGGAACTTTCGTAGTCGGCATATAGGGGGACACGGTCTTAGAGTGCTATGAGGGTCCATTTTCTTCTGGGCCCGAGTAGCCGTGCGCCCAAGGTGCTTTGGGCTTGATGCGAAGAAGGGTTGGATTGTGTTGAGTGCCCCGCTTGGTGGAGTGGCCGCTCCATCTGGCGGGTTATTCATGAGTACGGCTAAATTGGTGCAACCCTGCAGGGATAATCTTCTCGAGAAGCCGTGTTTTCCGCGGTTATGGATTACTTGGTGAAAGTACTGGCTAACAAGTACTCAGGACAACTTAAACCTAATGAATAACAACCTTTCACCCAATGATTAACAACTTGACTAGTAATAGGCTTATTGACACAATAATCTGAACCATCATTAACTCAACGGTGTGAGTTATCCTCGGATTGCTTCTTCGGATAAGGGGCGAGATCCAGGATGGGTTTGTTTGAAGTTATCTTTCAGTTGGTTACAAACCTCGATCTTATCTCCTTTCTGATAGTTGGAAGTAATAGAATCTCTGTAGTTGGTTAGTGCAGCCTGCTGTCGCTTATTTGCAATAACCCCTTCCTTTCCGTTGATCCTAAAGTATTTGTATCTTGTGATGACTGGCTACGCCGGTAACTTGTGAGTATGGGCTTTATCCCCCTTGCCAGTACTTAACCGTACTGACCCACGAATCTCTTTCGTGGCTGCAAATTCCAAATTGCAGTCAACAGGTTTGAAGTCTGACGACGTTAGCTTGGGAATCCCTCCGGCTTGGCCTGGGCAGGGATTGGACGCCTTCGGTTATCTTCAGGACTCTTAGTCCAATTTGGATCTTGTCCGTAGCCGGACGCTATGTTGTTTTCTTCCGCTGTTATTTGGATCTTTGTAATGTATCAGTTGCAACCCTGGCTCGTTTGAGTCATCTTGTATCTATCTGTTTCTGTTGTAATTGTGGAATATTCGTGAACTACTGTAATGTTATCATAAATGGCAACCTGGAATCGGTTATTATGCGGATTTGGCGGGAATGCTGAAATCTGCATAGTGCCCGATCTCGGGGCGTCACATTCATCAACAATTTATCAGGTCACTTCTAGTGAAACAATATTTTTATTCGTTCACATTATATGAAATTTACTTGGGGCGTCTGTTATTTTTCGTTCTGTTTTCTTTTGTTTTCCTTGCTGCAATAATATCATTGGAACCTAGAATCCTTGTTTGGGACAGAGACACGCTCAGGTTTTTCGTTTAAATATTCGTTATGCTCGTATTGTTAGTTTTTCTTCTAGCTACTTCAAAAAATCTTACTTAGCTCTTGTTTTCGTTGCATCTCTTATTCAGAGTTGTTAGTTTTAGTAGTATTATGTTAGTACTCTCATGCTTTCTTTCTGTATCAATTAGAGAGTTTTTATTAAAACATATTTTGTATGGCGCTTGTTTGGAAAAGAAACTGTTGTATTTGGTAGAATTATAAACGATGCAAATAGAAGCTTGTATGGACTGTGACTAGACTTTTTCATATCATGCTAGATGTTATTTTAATTCTAAATCCTAGTGGTTATTTAGTAGCATGATTTTTCTCAAATAGCTGAGAGTGTTTAATGTGTCATTGAAATAATCATGAGTTGTTCTTGTCATATTGAAGCATAAATTTGTGGTGTTCTCCTTTGAATGTTTTATTTGGTTGACTTGGCGCATGCTCACACCATGTTTATGACTACGGACCAGTCACTCATAGCCTCTATTATCATTTATTTTTTGAACTTGTGGTACAACTTATGCTTTGACTAATGATGTTTATGTCACTATCCATGATCATGGCCATTATTGCTCTCTTGATTTGTCGCTCCCAGCCTTTTGCTAGCCTCTACTTGTACTGAGTATGAGCTCTACTCGTGCAATTAAACTCCCCAAAACCAAAGTAAACTGCTCATGTGTAACCTTTAAAACTTTCAAAATTACTCCTGTTTTGTGTTCCTGTTTTAGCTTATGAGGACGTAATTAGAGAATCATTATCTCACTTGTTGATTGGACTTTAACACCCTGGACTAGAGGCTTCGTCCGCTTATTCAATTGATAGAAGAGCTGGCAGCGGGGTGCCCAGCCCAAATTAATACAAACAAATTCTCTTCACTATTTGTGCCCCTGATTTATCAGTCAAAGCATAATTGTGTAAACAAAAGAGAAAGAGCGATGACCTTCTACACCAGTTGCGTCGTTCAAATGGGAGATGCTCTTGTGAAGTCTAGTTGGCTTGTGATGTACTGTATTTTATGTTTACCATTCGTTGCCATAAGCATACACCTCCCTAAAAATAGACACTCCTCTACGGTATGTGATTTTTGGGAGGCACCCGAGGATTTGGTTAGCCATGGTTTGTGTAAGATGGATGGGAGGAGTGTCAAACATTTTATACCTTTGTTTAATAAAATAAAAGCTCTAGCACATGAGTGATCCATGCTTCCTTCTACGAAGGGCCTTTCTTTTACTTTTATGTTGAGTCTCCATCTTCTAAATTTATGCACAGTTAAGAGAGCATAGTTGCCATCCTGAGTTTAATGTGCATTTGTCCAAGAAACATTAGTAATATATTCATGATGTGTTATTTCTTGCTCTCAAATTTTTTGTTCTAGTCTTCCTCATAAACTTTTAAGGTGTCCTGGCATTTATGTTTTGCCCCACTCTTGAGGACTAGTGAAATATCACTTTGCCATAATTTCTCTATACTTAAAACAAACGTATAACTTTTGATGCATTGTTATTCATGATATTTTATTTGTGTTACTTCTCATGATGCAAGGTGATTGCTATGCTTTATTATTAAACTTTTATTTATCATGCTTGTGTTCAAGTTCTATGATCTCAGCTTATATATGTTTTTACATTATTGATGATCAAGTTCATGTTGGTAGCATGTCACCTAAGAAATTATGTGTTTTTATCGTTTACCTACACGAGGAAGAGTAGAAACTAAGCTTGGGGATGTTGATATGTCATAAACATATAATTATTTCTTATGTTCCATGTTGTTTCCATGTTATTTCCTATATGTTTGTTGTACACTTTATCTCATTTTTATCGATTTCAGGGACTAACATATTAACAAGATGTCATAGAGCCAGTTACATGTTTTATGTTATTTTTAGATTCAGAGAAGTTGTTGAGAAAATATTCTCGGAATTGGAAAATTCGAAGCCCGGAATTCTTAGAATTTCCGAAATTCCATAGTGCCCTGAAGAGACCCGGAGAGGGGCCACAGGCGGGCCACACCATAGGGCGGCGACCCCCCCCCCGGACGCGCCAAGGGGTGGTATGGGCCCCCCGGGTGCCCTCTTCCATCGCTTTTTCGCGTATTTAATCCCTCGACATATTAACCCTAGAAATTTACCACTTTTTCCCGAGAAACACCCAAGGCCGCCGTCATCGTCATCTTGAGATCGAGAGGGTTCTGGAGCTCTCCCTAGCACCCTGCCAAGATAGGAAATTCATCACCGGAGGGGTCTACACAACCATGCCCTCCCCCGAAGTGATGCGTTAGTAGTTTATCCCTGGACTACGGGTCCATGGCAGTAGCTAGATGGTTGTTTCCTCCACTTTATGCCTCATGTCTAGATCTCGGGAGCTGCCTCACATGATCGAGATCATCTTTATGTAATGCTACATGTTGTGTTTGTTGGGATCCGATAAATGTTCAATGCTATTTCTTCTGATTATCATTCTATCATGTTATCTTCATGCATATGTTATTTATTATCTTGCATGCTCCCCGTTATTAGTAGATGCTCTCGCCAAGTAGATGCTAGTAACTCCAAGAGGGATTATTTATGCTCGATAGTGGGTTCATGCCTCATTTGCATATGTTCTCGAGTGACAGAAATGTGACGGATGGAGGATGTGTTGTTGCCATTAGGGAGAAAACAACAATTCGTTTTCTAAGGATGATTTTACTATTTACATTACACACTTTGCTTACTGCGATTATCTGTTGCTTGCAACTTAATACCCATGGTTTGCTCGGATAACAATTCGAGGGTGGACTATTAGTCATAGATGCGGTTGGATAATGGTCTATTTATCTTGTTGTAATGCCCGCATGGATCACATAGTAATCTTTATATCTTGCATATGCACTACGGTGCAGCCTTCATTTCTATCAATTGCCTAGCTGTAATTTGTTCCCCGCACATGTTATTTATCTTTCACGTAGAGACACCAGTAGTGAACTAATGACACCGGTCCATTTTCCTCATACTGATAATACACACACTGCTTCCACTGTTTTCACACTGCTGCTACTGTTTATATACTATTCTCATACTGTTTTCCACACCATACGTTTAACCTATTTTTTTTCACCAAAACCGGTGAAATTGACAACCTCACTGCTTCGTTAGGGCAAAGTGATTTGATTATGTTGTGTAGGTTCCAAGTTGTTGCTGAACCAGTAGTGCGCCCTGCCATTTCAGCTGCGTCAAACTTCTGAAGTTACTTCTTCCTCCTACTGGTCGATTCAACCTTGGTTTCTTTTCCGAGGAAAACTTTCCACTGCACTCTTCACAACCTTTCTCTTGGGGTTTACCAACGTTAGCTATCAGCTGGCTATCCCTTGCATAGTTGTGTAACACACAACACGCATTAATAAGTCGAATATGCCAAAAAAAATTGTTCATAGCCAAAGATGCAATACATGATGACCCATATGAAGAACCAAAATGGACATGTGTTACTTGATCGTCTATTTCAAGGAAAGAACAAGAATGCAAGATGTCCCATCTTTTCTTACACAATCCAAAGGTTCTCTCCACAACATTTCTAGCATGGGCATGACGCAAGTTAAAAAGCTCTTTCCCACTTTGGGGTCGTGACTTCAAGCCCACAGTTTCAACTGGTACCGAGTTGATCTTAATGGAGATAGAAATCCATATCCATTGTATAGCCATCATCAACAAGATAGTACTTTCTTATTGACAAATACATGAGAGTTAATGATTTAATATGAGAATTGAAACTAAAAGAGAAAGAGTCATACCCTCTGGTATAATAAATGCATCTTCGAGATCAATTCTCATAGCATCCTTTAGCACTCTCTAGTCTGATGTCGAACCCTCCCAACCATTTAAAACATAGAGAAATTCCATATTCCCGTCAACCACACCTAGCATGTTTGTTGTGATTTTTTTGGTGCATGTTTCTATACCTCCCTTTGTCAGCGGAATTAACAAACAATGTAATATGACACCCATCTAGTGTCTCAAGCGCATTAGGAAACCACTTCCACTCATAATTGTCGAGGGGTGATAAAATAATTGGTATGCTTGATGAACTTCCTAGTTAGAGACAAGATGTCTGATAACAGAGTAGAGAAATTTCTATTGATAGTCTCCAAAGAACGCTGGTATGTGCCACCCAACATCCTCATTTTAAGTCCATGTCCACTAACTTGTAAGAACATAGCAACATTTTCTTCTACTGTCACAAACATGATATCTTTCTGGCCATACTTCTCACACAAGAAAGCACAAAGATCATGGAAGTTTCTTTTATTTAAGCGTAGCTTATTATAGCAAGTTTTCTTGGACCCATCATAAGTTTCTTTCAATATATACTTCTGATATGCAAGCTTTTCCTCATCATCATCAAAGAATCCAAGGTTCCTTGGTGTCCGATAAGAACTAAGATAAGAAAATGCCAGGCATGATAGTTCAAAATAGTTATTTCTTAAAAAAATCTCTGTCTTTTTCTTATTATATTCTCTCTAGTAATATAGGCAGCCAAATTTTGATTAGACATGATGAAAACAAATTACAACAGACACAACATATGTATATGAATTATTCAGAGAATTGACAAGGCATAAACTGTTGAAACAACATGTGTGCAAATGACAAAATATTACAATACACAGATGAGGTAGGAGTTGATAATGTACCATTATGCAACAAAAATTCAATCTCCTTAGTATATTAGCAACACACAAATTTAGCTCTGAAATTCGAGTTCATTTCAATCCACCTAAAAAATTACAGCAAAAACGAAAAGTGTAGAATTTGCCCGAGCTCCCTAGTCCCTACCAGAATTGGTACCCAAGGTAAGAACAAAAAATCATACAAACATACATGGTGCCTACACCGCCGCCGTTCTCCTGTCACCGTCGAAGAAATAAAATATAATTTCGTCCCAATTTTGCAACTCTACGGTTCACGATCTAGGATTCACGAGCTAGTCACACACACACACACACACACACACACACACACACACACACACAGAGAGAGAGAGGGAAGGGAGGGGACGGAGTGGAGAGAACGATAGAGGGCGTGCACTCACCAGCTGCGGCGACTCCCAGGAGTAGCGGACGACGAGGAAACCCAGGAGCGATGCTCGTTCGTTAGATGAAGAGGTTTGCGGGGAGGGTGGTGGTGCGGGGAAAAAAATTCCGAGCATTTCCAAGAGGGTTAGCTCGGAATTGTTTAGGGAGGTAAGACAACGCGCACGGGGATCTCCGTGAATTGGCAAAAAAACCGTACCCAATTGGTCTACCACCCCCAAATTGGAAAATTTGGTCACGCAATTACAATTTGGAAATTCCGGGGTATTTTTCCTACATCCAAACAGGGGTGAATGTAATTATATACTCCAGAGCTGTCCGGGTGATACCCGTACTCTTCTAAAACCATTCAATGCGAAAAACTGACTTTGACGCGTTAAGTGTGTGATCCCTACAGGTTCGATAACAAGTAGAAATGATCAAAGAACTCTTTTCCCGATCAATAATCAACATCTGGACCATGGAATCCTATGAGTTATACGAAGGAACTCTGTTGAACCTATTGAATATCAAGTATGTTCTCATTACTTTACGATAACAATCAATCCGAGGAGATCGACTGTTTTGCCTGTTCTCCGAGCTGGACAACGTCCCTTTTCCCCGATGGCACTACTACTTCCCATCGTGTGGGAGCTAGCTGATATCCTCAAATACGTGAATAGTTATCCGAAAAATTCATGTGAATTTGGGATGGTAGCTCAATAAAGCTCTTAGCCCATCTTATGGTTTCCAGAGCAAATATTTGATTTTCCTCGGGCTTTCTCGGTCCAAGCAGTCTTTACACGTGGGCCTTCACGACCAAGGCGGATTCCTCATCAGTCTGATCGTGAGGTCTAATGGGAGGAGCCGGCGGTACTCATGGGAGGGGCTCTAGTCGCGGTCCACGTTGGTTACCCTTCGACGAAAAGGTGTGGGCCATAGTGGGCGGAGGCGGTGGAATCGGCTGACGTGGCAGCGGAGATCGTGATTAACTTGTATAGTGGTGGTCGTCCCTCTCGACATCATGTGGAGATGGTGGTAATGAATCCCGAATCGAAGAAGGCGATGGTCGCCTTGGCGCCGAGCCTGTAACACAATGTATTGTTTGCGCCATAGAATGATACTACCTACGACCTCTCCTAGTGTTCTCTCATCTTCAGGTATAGGGATGTCAAGCTCTAGTGACTCATATCCTAGAACAGTCTGATCTATGCCGACACGACCATATCCGTATGAAATCGGATGGAAATGCCATCATGCTGAGATGCACAAGTTAAAGCTAATTCGTCTCCCGCCTTCAAAGATAAGTTCATTGCTCCCACTTGTAGCTCACAAGTTTTCTTCTCCATGATATCATCCACGGGGTAGCGATCCATCGGTGTCTCGTCAGCACCAACCCCCGTGTAATACATGCTCCTTCTCTGCTGACATGGGGTTCCGCCTTCACTATTTTGCTGCGGATGATGAGTTGACCGTTGCTCGCGAACTTCGTCAATTTTCTTCTAATGGCTCATTAATAGAGCAAGTACTTTTTCATGGTCCTTTTCTATCTTGTTCAAACGGTCTACCTCCTCCTTCTCCTTCCTCTTCTTTGCCATCTCCCGGCTTCTATAAGATTCAACGTCCTCGGGAAACCAACCTTCCACGTTGTATCTGCTCCAAGGCGTCGTGTTCGTCCTGGTTTTTCAGGATTCTCGAGGGCCACTATCATCTCGTCGTTCTCTCTGTCGGGAATAAACTCTCCCTTTTGGACGGCTTTGATTGCTTGAACAATTGCTTTCTCTGCAACATAGATTGGTTTCTTTTCATTAACTTGTATCTCCCATGTTTTTGTGTCATACTTCGCCCCATGGCCAAGTGTCCAATTCCTTACCCTACAGGGACAAGCCTCTGTTACTGGAGTGATCCCTTTCTCGCGCATGGCATCCTCCGTTTGTTCCCACTTAGGCTCGGCAGTTCTGTATCCACCTGAACCCATATGATGATGATATATCTTTTTCTTTGCATTTTCGTTATTCTTTGAAGACCTTTCCTTAGCTTTTTCTGAATCCTTGTACTCTAGAAATGTGTCCCAGTGAGGTTGCTGCCTCTCTAGTACGTGCCAGTGAAATCTGGAGCTTTTTTATCTTTGACATAGTCATAGTATAATTTGTTCTTGTCTATCATGAATTTTCCAGCCATCTTCTTAAGAGCGAAATGCTTAACTTTCGCCCTCATCTTTCTTGTCTCTTCGATAGATACCAAGACCGGTAGGGTGAAATGTGTAATGAGCTTGGCCCAAAGATCATTTTCCGCTTCCTCCAAGAGATAAGTAACTCCCTCCGGGTTTGCTGTCTTATACCACAAGGGTGTGCTTATCGGGATGTTGTCCCTAACAACAACTCCGCATTGATGCACAACCTTTGTTGCATTATTCTTGGAAAACAACGGTCTGCCCTATGGATCGACGACCTCAATTGCGAGATGTGCATATTTTGCCAGCCCTTTGGCATGACCTCGTTTACTTTTACCAAATTGGGTCGATGCGGAGGTCTAAAACAAGAAACATTTGTTAATACATATATATACAAATAAATTATTGCATCTGATCACCAAAGGTTTAATATACATCACCAGACTGGTGATGTCCACCAAATTTCAAATCTTCCTCGCAGTTACGATCGTGTGCGATTCCTCTCTGTGTTCTTCCTCCATTCCCTGACCGGAGTCATTCAAAAACTATGAGACGTCTTCTTTGGGTGTCCATACAAGGGCGAACATGCCCTCTTCATTGACTCTGCTGCTGTTGAAGTGATCCTCCATTGCTTAACTATAATACATAAGATATATATACAACAATATTAGCATTAGCCGAATAATTCAAAATAGCGGAATATTGCAATGTAGCGGAATATTACAACGTAGCGGAATAATTCAAAGTAGTTGAATACATCGATATCACGACTAATAATTCCGTTACATATAGCTCCGGTCTATTTTTATTTAACTTAATACATTGAACTAACTTCGATCAGGTCCTAAGCCGCGGGGTGCTGAGTCGTGGGTGTTGTGCGTCCTCAGATATGGAACCCTAAGAGGGTCATAGCTCACATGGTAAGGTTACATATACGCTGACGTACCACCTCTCTAATACCCTAACACTGATCGTGGCCCACGCGATCGCCATCAAAGAAGATCCGCGTCGACGACGTCACTCGTATTTCTCACCAAGCTGCGTGTCCCGGAAGTAAGAACCTCCCAGTGCCAGCTCGGCGGAGCCCAGTCACGGACATCGCCCATCGGGTTCAACAGGGACATCGTCGCAAACAAAAATAATCTAAAAACACAATAGATGAGACATAGCATTATTATTTTTATATAGGGACTTAGCAACTATTCAAAATTTGTAAAATTTTCAAAAATTTGCTAGGCGAGCAAGATTGAATTAAATTGGTAAAATTTCTATAATTGCTAGATAACAAAATACAACTCATACCTAAAGTAAATACAACTAATAATCAAAACAATACATAAATAACGAAATACAAATAATACCTACAATAAATACAACTCATAATCAAAGTAACACCTAAATAACAAAATACAACTAATACCTAAACTAAATACAACTAATAATCAAACTAATACCTAAATAACAAAATACAACTAATACATATAAACTAATAATAAAAGAATTTTCTATAAATATTTTAAACCTAATAAAGTATTTTGTATAAAGATCCTAATAAATCTAATAAACTGAAAATACTCTAATAAACCTAATAATACCCTAATAAACCTAATAAACTAATTTTCTATAAATATAAATTAAATTAAATACAAATAATCTAATAATTAACTAAATAGTACCCTAATAACCTAATAAATATCTAACTAAATAATATAATAACTAACTAAATAATACCCTTAAAACCTAATAAATATCTGACTAAATAATTAACTCAATTAAGTAAATAATCTAATAATTAACTAGATTAACTAAATAATACAAAAAAGGGATCAGAGATCCTCACCTCACCGGCGGAGCGAAGGAGGACGGCGCGAAGGAGGATGGTGGCGAGCAGCGGACCGCGAGTGTGGCGGCGGGCGAGGGCGGCGGTGGGAAGCGGCATAGGCGCGATCGGGAGCGGCGTGTGCGCGGTGGAGTAGCGGGAGCGGGCGGCGAGGTCGATGGGCGGCGAGGCGCAGATGTCGGCGGCAGCCCTTCGGGGTGGTCGTCATCTCCGTCTTTCCTCTTTCCGTGCGCGTGGCCAGCGGCTGCTTTTATAGCACCCCCCCCCCCCCCAGTCCCGGTTCGTGGTACCAACGGGGATTACAGTGCTACATCTAGTCCTAGCTGGTACAACGAATCGGGACTAGAGGTCTTTTGGCGCATTTACTGCCGCGCGCGCCCAAAAGCAGCTCTAGTTCCAGTTCATGGAACGTACCGGGACTATAGTTTTTTTGGCGATAAAGCCCAAATTTCCTATGTTTGAATTTAATTTGAAAAGTGTTTGAATATGGAAAATAATAACTTCTTCATACTTTCGAATTTGACAAAAATTTCAACATGAAAAGTGTTTGAATTTGAATAACTAACCTGAATCCATTTGTTGTTTTCTAAATCAAATATTCTAACCTTACAAACTAATAACAATTTATGCCGGTTTCAAATATAAGCCAAGACGGCGGGCACAAATCTTTGTAATTAGGGGTTGCATATTGGGAAACTCTTGGTGTATATATGATGAAATAGGTACTTCTGTACCTAAAAATGATTTTTTTTTCAAAAAATTATGAGCAGACTATGATGGACCTGTAGTTCAAATTTGACCTTGTTTCCAACTAAATCGGCAGAAATTTGTGTTTTTCAAAAGAGGTTGATAGAAACCTTTTTACATGCAACAAACTGGTTACTTGTGCATATAACATGATCTAGTATTTTCAAAAATTGTTGCTCTCAATTTTTGCAACATATTTTTCGTTGGTCCTTCATAAAAAAACCATTTTTGCACTCGAAAAATATAAATAGGATTTATTTTAATGTGCAATGAAAAGTAAAAAACTTTTCGTCAACATTGTCCGTTCTTCCTAGATGCATGATTGTGTGGAATATGAGAACATTCTAGCAAACTATGCCATGGATGTGGCTATCTTCGGAGGAGATAACTCATTTCTTGGAAAACATTTTCAATATAACTGCCGTATTCCAATTTCATTATTTTTATGTATAATAGGGCATATATATAATGACACCCCCTGAAGGTCTTACATCATTATGAATTTTTTTTTGAATTTGTATGCCAGTTTAAAAAAACAAGACGGCGGGCACGAATCTTCGGAACCAGGGGTTGCATATTGAAAAAATCTTGGTGTATCTGTGATGAAATAGGTAGTTGTGTACCTAAAAATGATTTTTTTTTTAAGTCATGTGGAAACTATGATGGACCTGTAGTTCAAATTTGACATGTTTCAGCTGAATTGGCAGAAACTTGTGTTTTTCAAAAGAGATGGATAGAAACTTTTTCAGAGGCAAAAAATTGGTTATTTACACATATAACATGTTCTAGTATTTTAAAAAAATTGTAGCTTTCAAGTTTTGCAACATATTTTTGGTTGGTTTTCATAAATAAAGACCATTTTCACTCGGAATAGAAAATGGAATTTTTGTACAATGAAAAGGAAAAATTTGTTCATCAACATTATCCATTCTTCCAACATGCATTTTTGTGTGTAATATGAGCACATTTTAGCAAACTATGCCATGGATGTGTCCAAAACACCCGTCATTTGGCCCAAAACCCTGGAATCTTCGGAGGAGATAGCTCAATTCTACGAACACCTTTTCAATATAATTGTCGTATTCCAAGTTTATTGTTTTCGATGGATACTACAACATATATAATGACACCGTGAAGGTCTTACATCATTTTGAATTGTTTTGAATTTTTTTTGAATTTTTATGTCGGTTTCAAGAAGAAGCCAAGATGGCGAGCACAAATCTTCGTAGATAGGGGTTGCATATTGAGAAAATCTTGGTGTATCTGTGATGAAATAGGTATTTGTGTACCTAAAAATGATTTTTTTTTCCAAAAAATAGTGAGCAAACTATGATGGACCTCTAGCTCAAATTTGACGTGTTTCCATTTGAATCGGCAGAAACTTGTGTTTTTCAAAAGAGGTGGATAGAAACCTTTTCAGATGCAACAAATTGGTTATTTGTGCATATAACATGGTCTGGTATTTTCAAATACTGTATCTCTCAAGTTTTGCAACGTATCTTTGGTTGGTCCTTCACAAAAAAGCCCATTTTTTTAATTCGGAAAATAGAAAATGGATATTTTGTACAATGAAAAGGAAAAAATTATTTGGTCAACATTGTCTGTTCTTCCAAGATGCATATTTGTGTGGAATTTGAGTACAATTTAGTAAACTATTCCATGGATGTGGCCAAAACAACCGTCATTTCGCCCGAAACCCTAGAAACTTTGCACAGAAACTGTCACATAAAATGTTTAATATACTATATTACACATCACCAACATCCCCATCTAGTGTTTAGGTTTATTTTCTTGCCGTAACCATAAAACATCTTCACTAATTAACATAAGAGTAGGGTCATCTTTAACTGCGAAGGCCGGAATTTCATGAAACTTATCATAATCTTCTTACATGTCTCTCTTGTCCTCCACTCCCACGATTTTCATTTTCCCAGAAAGAACTATGTGGGGCTTTGGCTCGTTATGTGATGTATTATTTTGCTTATTTTTTCTTTTTCTCAGTCTGTTAGACATGTCCTCCACATAGAAAACCTGAGCCACATCATTAGCTAGGACGAATGGTTCGTCTAGTACGCAAGATTGTTGAGGTCCACTGTTGTCATTCCTTACTTCTGGTCTACCGGTACCCCTCCTGTTGTTAGCTTGAACCATTTGCACCAAAACAAGGGGCCGGACCTTAAATGTAGGTCTGTAGTCAAGTTCCCATATCTCCTCTATGTAACCATAATATGTGTTCTTTGACCCATTGTTGTTTGTTGCATCAAAGAGGACACCACTATTTTGATTGGTGCTCATTTTATCTTGGGCCATCGTGTAATATGTATTCACATTTATCTCGTACCCTTGGAAAGACCATATAGTCGAAGATGGTGACCTGGACAACAAGTACAACTGATCTTCAACGGTGTTGTTATTGTCGATATGTGTTTGCAACCAACCGCTGATAGTCTCTATGTGTTTATGTCTAATCCAGGAGTCAGGCTTCCCCAGGTTTTTTGATAATTTGGATTGAGGAATGCACATAGCTTCACAATGGGCAGTGTAACATTTTCTGGTAGAATCCCCTGCAATGTGATCAGAAGCCATTGAGTCATAAGCACATGGCAGTCATGAGACTTTAGGTTCTGGAATTTTTTCTCTGTCATATTTATTATTCCCTTTATGTTCGACGAGAAGCCAGATGGAACCTTGATACTGCTCAAGACTTTAAAAAGTATTTCCTTCTCTTCTTTGGTAAGAGCGTAGCAGGAAGAACTTAGAGGTCATTTATCCGTCTTCATTGGATGTAGGTCGTCTGGCGCTTTCATATATTTCTTGCCGTGTCATGCTTCTGGTGTATCTTCTATTTTCTCATACACGCCTAGGAAGCCTAGCACATTCACGCAAAGATTCTTCATCACGTGCATCACGTCGACTGCAGAGCGGACATGTAGGATTTTCCAATAGGGTAGCTCTCAAAATATTGATTTCTTGTTCCACATGGGAGTGTGTCCGTTAGCGTCATTTGGAAGTGATTGACTGCCAGGACCCTTTCCAAAGGTTACTATTTGATCCAAATCATTGACCATAGACAATATATCCTCACCGGTATGGCGTACGAGCTTATTACGGGTATCTGCCTCAAATTTGAAATGCTTATTGCCTCTCCTTCTTGCGACATGTCTGGGCGGAAGATATAAATGATGCCCCATGTACACATTCTTCTACATTATCCAAAATATATACTCTTAGTGTCATCTAAATAGTGTGTGCATGCCTCGTATCCCTTATTTGTCTGTCCTGAATGGTTACTCAGAGCAGGACAATCATTAGTGGTTACGAACAGAAGCCCTCGTAGGTCAAATGGCTCTCGCTTGTGCTCATCCCACACACGTACACCTGGTCTGGCCAACAAACGTAAAAGTTCTTCAAATAATGGTCGTATGTACACATCAATGTCGTTCCCGGTAGCCTCGGGCCTTGGATGAGCACTAGCATAATAATGAACTTCTGCTTCATGCACAATCAAGGAGGAAGGTTATAGATACATATAGTTATGGGCCAGGTGCTATGACTACAGCTCTGCTCCCCCAAAACGATTAATGTTATCCTTACTTAGATCAAACCTTAAGTTACTTCCGTCATCTGCAAAGTCCTTGTACTCTCTATCGATTTTTCTCCACTTCGACCCATCAGTCATGTCTCTCAACATCTCGTCTTTCTTACGGTATTCTTTGTGTCGTCGCAACTGAACGGACAACGACGTCGCCTAGAGGGGTGGTGAATAGGCGATTAAAACTTTTCCGGTTAATGCTTGCTAAATGCGGAAATAAACTAGGTGTTTAAATTAACAAGCATACAACCTAAATATTCTAGGGTCAACTAGATGAACCAACAACTTATGCTAAGCAAGACAAGTAACAAGGTGATAGCAAGATATATAACTTCAAGCCCGAAGGCTATCAGAATGTAAATTGCATAAGTAAAAAGCTCGGGTATAGAAATAACCGAGGCACACTGAGACGAAGATGTATTCCCGAGTTCCTCCCACAAAAGGGAGTACGTCTCGTTGGAAGGGTGTGAGCTCACCACGAAGGCCTACTCAACGCCACAAAGGCCTCACCCTATTCTCCGATGAACCCCACCACAAAGGCCTAGTTCACCTTCCACTATTGGCAACCTTGAAACCCGAGGCACGTATCCACAACTCAATTGGAGGCTCTCGGTGTCACCACAATCTTGGGGCACGCATCCACAACTCAATTGGAGGATCCCAAGAACACCACAAGTCGTCTAGGGTCAAAGATCCAAGAGTAACAAGCTCACAAACTTTCAACTTCCACGAATCCTCGTGGAGAGAGCAAACCGATGCAACCGATGCAAATGGCAAGAGCACAAGTGCTCAAATCCTTCACTCTCAAATTCCAACAAAGCAACAAATGCTTATGGGGGAATAAGAGAGGAAGAGCAATGGAGGAGAAACACAATGGAGCAAATGGCAATCGTGGAGAGAGCAATGGAGCAATGAATAAGAGATGCAAATGGCAAGAGCACAAGTGCTCAAATCCTTCACTCTCAAATTCCAACAAAGCAACAAATGCTTATGGGGGAATAAGAGAGGAAGAGCAATGGAGGAGAAACACCAAGAACTCCAAGATCAAGATCTACTAAGTTTCCCTCACTAAGAAGGAAGATGGATTGGTGGAAATGTAGATCTAGATCTCCTCTACCTTCTCCCTCAAAGATATGCAAGAATCATAGGAGGGATTGGGAGAGGGGGAAGCTTTCCAAGGTCAACAATGGTGGGGGAGAGAGAGAAAAACGTGCTTGGAAGACTTGGGGACCAATGGGGAAGAAAGCCCCCTTAAATAGGTCCCCACAAAAACTAGCCGTTTGTGCAGGAATTTGGGACCGGAATATCCGGTCCAAGTTTGGACCGGAATATCCGGTCTGAAGATCTGCTCGAAACCTGTTGACTTTAACCGGAATATCCGGTCCCCTTTGAATAATCCGGAACCAATAATTCGGTCAATGCCAGTGTGAAATATGGTCCGAAAAATGCCAAACCGGAATATCCGGTCTGATCCGAATAATCCGGTTCAAATAATCCGGTCCATGTCAGTACCGAAAATGGACCAAAATTACCCTAACCGGAATATCCGGTTGCCCGGAATAATCCGGCTAGAATAATCCGGTTCACTCCAGAAGGTTTTGACACCGGTCCTTAGCCGTTTTCGAGCAAAGAACTCCACAACCGGAATATCCGGTTTGAGATGAATATTCCGGTTCCAAATCATCCGGCTCATCTTTGTCCCGAATATGGACCAAAACTACCCTAACCGGAATATCCGGTTGCCCGGAATAATCCGGTTAGAATAATCCGGTTGAGTCCAGAACAGAGAGGCTGAACTAGAAACCCCATAACTTTTGCAAATGAACTCCGAATGAGATAAATCCAATTGCATTGAAAATATTGATACCTCAAAGTATGGAGAAGTTACCACACATGGAAGGTGTGGGAACATTCTCAAAGACGAACGGAATATTTTCACCACCGAAAACGCAACAAGTTTTTCTTACGAAATCCGTTTTCGAGAATCCAAGGCTTGTCATGAAGATCACTACAAGCACTAAAACCCAAAGGAGACAAAAGCCAAATAAGAACCAAGAAAGATGATATGCAAAGGTTTGAGCTCTCCATAACGATTCGATCGAGTTACTCACTTGAGAGCCCCTCTTGATAGTACGACTATCTATCCTATAACCCGGTCTCCCAAAGACACGAGACCGGTAAAATAGAAAACCTATCAAGATTATACCTTTGCCTTGAGCATTCCACTTGAGCTAGATGATGACGATCTTGATTCTCTCAAGTTGGATCTTCTTTGTTGATTGCGCTTGCTAGCACAAACTCCGCTTGATGAAGACTTGCAAGTTGCTCCCCCATACACCATTATGGGAGAGACTATCTCCCCCATACACCATTATGGGAGAGACCCTTCGGCAAATCTTCACAAGGCCACAATCTCCAAAAGGGTGGCAAGCATCAAGCATAGGATATCTTCTAGATGCTTCACTTGAGCTTCCATGTCAAGCTAGATGACAAACACCGCTTGACGACGACATAGACCATGGGCTATATGAAATCTTCCTTTTGGTTCATGCCCATGGAAAGATACCTAACCACACATAGAGATGCGACACACACATATCATGGGTTAGTTCACAAAGCTATATTGACAAATGCTTACCATACCATGGGATACACAATCCCACTTGGTACAACTTGTAGCTTCGTGTGTTGATCGCTTGCTTGATCAACCTTGTATCTTTGCTTCTCACTTCTAAAGATGATGTCTTGAAGATGATAATGAAAGATCACCTAATCCTTTTCTTCAAGACATACTAGCAATAAGCTCAACTCAAACCAAGACCATTCTTCATATAAATCCATAAATATAACAATGGCCATCAAGGAAGCTAATAGAGTTCAACACATGAACTCCATTATTTCCTATGGACAAGATCTACAAGGATAACTCAATGCAAACATTAGTCCATAAGGATTGTCATTAATTACCAAAACCACATATGGGGGAACCATGCGCTTTCAGCAACAACTTGACATGCTCTTTTTTCCTAAACAAACGTTTCAACCGTGGTATTATAGGAACATACCACATCACCTTGGAAAGAACTCTCTTTCTGGGGAGCTGTCCTTCAACATCGATCACTAGGATCATCTTGTGCGATCTTATACCACAATGCACCGCATACCGGCATGCATTCAAATTCTCTTACTTCTCACCGAGGTAGAGGATGCAGTCATTAATGCGTGCATGTGTCTTCTGCACAGCTAATCCTTGAGGTAAGAGAACCTTCTTTGCTTTGTATGTACTCTCGGACAATTCATTATCATTTTGAAGATTATTCTTC
Source organism: Alopecurus myosuroides (assembly GCA_028641055.1). Taxonomy (NCBI): domain Eukaryota; kingdom Viridiplantae; phylum Streptophyta; class Magnoliopsida; order Poales; family Poaceae; genus Alopecurus; species Alopecurus myosuroides. The sequence goes on from CM054063.1 coordinate 26,621,346, forward strand.
ATTATTTTCAATAACTTCTCAAATCCCTTGTCAGATAAACCAATCTCTGCCTTCCATTGCAGCCATCTTCACAATTAGGGTACAATTTTTTTTATGATCCTCTAACATGCGCTCCAACTTCAACTTCTCATTTGCACTTTCTGCTTCTCTCTGTTTATCATGGATGACCCGATGAACATCATCATCTAACACGGGCTCATCTTCTTCCTCTTCATCTTCATCTTCCCCCCTTGCATTACCACCATATTCAGGAAACATAGAATTGTTGTCATCTTTCCCTTCTTCTTCATTGTCTTCCATCATAACCCCTCTTTCTCCGTGCTTGGTCCAACAATTATAGTCGGACATGAAACTGTACTGAATCAGGTGGATGTCAAGGGTTTTTGAGGAAGAGTAATCCTTCTCATTCCGGCAGACAAGGCATGGACAACACATAAAACCATTTTGCATGTTTGCCTTGTCCACATTGAGAAAAGAACGTACACATTCAGTGTATTCTTTAGAGCATCGATCAGCGTACATCCATGGAGGGCTCATCTATATTGTATAAGTATATTAATTAGTCCAGACATGACATTGCAACAATCAACAAACATGTCTCATACTTACAACACATGGAATGTAATGAGCTTAATTATCAATGAAAGATGAAAGAGCTTAGTTGACAACAGTTCAAATGAATCGTGAACCTGACTAGCTTGGGCAGTTCATCGAACACTTCTTGTGCATAAGGAGGAAAAAACTAGCAGACACCTCTCAAATTTTAGCAGTAAAAAACAAGGCAGATGGAAGCGGGGGTGAGTTTATATAGGCATAGGGTCTCGAATCCCGGTTCGTGGTACCACCCGGGTCTAGAGGTTCTCGCATGTGGCCCTACCGGCCGAGAAAACTCTAGTCCCGGGTGGTATCACGAACCTGACATGTGCGAGAACCTCTACTCCCGGGTGGTATCATGAAACGGGACTAGAGGTCCCATCCCACCCGGCACTAGTGCTCTAAGGCGCAGCAGCTCTCGAATCGGGACTAGTGCCCCCCTCTAGTCCCAGTTCGTAAGCCATCCGGGACTAGAGCCAGTTTTGGATCTGGACCAAAGGCATTGTTTCTACTAGTGGCAACATCATGTCTGCAATGTTAGTAATATGTTGCCGTGAAATATGTGCAACCATTATATAGCTTCACTACTCACATATACTTCCTCATAGCAGCCAGCTTTTTTCACTAGTAGAAAAAGGCCCTTTAGTCCCGGTTTGCAACCGGGACTAAGGGGTCGAGACTAAAGCCCCCCCCCCCCCCATTTAGTCCCAATTGCTTACGAACCGGGACTAAAGGCCCCGCAACGTGGGCGGCTGGCGTACACTGGGGGCGAATGACCTTTAGTCCCGGTTTGTAACACGAACCGGGACTAAAGGCTATTTCATTATTTATTTGGGTTTCTAATTATTTTTCACTCCCTTTTTTCAGAATTTTAATTATTTGCATAGTTAAGTGTCTAACTACAATTATCTCTAGTCAAATTAATTACTCGTGGTAAAACTTCCCGCTCGGTCACCCATCCTCCCACTACTCTAGTACTAGCATGCTTAACTTCCGAGTTCCATCCCGTCCCGCATCCAAGTGTTTCGCACGCATGTATGTGATACTAGTATCATATCAATCCTATTAACATGTTGGTCGATACCACATTTCTTTATTGTTTGAATTTCAAATAAATATTTTAATAAACAAAAGTAATGATGTAATAATAATTTTGAATAAATAAATAAACATTAACTTTTTAATTTGTATTATTTCTGAAAAAAATTATTTTCTAAATATTTATTTTTTTGCCAAACCCAAAACCTAAAAATTTGAAAATCTAAAAATTGGGTAATTATTAATTTCAATTTTTTGAAAAAATAAAAAAATATAAAATCTGTAATTTATTGCAAAAACTAAAATCTTCCTGCTTTCATATTTTCATTTGGAATTTCGAGAATCTAAAAATTGGCTAACCGGGCAAACCCTGGTGAATTCGGATGTAACTTTTTCCTATGATGATTTTGATATATTATACGTTTTTTTCCGACGTCGTATGCAAAAGTAATAGTAATAGTTAATGTGGTTTTACCATATTCCCGGAAAAACCTTTAGTCCCGGTTGGCCTGGCCAACCGTGACTAAAGCCCCGTCCATCCAACCAGGACTAAAGGCGGATCTTTAGTCGCGGGTTGCCTCCCGAACCGCGACTAAAGACCTTCAGTCGCGGGTCGCCTCCCGAACCGCGACTAAAGACCCCATTAGTCGCGGTTCGGACATTTTGGGGACTAAAGGGAGCGTATGGAAGCTTCTTTTTCTACTAGTGTTTCGGCAACTTTGTTCTCGCTTAACCATCTACCCTTTCAAATTCTTAGTACAACTGTTTTGTAAAATTGCAACGGAAGTCCTAATTTACATTCATTCCATTGGTTTACTTGTCAGTTCTGCCATGTTTCTTGTCTATCTAGGCATGGAAGGCACTGAGGAACATGTTGACACCTCGGGTGAGGCATATGGTATAGTACTCTTCTACTCCGGCGGCGTATATACCGTTGCGCAAAATATTTTGATGAGCCAAAGCATATATGTCTATTGGTTGCCATAGTACACATGTACTTTATCTTGAAAGATGGACTAGGATTGTTTTTATTGGCCATAGTTCGTCAAATACTCAGTTGTCAAGTGGTTCTTAGTCAATCCTCGCCGACCAAATATGTGGATACAATCTTGCACATTAGGTTACAATCTTGCTCCCAGTTGGACGTGGGTCCAATGGCACTAGAGGCCCTGATGTCAGCTGCTAAAACATAATGCAAAAGAAAATTAATGGTAGAAAAGGAACTAGGAGGCACTACTGGAAAATCGATTATCGCCGAGTCACATGGGCTTTGCCGAGTGCCAAATCACGGGCCACTCGGCACACCGCTGTGTACGCCGACACCAGCCCAACAAACACTCGGCAACAAACAACACTCGGCGAACAGCGCGTATGCCGAGTATGCCCTGCATACGACACTCGGCGTAGATGGAACAGTCGGCGTAGCACGTTTGTGCCGAGTGTCCCATGCAGGGCATACTCGGCATACAAATATACGACGGCGAATCAGAAGAAAACACTCGGCAAAAACGCCACACTCGGCATACGATGGAGACACGTGGCGAACCGTGCGTTTCGACCGTGATGGAACGGTGGCGTGGGTTCGCCGAGTGTTTTCGTAACGGGGACTCGGCATACTAAGCCAGATTGCCGAGTGTCTTGGTTCACCACTCGGCAAACTCGCTCTGAAAATTTCGTGGCTTCGCGCCAACTCTTCCCGCGTAGTTTTTCGAATCTTTGCCGAGTGTCAGGGTAGGTACTCGGCATAAAATTGTTCCCTCGAAAGTTTTTCCCTTCGCGCCAACTCCTCCCGCGCAGTTTATAGGTTTGCCGAGTGTCCCGTGATATGACACTCGGCAAAGAAGTGAAAGAAGCACACAATCCGTGTGCCTATTTTTGATCCACCGGCTCACAATGACTTGAAAGATCCAACGGCTCCGAAGACCTCGAAGAAAACACACGATCCGTGTGCTTCTTCTCACTATATAAACACACATGCATCTAGCTCGTTAGCACATATCTACAACCCAGCACACTCTTCAATTTCTTCGCGCCAACTCTTCCATGTCTTCCACCGTACCCACTTTAATCTACTCGGAGGCGGAGGAGCTCTGCGCCTCAAACTACCCCTGCCCTCCCGGGTACGGCGTCCCCGCCGGGTGGATGCTGAGCGTCGGAGGCGTGCCGGTCCCTCCTGTCCCTCGAGGCCTGGCGCGCCGGGCGGCCATCACGAACCACTACTACTTCGAGCTGACACCGGAGCAGCGGACGTATCCCCAATGGAATCCCAACTACCGCGCAGGTTGGGATGTCTTCTTCTTCAATCGGCGTGAGAGGGCGCTCGCCAGGTACGAGGAGGACGGCCCGCCTCCTTCGAACTTCAACAAGGCTGGTCGTCGGCTGTGGTGGCGCGGCCGGACTCTCCAGGGCGTCATGAACTACATAAGGAACGGCGATAACCCCCGCCTGCGCTACCCGCAGTCCAGGCGTGCTCCCCCATCGACATTTCAGCCCCCATCTTACGACAGCGACGACGGCGGCGGCGACTTCGACGACTACGAGTACATGTATTATACGCCTAGGCAGGAGTATGACTAGACCTGAGCCACAAGATGGCTGGGACAAATGGTTTGTCCATGTATCCTAGAATGTTTAGATCCACGTACTGTCGTGTATCCCCTTTCCTTCGAATTTCAATCTAGTCGTAAAATTCAAAAATAATCGTAGTGGTGTGTGTTCAAGTGTCATGTTAGTCCCAAGGAACACACTTTTCGGGAGTTTCGGGGTGTGAGCAGTCCTGGAACCCGCGAGAGAGAATCCGACGTCGGTGAGGCCCGGCACAGAGAGTGATGGTATCTTTGGCACCCAACACCCATGATACAATCTAACACACATGGCATGGCAAAACATTGGTTTAGGTGGGATCCCGACGCTCCGGATCCCCTCTCCGGAGATACACTAGCCCCGGTGTAGAAAAAGACGGAACCGGCGTCTAGCCCCCCCGCGTGAGCCGGAAGTGGGTAGCAAAGTGGAACTAGTTGCTTGGTTGTGTCATGTTAGGCCCAAGGAACACCCTTGACAATGGTAGGGCCCACCTACTTGCAAGATTCCCCCCGTTACGTCAGATCCGGGAGTTTCGGGGTGTGAGCAGTCCTGGAACCCGCGAGAGAGAATCCGACGTCGGTGAGGCCCCGGCACAGAGAGTGATGGTATATTTGGCACCCAACACCCATGATACAATCTAACACACATGGCATGGCAAAACATTGGTTTAGGTGGGATCCCGACGCTCCGGGTCCACTCTCCGGAGATACACTAGCCCCGGTGTAGAAAAAGACGCAACCGGCGTCCAGCCCCCTCTGCGTGAGCCGGAAGTGGGTAGCAAAGTGGAACTAGTTTCTTGGTTGTGTCATGTTAGGCCCAAGGAACACCATTGACAATGGTAGGGCCCACCTACTTGCAATATTCCCCCCGTTACGTCAGATCCGGGAGTTTTGGGGTGTGAGCAGTCCTGGAACCCGCGAGAGAGAATCCGACGTCGGTGAGGCCCCGGCACAGAGAGTGATGGTATCTTTGGCACCCAACACCCATGATACAATCTAACACACATGGCATGGCAAAACATTTGTTTAGGTGGGATCCCGACGCTCCGGGTCCCCTCTCCGGAGATACACTAGCCCCGGTGTAGAAAAAGACGGAACCGGCGTCCAGCCCCCTCTGCGTGAGCCGGAAGTGGGTAGCAAAGTGGAACTAGTTGCTTGGTTGTGTCATGTTAGGCCCAAGGAACACCATTGACAATATTAGGGCCCACCTACTTGCAAGATTCCCCCCGTTACGTCAGATCCGGGAGTTTCGGGGTGTGAGCAGTCCTGGAACCCGCGAGAGAGAATCCGACGTCGGTGAGGCCCCGGCACAGAGAGTGATGGTATATTTGGCACCCAACACCCATGATACAATCTAACACACATGGCATGGCAAAACATTGGTTTAGGTGGGATCCCGACGCTCCGGGTCCACTCTCCGGAGATACACTAGCCCCGGTGTAGAAAAAGACGCAACCGGCGTCCAGCCCCCTCTGCGTGAGCCGGAAGTGGGTAGCAAAGTGGAACTAGTTGCTTGGTTGTGTCATGTTAGGCCCAAGGAACACCATTGACAATGGTAGGGCCCACCTACTTGCAATATTCCCCCCGTTACGTCAGATCCGGGAGTTTTGGGGTGTGAGCAGTCCTGGAACCCGCGAGAGAGAATCCGACGTCGGTGAGGCCCCGGCACAGAGAGTGATGGTATCTTTGGCACCCAACACCCATGATACAATCTAACACACATGGCATGGCAAAACATTGGTTTAGGTGGGATCCCGACGCTCCGGGTCCCCTCTCCGGAGATACACTAGCCCCGGTGTAGAAAAAGACGGAACCGGCGTCCAGCCCCCTCTGCGTGAGCCGGAAGTGGGTAGCAAAGTGGAACTAGTTGCTTGGTTGTGTCATATTAGGCCCAAGGAACACCATTGACAATGGTAGGGCCCACCTACTTGCAAGATTCCCCCCGTTACGTCAGATCCGGGAGTTTCGGGGTGTGAGCAGTCCTGGAACCCGCGAGAGAGAATCCGACGTCGGTGAGGCCCCGGCACAGAGAGTGATGCTATCTTTGGCACCCAACACCCATGATACAATCTAACACACATGGCATGGCAAAACATTGGTTTAGGTGGGATCCCGACGCTCCGGGTCCCCTCTCCGGAGATACACTAGCCCCGGTGTAGAAAAAGACGGAACCGGCGTCTAGCCCCCCCTGCGTGAGCCGGAAGTGGGTAGCAAAGTGGAACTAGTTGCTTGGTTGTGTCATGTTAGGCCCAAGGAACACCCTTGACAATGGTAGGGCCCACCTACTTGCAAGATTCCCCCCGTTACGTCAGATCCGGGAGTTTCGGGGTGTGAGCAGTCCTGGAACCCGCGAGAGAGAATCCGACGTCGGTGAGGCCCCGGCACAGAGAGTGATGGTATCTTTGGCACCCAACACCCATGATACAATCTAACACACATGGCATGGCAAAACATTGGTTTAGGTGGGATCCCGACGCTCCGGGTCCCCTCTCCGGAGATACACTAGCCCCGGTGTAGAAAAAGACGGAACCGGCGTCCAGCCCCCCCCTGCGTGAGCCGGAAGTGGGTAGCAAAGTGGAACTAGTTGCTTGGTTGTGTCATGTTAGGCCCAAGGAACACCATTGACAATGGTAGGTCCCACCTACTTGCAAGATTCCCCCCGTTACGTCAGATCCGGGAGTTTCGGGGTGTGAGTAGTCCTGGAACCCGCGAGAGAGAATCCGACGTCGGTGAGGCCCCGACACAGAGAGTGATGCTATCTTTGGCACCCAACACCCATGATACAATCTAACACACATGGCATGGAAAAACATTGGTTTAGGTGGGATCCCGACGCTCCGGGTCCCCTCTCCGGAGATACACTAGCCTCAGTGTAGAAAAAGACGGAACCGGCGTCCAGCCCCCTCTGCGTGAGCCGGAAGTGGGTAGCAAAGTGGAACTAGTTGCTTGGTTGTGTCATGTTAGGCCCAAGGAACACCATTGACAATGGTAGGGCCCACCTACTTGCAAGATTCCCCCCGTTACGTCAGATCCGGGAGTTTCGGGGTGTGAGCAGTCCTGGAACCCGCGAGAGAGAATCCGACGTCGGTGAGGCCCCGGCACAGAGAGTGATGCTATCTTTGGCACCCAACACCCATGATACAATCTAACACACATGGCATGGCAAAACATTGGTTTAGGTGGAATCCCGACGCTCCGGGTCCCCTCTCCGGAGATACACTAGCCCCGGTGTAGAAAAAGACGGAACCGGCGTCCAGCCCCCTCTGCGTGAGCCGGAAGTGGGTAGCAAAGTGGAACTAGTTGCTTGGTTGTGTCATGTTAGGCCCAAGGAACACCATTGACAATGGTAGGGCCCACCTACTTGCAAGATTCCCCCCGTTACGTCAGATCCGGGAGTTTCGGGGTGTGAGCAGTCCTGGAACCCGCGAGAGAGAATCCGACGTCGGTGAGGCCCCGGCACAGAGAGTGATGGTATCTTTGGCACCCAACACCCATGATACAATCTAACACACATGGCATGGCAAAACATTGGTTTAGGTGGGATCCCGACGCTCCGGGTCCCCTCTCCGGAGATACACTAGCCCCGGTGTAGAAGAAGACGGAACCGGCGTCTAGCCCCCCCTGCGTGAGCCGGAAGTGGGTAGCAAAGTGGAACTAGTTGCTTGGTTGTTTCATGTTAGGCCCAAGGAACACCCTTGACAATGGTAGGGCCCACCTACTTGCAAGATTCCCCCCGTTACTTCAGATCCGGGAGTTTCGGGGTGTGAGCAGTCCTGGAACCCGCGAGAGAGAATCCGACGTCGGTGAGGCCCCGGCACAGAGAGTGATGGTATCTTTGGCACCCAACACCCATGATACAATCTAACACACATGGCATGGCAAAACATTGGTTTAGGTGGGATCCCGACGCTCCGGGTCCCCTCTCCGGAGATACACTAGCCCCGGTGTAGAAAAAGACGGAACCGGCGTCTAGCCCCGCCTGCGTGAGCCGGAAGTGGGTAGCAAAGTGGAACTAGTTGCTTGGTTGTGTCATGTTAGGCCCAAGGAACACCCTTGACAATGGTAGGGCCCACCTACTTGCAAGATTCCCCCCGTTACGTCAGATCCGGGAGTTTCGGGGTGTGAGCAGTCCTGGAACCCGCGAGAGAGAATCCGACGTCGATGAGGCCCCGGCACAGAGAGTGATGGTATCTTTGGCACCCAACACCCATGATACAATCTAACACACATGGCATGGCAAAACATTGGTTTAGGTGGGATCCCGACGCTCCGGGTCCCCTCTCCGGAGATACACTAGCCCCGGTGTAGAAGAAGACGGAACCGGCGTCTAGCCCCCCCTGCGTGAGCCGGAAGTGGGTAGCAAAGTGGAACTAGTTGCTTGGTTGTGTCATGTTAGGCCCAAGGAACACCCTTGACAATGTTAGGGCCCACCTACTTGCAAGATTGCCCCCGTTACGTCAGATCCGGGAGTTTCGGGGTGTGAGCGGTCCTGGAACCCGCGAGAGAGAATCCGACGTCGGTGAGGCCCCGGCACAGAGAGTGATGGTATCTTTGGCACCCAACACCCATGATACAATCTAACACACATGGCATGGCAAAACATTGGTTTAGGTGGGATCCCGACGCTCCGGGTCCCCTCTCCGGAGATACACTAGCCCCGGTGTAGAAAAAGACGGAACCAGCGTCTAGCCCCCCCTGCGTGAGCCGGAAGTGGGTAGCAAAGTGGAACTAGTTGCTTGGTTCTGTCATATTAGGCCCAAGGAACACCCTTGACAATGGTAGGGCCCACCTACTTGCAAGATTCCCCCCGTTACGTCAGATCCGGGAGTTTCGGGGTGTGAGCAGTCCTGGAACCCGTGAGAGAGAATCCGACGTCGGTGAGGCCCCGGCACAGAGAGTGATGGTATCTTTGGCACCCAACACCCATGATACAATCTAACACACATGGCATGGCAAAACATTGGTTTAGGTGGGATCCCGACGCTCCGGGTCCCCTCTCCGGAGATACACTAGCCCCGGTGTAGAAGAAGACGGAACCGGCGTCCAGCCCCCCCTGCGTGAGCCGGAAGTGGGTAGCAAAGTGGAACTAGTTGCTTGGTTGTGTCATGTTAGGCCCAAGGAACACCCTTGAAAATGGTAGGGCCAACCTACTTGCAAGATTCCCCTAGTGCCGTCAGATCCGGGAGTTTCGGGGTGTGAGCGGTCCTGGAACCCGCGAGAGAGAATCCGACGTCGGTGAGGCCCCGGCACAGAGAGTGATGCTATCTTTGGCACCCAACACCCATGATACAATCTAACACACATGGCATGGCAAAAAACATTGGTTTAGGTGGGATCCCGACGCTCCGGGTCCCCTCTCCGGAGATACACTAGCCCCGGTGTAGAAAAAGACGGAACCGGCGTCCAGCCCCCCCTGCGTGAGCCGGAAGTGGGTAGCAAAGTGGAACTAGTTGCTTGGTTGTGTCATGTTAGGCCCAAGGAACACCATTGACAATGGTAGGGCCCACCTACTTGCAAGATTCCCCCCGTTACGTCAGATCCGGGAGTTTCGGGGTGTGAGCAGTCCTGGAACCCGCGAGAGAGAATCCGACGTCGGTGAGGCCCCGGCACGGAGAGTGATGCTATCTTTGGCACCCAACACCCATGATACAATCTAACACACATGGCATGGCAAAACATTGGTTTAGGTGGGATCCCGACGCTCCGGGTCCCCTCTCCGGAGATACACTAGCCCCGGTGTAGAAAAAGACGGAACCGGCGTCCAGCCCCCCCTGCGTGAGCCGGAAGTTGGTAGCAAAGTGGAACTAGTTGCTTGGTTGTGTCATGTTAGGCCCAAGGAACACCCTTGAAAATGGTAGGGCCCACCTACTTGCAAGATTCCCCTAGTGCCGTCAGATCCGGGAGTTTCGGGGTGTGAGCGGTCCTGGAACCCGCGAGAGAGAATCCGACGTCGGTGAGGCCCCGGCATAGAGAGTGATCTTATCTTTGGCACCCAACACCCATGATACAATCTAACACACATGGCATGGCAAACCATTGGTTTAGGTGGGATCCCGACGCTCCGGGTCCCCTCTCCGGAGATACCCTAGCCCCGGTGTAGAAAAAGACGGAACCGGCGTCTATCCCCCTCTGCGTGAGCCGGAAGTGGGTAGCAAAGTGGAACTAGTTGCTTGGTTGTGTCATGTTAGGCCCAAGGAACACCATTGACAATGGTAGGTCCCACCTACTTGCAAGATTCCCCCCGTTACGTCAGATCCGGGAGTTTCGGGGTGTGAGCAGTCCTGGAACCCGCGAGAGAGAATCCGACGTCGGTGAGGCCCCGACACAGAGAGTGATGCTATCTTTGGCACCCAACACCCATGATACAATCTAACACACATGGCATGGCAAAACATTGGTTTAGGTGGGATCCCGACGCTCCGGGTCCCCTCTCCGGAGATACTCTAGCCCCGGTGTAGAAAAAGACGGAACCGGCGTCCAGCCCCCCTGCGTGAGCCGGAAGTGGGTAGCAAAGTGGAACTAGTTGCTTGTTTGTGTCATGTTAGGCCCAAGGAACACCCTTGACAATGGTAGGGCCCACCTACTTGCAAGATTCCCCTAGTGCCGTCAGATCCGGGAGTTTCGGGGTGTGAGCGGTCCTGGAACCCGCGAGAGAGAATCCGACGTCGGTGAGGCCCCGGCATAGAGAGTGATGGTATCTTTGGCACCCAACACCCATGATACAATCTAACACACATGGCATGGCAAACCATTGGTTTAGGTGGGATCCCGACGCTCCGGGTCCCCTCTCCGGAGATACCCTAGCCCCGGTGTAGAAAAAGACGGAACCGGCGTCTATCCCCCTCTGCGTGAGCCGGAAGTGGGTAGCAAAGTGGAACTAGTTGCTTGGTTGTGTCATGTTAGGCCCAAGGAACACCATTGACAATGGTAGGGCCCACCTACTTGCAAGATTCCCCCCGTTACGTCAGATCCGGGAGTTTCGGGGTGTGAGCAGTCCTGGAACCCGCGAGAGAGAATCCGACGTCGGTGAGGCCCCGGCACGGAGAGTGATGGTATCTTTGGCACCCAATACCCATGATACAATCTAACACACATGGCATGGCAAAACATTGGTTTAGGTGGGATCCCGACGCTCCGGGTCCCCTCTCCGGAGATACACTAGCCCCGGTGTAGAAAAAGACGGAACCGGCGTCCAGCCCCCCCTGCGTGAGCCGGAAGTGGGTATCAAAGTGGAACTAGTTGCTTGGTTGTGTCATGTTAGGCCCAAGGAACACCCTTGACAATGGTAGGGACCACCTACTTGCAATATTCCCCTAGTGCCGTCAGATCCGGGAGTTTCGGGGTGTGAGCGGTCCTGAAACCCGCGAGAGAGAATCCGACGTCGGTGAGGCCCCGCATTGAGAGTGATGGTATCTTTGGCACGCAACACCCATGATACAATCTAACACACATGTCATGGCAAACCATTGGTTTAGGTGGGATCCCGACGCTCCGGGTCCCCTCTCCGGAGATACCCTAGCCCCGGTGTAGAAAAAGACGGAACCGGCGTCTATCCCCCTCTGCGTGAGCCGGAAGTGGGTAGCAAAGTGGAACTAGTTGCTTGGTTGTGTCATGTTAGGCCCAAGGAACACCATTGACAATGGTAGGGCCCACCTACTTGCAAGATTCCCCCCGTTACGTCAGATCCGGGAGTTTCGGGGTGTGAGCAGTCCTGGAACCCGCGAGAGAGAATCCGACGTCGGTGAGGCCCCGGCATAGAGAGTGATGGTATCTTTGGCACCCAACACCCATGATACAATCTAACACACATGGCATGGCAAAACATTGGTTTAGGTGGGATCCCGACGCTCCGGGTCCCCTCTCCGGAGATACACTAGCACCGGGGTAGAAAAAGACGGAACCGGCGTCTAGCCCCCCCTGCGTGAGCCGGAAGTTGGTAGCAAAGTGGAACTAGTTGCTTGGTTGTGTCATGTTAGGCCCAAGGAACACCCTTGACAATGGTAGGGCCCACCTACTTGCAAGATTCCCCCCGTTACGTCAGATCCGGGAGTTTCGGGGTGTGAGCGGTCCTGGAACCCGCGAGAGAGAATCCGACGTCGGTGAGGCCCCGGCACAGAGAGTGATGCTATCTTTGGCACCCAACACCCATGATACAATCTAACACACATGGCATGGCAAAACATTGGTTTAGGTGGGATCCCGACGCTCCGGGTCCCCTCTCCGGAGATACTCTAGCCCCGGTGTAGAAAAAGACGGAACCGGCGTCCAGCCCCCCCTGCGTGAGCCGGAAGTGGGTAGCAAAGTGGAACTAGTTGCTTGGTTGTGTCATGTTAGGCCCAAGGAACACCATTGACAATGGTAGGTCCCACCTACTTGCAAGATTCGCCTAGTGCCGTCAGATCCGGGAGTTTCGGGGTGTGAGCGGTCCTGGAACCCGCGAGAGAGAATCCGACGTCGGTGAGGCCCCGGCATACAGAGTGATGGTATCTTTCGCACCCAACACCCATGATACAATCTAACACACATGGCATGGAAAACCATTGGTTTAGGTGGGATCCCGACGCTCCGGGTCCCCTCTCCGGAGATACCCTAGCCCCGGTGTAGAAAAAGACGGAACCGGCGTCTATCCCCCTCTGCGTGAGCCGGAAGTGGGTAGCAAAGTGAAACTAGTTGCTTGGTTGTGTCATGTTAGGCCCAAGGAACACCATTGACAATGGTAGGTCCCACCTACTTGCAAGATTCCCCCCGTTACGTCAGATCCGGGAGTTTCGGGGTGTGAGCAGTCCTAGAACCCGCGAGAGAAAATCCGACGTCGGTGAGGCCCCGGCACAGAGAGTGATGGTATATTTGGCACCCAACTCCCATGATACAATCTAACACACATGGAATGGCAAAACATTGGTTTAGGTGTGATCCCGACGCTCCGGGTCCCCTCTCCGGAGATACACTAGCCCCGGTGTAGAAAAAGACGGAACCGGCGTCCAGCCCCCCCTGCGTGAGCCGGAAGTGGGTAGCAAAGTGGAACTAGTTGCTTGGTTGTGTCATGTTAGGCCCTAGGAACACCCTTGACAATGGTAGGGACCACCTACTTGCAAGATTCCCCTAGTGCCGTCAGATCCGGGAGTTTCGGGGTGTGAGCGGTCCTGGAACCCGCGAGAGAGAATCCGACGTCGGTGAGGCCCCGGCATAGAGAGTGATGGTATCTTTGGCCCCCAACACCCATGATACAATCTAACACACATGTCATGGCAAACCATTGGTTTAGGTGGGATCCCGACGCTCCGGGTCCCCTCTCCGGAGATACCCTAGCCCCGGTGTAGAAAAAGACGGAACCGGCGTCTATCCCCCTCTGCGTGAGCCGGAAGTGGGTAGCAAAGTGGAACTAGTTGCTTGGTTGTGTCATGTTAGGCCCAAGTAACACCATTGACAATGGTAGGTCCCACCTACTTGCAAGATTCCCCCCGTTACGTCAGATCCGGGAGTTTCGGGGTGTGAGCAGTCCTGGAACCCGCGAGAGAGAATCCGACGTCGGTGAGGCCCCGGCACAGAGAGTGATGGTATCTTTGGCACCCAACACCCATGATACAATCTAACACACATGGCATGGCAAAACATTGGTTTAGGTGGGATCCCGACGCTCCGGGTCCCCTCTCCGGAGATACACTAGCCCCGGTGTAGAAAAAGACGGAACCGGCGTCTAGCCCCCCCTGCGTGAGCCGGAAGTGGGTAGCAAAGTGGAACTAGTTGCTTGGTTGTGTCATGTTAGGCCCAAGGAACACCCTTGACAATGGTAGGGCCCACCTACTTGCAAGATTCCCCCCGTTACGTCAGATCCGGGAGTTTCGGGGTGTGAGCAGTCCTGGAACCCGCGAGAGAGAATCCGACGTCGGTGAGGCCCCGGCACAGAGAGTGATGCTATCTTTGGCACCCAACACCCATGATACAATCTAACACACATGGCATGGCAAAACATTGGTTTAGGTGGGATCCCGACGCTCCGGGTCCCCTCTCCGGAGATACACTAGCCCCGGTGTAGAAAAAGACGGAACCGGCGTCCAGCCCCCCCTGCGTGAGCCAGAAGTGGGTAGCAAAGTGGAACTAGTTGCTTGGTTGTGTCATGTTAGGCCCAAGGAACACCCTTGACAATGGTAGGGCCCACCTACTTGCAAGATTCCCCTAGTGCCGTCAGATCCGGGAGTTTCGGGGTGTGAGCGGTCCTGGAACCCGCGAGAGAGAATCCGACGTCGGTGAGGCCCCGGCATAGAGAGTGATGGTATCTTTGGCACCCAACACCCATGATACAATCTAACACACATGGCATGGCAAACCATTGGTTTAGGTGGGATCCTGACACTCCGGATCCCCTCTCCGGAGATACCCTAGCCCCGGTGTAGAAAAAGACGGAACCGGCGTCTATCCCCCTCTGCGTGAGCCGGAAGTGGGTAGCAAAGTGGAACTAGTTGCTTGGTTGTGTCATGTTAGGCCCAAGGAACACCATTGACAATGGTAGGTCCCACCTACTTGCAAGATTCCCCCCGTTACGTCAGATCCGGGAGTTTCGGGGTGTGAGCAGTCCTCGAACCCGCGAGAGAGAATCCGACGTCGGTGAGGCCCCGGCACAGAGAGTGATGGTATCTTTGGCACCCAACACCCATGATACAATCTAACACACATGGAATGGCAAAACATTGGTTTAGGTGGGATCCCGACGCTCCGGGTCCCCTCTCCGGAGATACACTAGCCCCGGTGTAGAAAAAGACGGAACCGGCGTCTAGCCCCCCCTGCGTGAGCCGGAAGTGGGTAGCAAAGTGGAACTAGTTGCTTGGTTGTGTCATGTTAGGCCCAATGAACACCCTTGACAATGGTAGGGCCCACCTACTTGCAAGATTCCCCCCGTTACGTCAGATCCGGGAGTTTCGGGGTGTGAGCAGTCCTGGAACCCGCGAGAGAGAAACCGACGTCGGTGAGGCCCCGGCATAGAGAGTGATGGTATCTTTGGCACCCAACACCCATGATACAATCTAACACACATGGAATGGCAAAACATTGGTTTAGGTGGGATCCCGACGCTCCGGGTCCCCTCTCCGGAGATACACTAGCCCCGGTGTAGAAGAAGACGGAACCGACGTCTAGCCCCCCCTGCGTGAGCCGGAAGTGGGTAGCAAAGTGGAACTAGTTGCTTGGTTGTGTCATGTTAGGCCCAAGGAACACCCTTGACAATGTTAGGGCCCACCTACTTGCAAGATTCCCCCCGTTACGTCAGATCCGGGAGTTTCAGGGTGTGAGCAGTCCTGGAACCCGCGAGAGAGAATCCGACGTCGGTGAGGCCCCGGCACAGAGAGTGATGGTATCTTTGGCACCCAACACCCATGATACAATCTAACACACATGGCATGGCAAAACATTGGTTTAGGTGGGATCCCGACGCTCCGGGTCCCCTCTCCGGAGATACACTAGCCCCGGTGTAGAAAAAGACGGAACCGGCGTCTAGCCCCCCCTGCGTGAGCCGGAAGTGGGTAGCAAAGTGGAACTAGTTGCTTGGTTGTGTCATGTTAGGCCCAAGGAACACCCTTGACAATGGTAGGGCCCACCTACTTGCAAGATTCCCCCCGTTACGTCAGATCCGGGAGTTTCGGGGTGTGAGCAGTCCTGGAACCCGCGAGAGAGAATCCGACGTCGGTGAGGCCCCGGCACAGAGAGTGATGGTATCTTTGGCACCCAACACCCATGATACAATCTAACACACATGGCATGGCAAAACATTGGTTTAGGTGGGATCCCGACGCTCCGGGTCCCCTCTCCGGAGATACACTAGCCCCGGTGTAGAAGAAGACGGAACCGGCGTCCAGCCCCCCCTGCGTGAGCCGGAAGTGGGTAGCAAAGTGGAACTAGTTGCTTGGTTGTGTCATGTTAGGCCCAAGGAACACCATTGACAATGGTAGGGCCCACCTACTTGCAAGATTCCCCCCGTTACGTCAGATCCGGGAGTTTCGGGGTGTGAGCAGTCCTGGAACCCGCGAGAGAGAATCCGACGTCGGTGAGGCCCCGGCACAGAGAGTGATGCTATCTTTGGCACCCAACACCCATGATACAATATAAAACACATGGCATGGCAAAACATTGGTTTAGGTGGGATCCCGACGCTCCGGGTCCCCTCTCCGGAGATACACTAGCCCCGGTGTAGAAAAAGACGGAACCGGCGTCTAGCCCCCCCTGCGTGAGCCGGAAGTGGGTAGCAAAGTGGAACTAGTTGCTTGGTTGTGTCATGTTAGGCCCAAGGAACACCATTTACAATGGTAGGGCCCACCTACTTGCAAGATTCCCCCCGTTACGTCAGATCCGGGAGTTTCGGGGTGTGAGCAGTCCTGGAACCCGCGAGAGAGAATCCGACGTCGGTGAGGCCCCGGCACAGAGAGTGATGATATCTTTGGCACCCAACACCCATGATACAATCTAACACACATGGCATGGAAAAACATTGGTTTAGGTGGGATCCCGACGCTCCAGGTCCCCTCTCCGGAGATACACTAGCCCCGGTGTAGAAAAAGACGGAACCGGCGTCCAGCCCCCCCTGCGTGAGCCGGAAGTGGGTAGCAAAGTGGAACTAGTTGCTTGGTTGTGTCATGTTAGGCCCAAGGAACACCATTGACAATGGTAGGGCCCACCTACTTGGAAGATTCCCCCCGTTACGTCAGATCCGGGAGTTTCGGGGTGTGAGCAGTCCTGGAACCCGCGAGAGAGAATCCGACGTCGGTGAGGCCCCGGCACAGAGAGTGATGCTATCTTTGGCACCCAACACCCATGATACAATCTAAAACACATGGCATGGCAAAACATTGGTTTAGGTGGGATCCCGACGCTCCGGGTCCCCTCTCCGGAGATACACTAGCCCCGGTGTAGAAAAAGACGGAACCGGCGTCCAGCCCCCTCTGCGTCAGCCGGAAGTGGGTAGCAAAGTGGAACTAGTTTCTTGGTTGTGTCATGTTAGGCCCAAGGAACACCATTGACAATGGTAGGGCCCACCTACTTGCAAGATTCCCCCCGTTACGTCAGATCCGGGAGTTTCGGGGTGTGAGCAGTCCTGGAACCCGCGAGAGAGAATCCGACGTCGGTGAGGCCCCGGCACAGAGAGTGATGCTATATTTGGCACCCAACACCCATGATACAATCTAACACACATGGCATGGCAAAACATTGGTTTAGGTGGGATCCCGACGCTCCGGGTCCCCTCTCCGGAGATACACTAGCCCCGGTGTAGAAAAAGACGGAACCAGCGTCCAGCCCCCCCTGCGTGAGCCGGAAGTGGGTAGCAAAGTGGAACTAGTTGCTTGGTTGTGTCATGTTAGGCCCAAGGAACACCCTTGACAATGGTAGGGACCACCTACTTGCAAGATTCCCCTAGTGCCGTCAGATCCGGGAGTTTCGGGGTGTGAGCGGTCCTGGAACCCGCGAGAGAGAATCCGACGTCGGTGAGGCCCCGGCATAGAGAGTGATGGTATCTTTGCCACCCAACACCCATGATACAATCTAACACACATGTAATGGCAAACCATTAGTTTAGGTGGGATCCCGACGCTCCGGGTCCCCTCTCCGGAGATACACTAGCCCCGGTGTAGAAAAAGACGGAACCGGCGTCTATCCCCCTCTGCGTGAGCCGGAAGTGGGTAGCAAAGTGGAACTAGTTGCTTGGTTGTGTCATGTTAGGCCCAAGGAACACCATTGACAATGGTAGGTCCCACCTACTTGCAAGATTCCCCCCGTTACGTCAGATCCGGGAGTTTCGGGGTGTGAACAGTCCTGGAACCCGCGAGAGAGAATCCGACATCGGTGAGGCCCCGGCACAGAGAGTGATGGTATCTTTGGCACCCAACACCCATGATACAATCTAAAACACATGGCATGGCAAAACATTGGTTTAGGTGGGATCCCGACGCTCCGGGTCCCCTCTCCGGAGATACTCTAGCCCCGGTGTAGAAAAAGACGGAACCGCGTC